>OX387360.1:6640000-7102500 GCA_947563465.1 Archips xylosteana
TTAGATTGTCATTAAACGCGCCGTAGTTCACTACAAAGTGATTTGTTTGTAGAAGTTAATTGTACTACAGAGAAAACAATCACGAAAGTTATATAAAATAAAAAAACAAATTATATATATTTTATATCAAGAATATTATTTAATATTAGGTATGTTTTAAAGAAAAACCAACAAAAAAAACATGAATTTAGACCATTCTTTCAATAATAATGGTACCTACCAAGCATGTTAGATGTCATATTCTTATGAAAATTCATTCAAATCAAAGTAAGTATTCAACTAGCTTATGCCCGCGGGTTCATGGAAAAATACGAAAGCTTTCCCGTTGAATTTCGACAAACATTTTTATGTAAAGGTGCAAAACTATTCCTATGGTACCTACTCTATCTAGCTATACCTAGTACTTGAGGGGGGGGGGGGGGCATTGTCTGTCTGGCATCTATATTTTATTTTAATAATTGCGTGCTATTTATACGCAAGTATTAAAAAAAACAGCGACACAAAACCTAACACAATTGTATTTTTGGGTTTGGCGTGAAGTGTTTCAACTGCTGTGTCCCATGTGTTATCAAAATCGACTATTAGTACGTCCGTCAACTAAAACTTCTGGTGACCACCACCCCGCGTGGTGTGGTGTGTGGTAGCAGAATTGCAATTGGTTTTATTCATGGACATAGTTCTTAGATTTTGGTAACACACGGGATACGGCGGTTGAAATGCTTCGCGGCTCCACCCTTTTAAAAGGCGTGAAAATAATAATAAAAACAATAGAGTAACGGCGACTCCACGCATTTCCGTGCGGGCAGTGTGAGGCCATCCGCGCAAGAGATTGTGCAAGCGTTTTGTGTGACCACAGACCGAGACATATACATATTTATGAGAACACTTTAATATACAATTTCTATGTATTATCTCCTGTAATGCAGGAAGTACCATCCATGATTGTCTTAACGGTCACCTACTCCGCAAGATTCGGTGATATCGCATAATTGCGTTACTTTTTTTTTATTTAAATTTACGAAAGGCTTGTTTACACGGTAAAGCCGTGTTTTAGCTTATTGTTCATTAACTAGGAGTTTTATTAACATGACGTTGGAATTTCTATTGTTCTCATAACTAGAAGTTTTTTATGTACGTTTCTGCTAATTTGTGGTTCTGAGTTTTGATTATGCATGTCAAAGAACTTTGAACGCTTAAAATGTGTCATTAGGTTTATCGTGCTTATTTTAATGCATGTTTGTGAGTGTATGTTTGCATGCGTAAGTATCATCATCATCATCTTAGCCTATTAACGTCCCATTGCAGGGCACATGCCCCCTCTCAGAATGAGAGGGTTTGGGCCGTAGTTCCCACGCGGGCCCAGTGCGTATTGGGAACTTCACATACGCCATTGACTTTCTTCTCAGGTGTATGCAGGATTCCTGACGATATTTTCCTTCACCGTAAAGCTCAAGGTAAATTACAAATGTAATTTCGCACATAAATTTCGAATAACTCAGAGGTGCGAGCCCGGACTCGAACCCACGACCCTCTACTTGAGAGATCATGGGTCAAACCACTACGCCACCACGTCTTCTCGTGCGTAAGTATGTGTGTTTAGTACTGAAAGGATTTGAAAGGACTAGTGCCCACTGCCACTTGAGTCTGGCGATTCTTCGAGCTTTATCGGTGAAGTCACTCAGAGGGCGATGGAGAGGGCTATGCTCGGAGTTTCTCTGCGGGATCGCATTATATGAAATCTGCGCAAGAACTAAAATCTGACAGTTCCTAAGTCAGAATAATAATAATTAAGGTCGACTGTCACATTGACTTGTAAGTAATAACAGCCTTTAATGTTAAAACAGTAACATTGAACAGCTGACATTGAATCTTAAGGTGGTAAAGAAATTTTTTGGTTAACTATAGGTACCTAATGTATTTTTTTGTCTTGACCAGACATATTTATTTGAACGTTTATTAAAACTTTTCTCACCACGCCACAAATCAACGACCTTAAAACCTCAATTAAAGCCATAAAAACCGATGACTTAACACAACAATTAAACCTTTTGCCATTATATTAAGTAACTCCATCAAAGAATCACTGAGACGCCGCCAGAGTGTTTGGTTTGACAGCTCGATGTTCCACTGATTCTAATTAATAAGCAGATACAACCACTTAAGATAAGTAAAAATATTTTCATCCCGAAACTCACCGGATATAGATTTTATCGACATGACAAAGCGGGGCGCCACGAAAGTTTTGACAACATCCAGTCTCAATTCCACCTTAATACCATCTTCTTAATGTCCACTATTGGACACACAAACCTAACTTACTTAGGTATCAGTAAACGACAAACTAAATTCTACCTTATAATCTACAGTTGTCAGTTCAAAATTATTTAGTGCTTCCAAGCTTTGCAGTTAGAAGCTTCGTCAGCAATGCTACTGCGAGCAACAAAATTGAATTTTACTCCCATGAATGTTAAAGTTCCTTTCTACTTTTTCTTAAGATCTGAAGTGGTACAATCAGTATCTATTGATGCTTCCCTAAAAGCTTGGCCATCTCAAGTGCAGGTGTATGACTACTGCGACTCCAAAAATAAATGGGTTGGTCATTGTCAGATAACATCGTTCTGAGACATAAACTTGATGTATAAATAGTCTTTTAAGAAACACTTGAAATGCTTTAAAAACTTCTTAATAAGTCACGTGCGAGATAGTCGTGAAATTCTAAGGAGGATAAATCATAATGATTCATTAATTCATTGAATGAAAGGGGGCGTCTATCCGTGCGCAACCACTTATGTAGGTACTTAATTTATATCCCGCGCAAATGACTCATTCTGTTCTGTGACAAAATTAGTTTTTATGTCTATAAAAAATGAATTCCGTACTTTGAAGGTATGTCACAATATGCGATAACGGCCGTATCTAAACATGTCCAGTTTTAGCAGAGCCCTCGCTCTAAGCAAAACGTATGCAATGTGGGTTCATTTTGTATCGATTCGTAGAGACCTTCCTTCATTGTGAGTTTGAAGTTTGTATGTTTTAAACGTCATAGAAATAGAACCAAAATAAGAAGTAGGTATCTTGTACGAAGACCGCCCTTTATTTTTAAACTCTATTTTATTTCTATTTTATTATTATTATTAGACGTTTTTCAAAAATCCCTAGGTATATAGTTATTTAACTTTTGTTTGTATTTTTGATTTTACAGAGCATTGGTGTTATACTGTAATGCTGTAATTTTTATTGATGAATAAATAAATAAATAAATTATTAGTTGTAGAAGCGACAATAGAAACACCACCACATGTAGCGACATTCATGCCGGGTCTGTTTGTCGCCCTTCAGTTATGGAATCCTAAAACTGCTAAGATCTGTTATGCCAGCATTGCTTTAATCCACTTTTTAACTAGACGAGGAGAGAGAGGGTCAAATCCTCTGTTGCTCGTGGTCCACCCACCTAGTTCACCTAGGATCTAGGTGGACTATAATGAATAAAAACCATAATTTTTTACCTATTATTCTTATTTCCATAATGTAGTTATTTCACATTGATTTTTGTAGGTATACTCACAGGAAAAGGATGACGGCAGTAGGTATATTAGACGTAAATATGTATATTTTGCACAATCATTGTAATCAGTTCCACTTATGTATGGAAATAAATCACATTACAATTTCCGAGAGGCATTTTCAATTTTGTTTAAATCTCTCGCCATTAATATAAATTTCCGCATATATAAGTATGTGACGGGCATTATCCCGTTTTGGTATTTTTAGACGAATAATGAACTTCTTAAAAACGCAATGAGAGGCGTAAGTCCCCGGATTTCTCTAATTGAGCGGGGTCAAGCGATTACCCGGCTCATGCGGGCACTCCGACCCGGGGTAGGGCTCGCGTAAGATAGTGTTGTGTCAATCAAGGGAGACGAGAGAGAAATAATACGAAGAAAAGCCATTAATCGGTGACAATTTTCGAGACTAATTTCGAGAAAACATGGCGATTATTCAGAAGTCTATTTTTAGTAGATATAAAATATAAATACTAGACTATTTGTACCGCGGCTTCACTCCCGTGAAAGAATAAAAAAAATGGTTAGCTTTCTATCGCGTGGGAATTTCGAAAAATCCCTTCTCAATGAATAAGTAGGTATGTTTGTCTTTCAGATCTCAGTCACATTAGTTACACGCAATTTTCACCCATAATTAATAAGCACACCCGAGACTTAATCAGGACTTAAATATAGCGGCGGTAGTTAAAATTTGTTATGAAGGTTTTCCGTTGTGACACGAAAATTAACAATGCAATCGAGGGGTAATTTTAATTTTCGTCTCGCAACCGAACTTTTTCCAGTCAATAATTTTGTATGATTATAATTATTAACTACAATTTAACGTATTCAGAATAAATTTTATACATCTAATTAAAATTCCCTACAATATACATTAACCATGATAAAAAAATTTAACGTAGTCATTTTTTTTGGTCTCCACCAATATATTGGTAAAATTATTTTGACTTTCCACCACCCACACATGGATCGGTCGTGGTCACAAGGTAGGTAAGACTTGAGTGATGGGTGCCACGCCTCTTCGTTCGTTCATTTTTCGATATACCAGCACTAAATCTTGTTTTTATTTTCGGCACTGCACACGATATAAACAACACCCCACATTTCAGTTTACGCATGACCACGGCTGCTGCAATGTGGCCGAAACGTCGAGATTATTTTAGCAATTGTTTAAGGCCGCAGACTGGATTCCAGCAGGCCGAGCATGAGCGAGAGTGTTCTTTGTCCATTGTGCAGCTGAGACGCTCGCTGCACAGTGGTAACCTGGCAGACTACGCAATGGTCAGAGAAAATAGTCACCGCGCCGCTGCCTGCTAGCGTCCAGTTGTTCAGGTGTGCCAACTCTCTGTGGTTCTGTCACCAATGTCCCTAAATGTCAGGCAGCGCAGTTTACTTAAGTTTGGTATTTTATCTAAAGCCGATCTCGATTGAAGGTAATTTCTTACTAGAGCGGGGCAAAGGGCAAGGTCGTTTCAATGTAAAGTTACCTTTACTAGCCACTTGGACTAAAGTGAGCAAGAAGTTGAGTTTTCAAATATCGCTTTAGTCTTAAAATGCTTTGATACGCAGTGATATGAAGCTATGCTTTATGAAATACTTCAAGTAAATCCTATATTCTAATCTTCTACTTCTAATATAATAAAAATCTCGTGTCACGGTGTTTGTTATCGAACTCCTCCGAAACGGCTTGACCGATTTTTATCAAACATTTTCCCCAATAGGTCGTAGGCTATTTTTTATACCCCCATTCTTCGCGGACGGAGTCGCGAGCATCAGCTTGTAATAACAAAAATACGCGACTGACTGATTTATCACCCCTACCCCAAACTCTTGGACGTATGAAGAATGGATTTGTTTTTGCATACAGGCTCTTTTTATGGTGTCTAAATACTTACTAAAATGAAAAAGTTTGTGAAGATGGTTGGATGTTTGAATGTATGAATATTTGTTAATCAACTACGTGATAACGGCTAAACGGATTTACGAAACTCTGCATTCAGATAGACAAAAATGTGGATTGAGACACAAGATACCTAATATCCCTGTTATGCGTTCCCCAGGGATCATAGGTATATATTAACTTTAAACGCTGTTTGTACACGTTTATACTTGTGAAAAGTTGTCGAATCTTGGCAAGCGTCTAAATAATAAAAACATAAGATTGTTAATAATAAGATTGTTGCCATGTTTACAAGCTGTTTTCGAGAGTCATCACGAATCGTCTCGCGCGCAGGTTAGACGACTTCCAGCCTCCCGAACCAGCCGGATTTCGAAAAGGCTTTAGCACCGTGGATCACATTCATGCGTTGCGGCAGGTTATACAGAAAACCGAGGAGTATAACCGCCCCCTTTGCCTGGCATTTGTGGACTACGAGAAGGCCTTCGATTCGATCGAGACTTGGGCTGTACTGCAGTCTCTCCAACGGTGCCAAGTGGACTACCGGTACATCGAAGTGTTGAAGTGTCTGTATAATAACGCCACAATGTCCGTCCGACTTCAGGACCAGATGTCGAAGCCTATTCTATTGCAGCGGGGAGTCAGACAAGGAGATGTTATCTCTCCGAAACTGTTCACCGCTGCACTAGAGGATGCGTTCAAGACTCTGAACTGGGAAGGGCGTGGCATCAATGTAAATGGCGAATACTTCACTCACCTTCGATTTGCCGACGACGAGGTGCTTATGGCTGAGACCTTGGAGGACCTCAGTGCGATGCTCGCTGACCTCGGAAGAGTCTCCGAGGGAGTTGGTCTAAAATTGAATATGGACAAGACGAAGGTCATGTCGAACGCCCATGTTGTACCAACTCCCGTCGTAATCGGAGATACTTTGCTCGAAGTTGTTGACGACTTGTTGTTGTGGTTGTGTTGAGTTGTTGGACATACAATCCAATTGGGTAGGTTCAACTTCGAGAAAGAGGTCAATCGACGAATTAGACTCGGCTGGGCAGCGTTCGGGAAGCTCCGCAATATCTTGTCATCCGATATACCGCAGTGTCTCAACTCAAAAGTCTTTGACCAGTGTGTGTTGCCAGTGATGACTTATGACACTGAGACGTGGCCGCTAACGATGGGTCTTATAAGGAAGCTCAAGATCACTCAGAGGGCGATAGAGAGGGCTATGCTTGGAGTTTCTCTGCGGGATCGCATTAGAAATGATGAAATCCGCGCAAGAACTAAAGTCACGGACATAGCTAACTAGCTAGCTAGACTTAAGTGGCAGTGGGCAGAGTACATCGCCCGTAGAACTGACGGCCGATGGGGCCGAAAGGTTCTTGAGTGGCGTCCGCGGACCGGAAGACGCAGTGTAGGTAGGCCTCCAACAAGATGGAGCGACGACCTGGTGAAGGTAGCGGGAACGCATTGGATGCGGATGGCGCAGGGCCGATCTGTTTGGCGAGCCTTGGGGGAGGCCTATGTTCAGCAGTGGACGTCTTTCGGCTGAGATGATGATGATGATGATGAAGATTGTTAATGTTTTGCGTGAAGGTATTTCTAAAACGTTAGTTAGACATACAATTTCATTCCAGTATTACAAATTTTCCGACATTCAGAAAAGTTAAAACTTCACGGGGCTAAAAGTTATATCAACTCAGGATTTCATCCCAGAGGGGTGTTCTGGGCTGCAGCCGTTCGTCTTTCTGATATATGGCACTCGCGGCACTCATTTGTTCTATATTCAGGTCTTGCGTGATGTATTGTTGTGATGTTTACGAATTTTGTTGTTTCAATATATGTTCGGGGCAATAAAAATGCTAAAGTAATGGATCAAATGGTCCTGGAATTCCATTTGGAGCAGCCTTTACTCGCGGTGACTGTGCAATCAAAATGGACTTTACTAAGGCGCAAGCAACACAAAAGAAGCGTGGGACGAGGGCTAGTTGCAGTCGCGGCGCCCCTAAAATCAGTTTTCATACTAAATGTATAGAAGCGTAGCGATCCAAAGCAGACAGAAGAGACGGGGTGGAGACGCGGCCTGCGGACAAACAACGCGGACTGCGACGCGCCCCCGTCCCACGTCTCTTCTGTGTGGCTTTGCGTCTAAAGTCCCTATTAGCACAGATTATATAATAGTACTAACGTACAGAATGGCCACGCTCCGCCCCGCACCGATTCGAGTTACCCCACCCCCCAAGGCGCCATTGCTTGTCGCCGCTGTTCACCAGTATGGTGTGCGCGCGATGTATGTAGACGTACGCGTGTACAGACGTCGTCGTGCTTATGTAGATTCAAGAACACGTATTTTGTGCGTCGTGTCCGCCGTGTGCTATTAGGCTTATCACAAACGAACAGACGGACGATTTGGTAAAGACCGCAGGTTCAAGGTGGATGCTACCCGCTTCCAACTATGTCCAGCAGTGGACGTCCTACGGCTGAAATGATGATGATGATGACTAAGTTCTCATGGGAGTTTCCAAATTATAATGTTCTCTTTTATGTTGCATAAAGAACGCTGGAGCGAAATTTTATGTCTGTAGACATTTTCGATATGAATGATGACACGTCATGTCATTCAGGGACTCATTTTTCTGCAAACCAAAATGCTCTCATTTCATTAAACACACACAGACGTACGCATGTGTAATACGCACGCACGAGCAACACGCACGCACGCATGCACACACACGAACTAAATTTATAAATTACGAATATCGACGACCGGATGGATAGCCTAGTGGTTAGAGAACCTGACTACGAAGCTTGAGGTCCCGGGTTCGATTCCCGGTCGGAGCAGATATTTGTGTGAATAATACGAATGTTTGTGCTCCAGTCTTTCAGATGTTTAATGTGTATTTTGGTATGTAATTTATCTATATAAGTATGTTTATCGTTGTTTAGTATGTCTATGGGTATAGTACAAGCTTTGCTTGGTTTGGGACTACGTCAATCGGTGTCAAATTATCCCATGATTTATTTATTAAGTATATTATTTATTAATTAGAAGGATTTCCTCTTCATTCATTTGACAACTTGGTACACAAAAACCTTCACTAAAACAGAAACTTGTACTCGCAACCAACAATAATAAATGGAGCACCACACGATAGTGCGTGAACCGCAATCAACGTCCGTCTGAGTGACGTGACGCGAGCCCCTTATATCACGCTAATTACGACTACTGTGACAGACGGGTGTTATGACTAGTCGGATCTTTGGATAATTCGGTGACCGAAATATTACTTTATCTAACTGCATTTAGTCATTTATTACGGAATAATTTACAATTTTTTTTTATGTTAGAGAGGCCAGACAAACGAACTAGTGGGTCACCTGATGTTAAATGATCACCACTGTCCATAGACACCCGCAGCGCTTTATGCGATGCCAGTGCGTTGTCAGCCCTAAGGAAAAAGGAGAGGGAATAGGGGAAGGGGAGAGGTATTGGGCCCCCGGCGCTCTCACTGACCGTACGAAACGCAGCAGGGAGTACTGCTGCTTCACGCCGGTGTTCTGTGAGAGGGTGGTACTACCCCGGACGAGCCGGCCCATTCGTGATGCAGCGGCTAGCTACAACATGGCTCTACCACTACAAGTTGTCAATACACACGAAATACAATAAAATAAAAATAAAAAGTCTGTCAAATTAACCGCCCCGGATCGCACCAGGCGCAAAGGTGGCCAACTTACTAGCCGCATTGCCCCGCTGAACCGCGATGGACAATCTTTGCACCAGAAACGACCTTGAGCGATGGACAAGAGTAGTCACGACCTCTCTCACGAAGACGGCGCCCCACTTCTTAAAAAAAAGTATTGCCTCGGAACTGCAGCTCCACTGAGCCGGAGACGAGCGGAGCTGAGTGGAGCAGAGATGTGAAAAGAGTTAAGTGATTCCAATGAGGCGGACACAAGCGGAGTTGAATGGAGCAGAGATGTGAAAAGAGTTAAGTGATTCCACTGAGCCGGAGACGAGCGGAGCTGAGTGGAGCAGAGATGTGAAAAGAGTTAAGTATTCCAATGAGGCGGACACGAGCGGAGCTGAGTGGAGCAGAGATGTGAAAAGAGTTAAGTGAACCCACTGAGCCGGAGACGAGCGGAGCTGAGTGGAGTAGAGATGTGAAAAGAGTTAAGTGATTCCACTGAGCCGGAGACGAGCGGAGCTGAGTGGAGCAGAGATGTGAAAAGAGTTAAGTGATTCCACTGAGCCGGAGACGAGCGGAGCTGAGTGGAGTAGAGATGTGAAAGAGTAGGCCTCCCCCAAGGCTCGAAAAACAGATCGGTCCCGTGCCATCCGCATCCAACGCGTTTCCGCAACCTTTACTAGGTCATTGCTCCATCTTGTTGGAGGCTTACCTACACTGCGTCTTCCGGTCCGTGGACGCCACTAGAGAACCTTTTTGCCCGATCGGCCATCAGTCCTACGAGCGATGTGCCCTGCCCACTGCCACCTGAGTCTGGCGATTCTGCGAGCTATGTCGGTGACTTTAGTTCCTGCGCGGATTTTATCAAATCATCATTCTTCTAATAACGACCGCTTTAGCCTAGTTGGTATACTTAAATATAATTCAATAACAACCGATGAAGCTTTCGTCGCTTGTCACTAGGTATTTGTAAGTAATACGACAAAAGGGGTGCCATTATTAACTATCAGCACCTTTCGCACATCTTTCCAAAAGGGATTCAGATTAGTACAACTTTCTATAGCTATAAGTCCTTTTGGAAGTGCAAGGTTACGCTGCAAATGCCAATCCATCACTTTCTTGAGATATTAAGTCGCAAGCTTTGGGTATTATTGTTTTTGTGTCAAACTAGCAGGAAGAGGTGGGTTTTCTTTGAGTAAACTATGTTAAAAAGTTATTGTTGCGAACTCCTTGAATTTTTGATACTTTTACTGTTTTTTATACTTTTTTTTTTAAGTGCTTATCAGTCAGTTTTTATGTCCGTGTGGTTGAAGTTCTGTGAGTGAGTTTCTATGGTTTGGTTGCTTGATATTAAAAGATTTTTACCATTATTTAAGTCACATCGTCGTTTTCATTACAATCCATTCCTTTTACGTTACAGTTTTTAAAAAATTATATTGCTAATGAGAAAAAATCACATATTTTGTTAGATTCCTGTGGGAGGATGAAATGTTGCCTAGTCCTTTATCGCGAATAAATTTCTAAAAGTACATTCTAAGTAAACCCATGTGATACTAAATTATGTTTAAATTATGTTTGCTCAAGCAGTAGGTACTTGACTAGTTAATCTATGAAAAATCCCTTCTACCTCCTGATTATCATCATCATCATCTCATCATCCCAGCTTATATATTATTATGTCCCACCGCAAGGCACAGGCCTCCTCTCTGAATGAGAGGGCTTGGGCCGTAGTTCCCACAGTTTAAATTCTAGCTCCGTTGGTTTAGACTAAGTTTTATAATAGTCATTATACTCTTGTAGGTATTGATGTATACCTATATTAGTCTAACTAATGTGAACGGCCACCTGTCCACTCCAACTGTGATATATTCACTGATAGTACATATTAAGTGACACTGCTTGCGGGTACTTCAATATAGTGATAAGCTTTTATTATGTGTTTGTTATAACTCTGTTATTGGGGCTTATGCTTCATAGCAGTAATTGCCACTTGCTTTTATGACAGGCAGTCGGGGTAGCTCACTTTGATGTGTTTTTGATGAGAAACATTGTTTTATAGGCAACATAGTTGTGTTATTCTTGTTAACAGGGGCAAAACAGTTCGGTTACTTACTCATATCTAGCATGTTTCATAAAAACAAAAATATGCACAGATTCTTTGTCTCTCTGTCTCACTTTTGAAAATATGTAACATATAATATCGTTATTAATTACATTCATGCATGACACTGTACTGTCTTGTTGTTACTTCTTAAAAAAAACTCGTACTTATCTAAATTTCATAGGCAAATTAAATTGAACCAAGCACATAGTTCACTTACTAAAAGTATAGTCATTTTGAGTAACGACATTTTTAAAAAGTAGTTTTGTTATAATGTAGTTTATTACAACAATGTACAAAACAATCTCCATCAAAGAAATAAAAAAGGTTAACCTTACTACACTGTCATCTGTCAACCTGAATTTCCCTAGACTATTTTAACACTTCGAAGATATGTAAACCACACTTTCTCTGTCAATTTCTCTTACTGAAATAGGGTTATACTGCAACGTTATTATTATTTCTAAAAAAATATTTATAAATCTAAAATTTGCCACTGATTGGGTAAAAAAACAGTGTAAAGAAGAATCCGGGAAGAAACTCAAAGAAAGATTGCATTAGAGATTTTTTTCAGTATTTTTATAACAACCGGTATAGCAGACAAGTCCAATAAATACTCGTAGTACCTACCACGAAAAGATAAACAGTCCATAGAAATTAAATTAATTTATTTAGGGAAGAATCAAACCCACTGTGGCAGGTACTTACTGAAAACAACACTATAATATATCTATGTATATGTAGAGGAATCCACTTCTAAAGCGTGCTAATGACCTTACACTAGCCAACCACGATCTACTTAAGCCAGACGTGCCTACAACGCATGCCAATATCAAAAAGGATTGTAATAGAATTACGAAACCTCTAATACTCCTAATCTAACCTCAACGATTGCATCAGAATATAACGATGTAATTCCTATCCTGGCGCTCCCGTGGCGATCCTCTGGAGTTGCATATTTCTTAGCAGATTTAATTTGGTTGGGTTATAGTGGGAAGAAGGAGCTAGGGTTTCTTGAAGGAGCAGTTATTTTTTACATAAAAATGGCCCGTGATGTCCACTATCTCACCTGATGAAAAGTGCAGATGAGGACAAATGTGTATCTCTGGGTCAGTAACAGCCTATTCTCTCTAGGCTTGAAGAGCCCTAGGTTGTATTTATCTCAAGGTGCTCCAAAAGCCCTACTATCTCAAGGCACGATATCTAGAAAACTTAAAGCGTATACGTCCAAATTCAGGAGACTGGCTTCATCTCAGAATAAGTGGCCGTAAAAAAAATATGGGGACAATCTTACACAAATCGACTTAGTCCCAAACTAAGCAAAGCTTGTACTATGGATACTAGACGACGATAAACATACTTATATAGATAAATAAATACTTAAATACTTAGAAAACATCCACTCACAACAAATATTCGTGCTCATCACACAACTGAATGCCCTTACCGGGATTCGAACCACGAACCTCTTGCTTCGTAGGCAGGGTCACTACCAACTAGGCTAAAGCGCTAAAGCCGTCGGCTTGGGCCGTAATTCCCACGTGGGCCCAGTGTGGTTTGGGAACTTCACATATACTATTGAATTATTTCACAGGCGTGTATAACTCTTTTCCTTAACCGTAACAAATATACGTACTCGTAATATGCATTTACGTGACTTTCGCTCAGTATCACCCTAAAAAAAATCTATCTGTTGAGCTACCTAAATGTAGACAAAGGTAAATAATAGGAAACTATGTGCAATTAAAAATAAATATAAAATAAATAAATAAATATTAGGGGACAATCTTACACAAATCGACCTAGTCCCAAACTAAGCAAAGCTTGTACTATGAGTACTAGACGACGATAAACATACTTATATAGATAAATAAATACTAAAATACATAGAAAACATCCATAACTCAGGAACAAATATTCGTGCTCATCACACAAATAAATGCCCTTACCGGGATTTGAACCCAGGACCTCTTGCTTCGTAGGCAGGGTCACTACCAACTAGGGTAGAGCGGTCGTTAAAATTATTTATACACAGAGAAATTCTCATAGCTTTAACTTCCAATTGAAAAACTGCATCAGTCTTTCTTTTCTCTTCCAGCTAATCTTTATCTCCATCAAAATCCTTTAGAGAACGGTCGTCGGTCCAACTTAGAAAATTACTTACATGCCAAAGCAATTTCCTGAAACCGCAAGTATCGTATGGGCTGCAAATAAACAGAGGACCCTTTTGTGGGGCCGCCGCCGCAAGATTGCCCAGAGACAATGTCTTATGCAGCATATTGAATAGCTCTTCCGCGGTAGAAGAAACTTTTTGCTCGACAGCACTAGCTCACACAATTTTAACCGAACCAAGGTGAATGCAAAATTTGTGGTCATATTTATCAACATTAATCATGTCATTGTCATTTATTTCATTATCTTGAATCACGATTGCATTGAAGACTAATTTAGCATTGTGCGTTTTCAATTAAAATGTCCATTTTGAATTAAAATCTACTTCTAACGCGCTTTATTGCATTGCATTGGACATCTTGGCGCCCATCCTATAATCTAGATTATTATCGAAACATGATTGCTACAAGAACTATGTCTTAAGCACTCATCATGCCCGGCGTTCTACAAAGCACAACAAAAAAGCTAATACAATCACCAATTACCATCTAGAGACGACATTTCGATCCAATCTCATCTGGCGATGCCATCCAATTTTATTTGATCACCTGCTTATTCGGATTTGGAATGCGATCGCATTCGTGATCCACATGTCATTTGTTTTTAAGAAAAAAAATGCATTATGATTATTACTGGCCGATTATTTGGAACGCAATGAGTTAAAACATGATCCGAGGAAAAAAATTAAATTGACAGTAAGCAAGAGGAGGTAAGATAGTAGTAGTAGGTAGCAAGGAGTAAGTTGATGACTTAATTTCATTTACTAATATTGCATAAGCAAAAGTTTGTGAGTACTTCTTTCACATTAAATTGATGGACAAATTTAGTACTTAAGTAGATAGCTGAATCTCGATAGTAAAAGATAGGATTATCATTTCAATATTCGTTTAGTTTAGTTTTAGTTTAGTTTATTTATTCACTCAACATAACAATTACATTATATAAACACATTAAAGTCAGAATATATAAGAATTTGTGTTGAGATCGTCAAAAATTATAAAAAAAAAAAACAAAACATAACAATATAATAATAAAAATAAGCAAGGATAAAAAAAACAATAAATAAAAGCAATGTCAAAATAGATTCGTCCCCAAATCATAATTCTCCACGAGATTAGATGGACGCTTGTAAAATCCCGTAATCATAAATGTTAAGTAAAAACATACAACCGTACTGAAGACCACGATGTAATTAGTGGGAATTCTTATGGGAAATCAGTCTCAAATACTAATCTTTTAATACATCTACCAGATCAACTGGTTGACACGAGCGAAGGCGCAGGCGAAAGGTACTACAGTAATATGATTGTTACTTTGCTTTTCCTCATACGCTGTCAAAATTTGATACGTGAACGTGTCGAGATCCGTAAATTGGTAGTAAATTAGAGAGGTCGCGTGAGTTACGTAGAAATAGATGTGACCAATGCTGACGCAATTGTTCAAGTTTCATAACTGTCCAACTTGCCTTAAGCCAGATAATTTTACAAATGGCTTACTCGTCTCTTAATAGGAGCAAAGTGAATTATCGGTTGTTTTTTTGCTCTTGGGCAACATCCAACGCGAGATTCACACGGGACTTGCGACACTTTAGATTTCGCCGATTCCGTCACAAGCTGTGATACTGTACGAGTTCTATAATGTAGTATTGTTTTAAACTGAGAATATTTTGTTATGCAAATAAGGTCGGGTTATTTGTCATGAGATTTGCATAATGGTTTGTCCGCTTTATCTCGGGCCATTGTTTTTTTAGTGAAAGTTCTGTTTCGGTTTGATAAACTACTGTTCTTATTCAATAAGGTGTTGGAGCAGTGTGGAATTGGGTCACGTTTTTGATAGTTGTTTTTTTTTGTAAATGATTACTAGGTCGTTATTATGGAGAGCTTAAAAGGAATGTTTACCTTTTGGTATTGTGAGCCGACGTTACACTTAAGAATATGGAACTAATGGCAGACAACATAAACCTTACACAAATATTGACATGGGTGATTAAGACCCTTTCGTTTCGATTGCTACCTAACCACTTACCTTGCACTATCAGAAGTGCTAGTTCTAGTTCTAGTACGGAGAGTAAGGTTATTTTAATCCTCTAGGTTAGCAACGCATCGGCAATCGGCAATTCCATTGCTCATGAAAGCTCACAATATCAGAGAGCTTTTCACTTACGTTCAAGTAATATACTTGCACGTTTTCTAAGAAAAATGATTTAAAGTTTTACTATAGACACTGGCCACCGAGACCGTGTCGTTATTTCGTTATTTTTAATTTGTCATCTAGAATTTCAATCAAGTAACGAACACCGGGCAACAGACGGTCTGGGGAGCCATTCTTCGATTGGCTGTGATAATGTGAGGTTGTAATTTACAGTGTACGTGTAATAAAACTAAGTATTGAAAAGCAAGTTTTTATTTAAATAGACAAAGTTAGTTTTCTTCAGCTACGTCCCTCAGCTACGCCCCCTTACATTAAACTACCAAGATATTTAACAACATTGTATTTTTCGCAATTTGTGTAAATTTTCAGGGAAGATGTAAGAATTATAGTCGAAGTCAAAATATCTTAATTCAATTTACTTATGAAACTCGAAGAATCTACCACCGGTTCGGAAAAACCCTGTTGAGAAGAATCTGCTAAGAAACTCAAAAAGGTAAAAAATAAAACTGCAATCACTTAAAACCAAGATGCAATATCCCAAAAGGTATACATCAAGGTAAATACGTGTAAAACATGCTAGTTTTTACCGCGGTACAGTCCCTTTGCATAGGTTTATATTCATTGTAGAGATAAATATTAAAAATAAGCGTTAGTGCCAATTTACATTATGATTAATCGATCAATGCTTGACATTTCAACGAAATAATTATCTAAAATCCCTGTCGCAGGAAACAAGTTGTTCTCAGAAAATTATCAATTTAATATTGCTTGTTAGGTTTTCCGCAAAACGCGTGACAGGCACGCAATTATGTTCCGAAGGTGTAGTCGTGACAGAAGTTCAATGAGTAAAGATTTATATAAAATCAATTATACGCCTACTGTAGCCTTAGGTGGCGTAAGAACTGACAAATACCATCAACAATATGAATGCATTGGGTGTGCGAACATTTGGTAAGGTGCTTTGGAAATATTGAATGTCGTCAAAGGACATTTTGAGAAAGGAATAGATGAGACGCTGTAAGCTTTAGATGGCTTTTGGTCTCTTGATCTATACTTTTATTTTAATTTATTTTCGTAGTTCCCTTCTCAAGTAAATGCAATGTCACTGCCTTTTTCGGTGAAAAGGTTCCATAGTGGGTGAAGATTCAATTGGTTAGAGAAAATAGAATGAATTAGTCTAGCGATTCAAAGGGGGAACGCTGCCAGTATCTTCGGAACCTTGCCTAAAGGGACTCCTTTTAATAATGTATTTTAGTTATTTACTATTTTATATTTTTTTAAGGTTTTTAGTTTTTTTTTTTTTTTTTTTTTGAATGAGTCGCCAGAGGGGCCAAAGACGCGAAGTCTTTGCTGTTTTTTAACTTTAGGGTAGGAAGAGTGACTTGTGCTCGGGAAAAATCCCTTCGGACGAACTGGGAATGGAGGGCCCAGACAGTGTCCGACTTGCACGGACTAAAAAACCCGGTCACAAGTCCCCTTCTCTATTGATTATTAATACAAAAAAACGTGTGCTTTATATTTTGAGGAGGGGAGGGGTAGGGAGGGGACTTAATCTACCCACAGTGTCCTGCCTCAGCCATTTGCTGGAAGGCCGGGAGAGGAGCATGCATTCTCCCGCTGGGCACTGGGGGGTGCTTAGGTCGGTCTTTTATGTTTTTACCCGTTGGTTTATTCCTTGACCGACCCTCGCCCGTTTCTGTACATTTACTTAGAGCTATTGGTTGGGTTGGTGGGATTTCCTGTCATATGCATTTATCTATAACTACGGGCTTCCTTTCTTTTGCCCTGCGATGGAAGGGTGGGTCGGAGATCTTTTGGGCCCATTGCGTGGCTTTGGATGCCATCTTTTGGGTGGGGCTACCCTTTATGCCTGATGGTTTTTTGGCATGCTGTGTGTTTTTTTGCGCTTGTCTCCTAGCGCTACCCTCTTTTCGTTACCGCTTCCATCGATAGTTTTCCTGCTATAATAATTCGGAGGGATGAGGAGTGCCCCCCGGACGGCTGGACGCCCCAGTGTCTCACAAGGTTTTTAGTTTTAGGTTAATTGTTCTAGTATATATAATTTTTTTTTTATTTCTGTATAATTAATTCATTACTTTAATGTTATGTTATTGGTTAGATGTATGTCCATACCTACAAGAGGAATTGGTACAGAGTAGAGCGAAAATCCATATCTTACGCTCAGGCATAAACACACAATTTAGTTGTTTCCTTGTCTAACCATCAAATATGTAATGAATCTGGTAATTTGTCTCGAAAATATGTTCAGTTGATCAAAAAATTCTTTTACCAACATAAAGTGCAATGCCAGTTGTATGCCTTAAAACATAAAAGCTATTTTCATTTACAAGTCAATGTGACAATCATCCTTACTGTTTTCATTCTGATGTAGTAATTGTCATAAAAAATGAAAAAGCACTTTTGGTCAACTATACTTCTCTTTATATTTTTCCTTAAATATGTGCTGAAAATTCAGCCAAAGCTTAAAGATATCTGTCTAATATAGATTAAAATGTAAAGCTCGCGCCATCAACTACAAGTTCTTAAGTCTTTAATTTTGTTTAGCACGTACTAAACTCTTTCCCATTAAACTAAGAGTCTTAACTTATACACTGCTCCTTCTATCACATACCAATACCTACAACTCCAAAATCGCATGACGTACGAAGGCCGCGACTCGGAACAATGATGTCACATTAGGCATGGATGCATGCCTCCACTGCTGATGATATCGATGGTCTTTGAGGTCACGGGAGACCTTAATGATTTTTTTGACAGCTCGACAAGCATACATACATGGATGGAATTTTGCGTGAGGCTAGTTGCAAGAGATGTGACGCAATTAGATTCTTGTAAGCAGACACATGTAATATAGTATCTCAAATCAAAAGTCTTATATGAACCACATACATACATGCATGGATGTTTACAGTAATGACTTATCGTCGATGATACTGCAATACCGCGTAACTTATAAAAATACCCGAGTTTTTGTATCTGTAGACATATAAAAAAAGAAATTATTAAATTTTTACGCTCTCTTGTAAAATTTGCCTCTAGTGAAATACGTGGTATTACGGCTCGGCCACGACTTCGCGCGTTTAGCGGCGCGGCGAGCGTTTTATCAGTTCATTGTGTGTGCCACCAGGTAACCACTGTACGGCGAGCGTCTCGGCCGCGCAATGAACATAGAAAATGCTCGCCGCGCCGCTAAATGCGCGAAGTCGTGGCCGAGCCGTTAGCCATTGTTGGTTACGCGGCATTGTAGTTTCATCGACGTTAGGACACTGAGATGTGGCCGCTCACGATGGACTCAGAGGGTGATGGAGAGGGCTATGTTCGGAGTTTATCTGCGGGATCACATTAAAAATGATGAAACTAAATTTACCGACATAGATTAAAGAATCGCCAGACTCAAATGGCAGTGGGCAAGACACATCGCTCGTACAACTGATGGCTGATGGGGCCAAAAAGGTAAAAAGACAACAAGATAGAGCGACGATATGCTTGGTTGCGGGAACGCGTTAGATGCGGATGGTGCAGGACCGGTCTGTTTGGCGAACCTTGGGGAAAGCCTATGTTCTTTCGGCTGAATTGATGATGATGATGTACACGTAGTACTTACCACCTGCTTGATATGGACTTATAACTTGTTACTACAACTGATGCAATGTGGTCAAAAATGTCCTACTACGACAAAGTAACAACTTTCCACATTTTCATATAACGACTCTCTGACGCGCAGAGCCCGGTCATTATTTTAGAAAAATCCATAAAATTATTATAATGATTATTTTGTTAAATTTTTAGTGATGATTTATCACCCATGATGTTTAGCTTGGGGCCATCGTGTCATAGCGATAGGGCCTACCATTTTAAATTGGTGTCAAGATCGTTCATACTTATTTAATAAGCTCTTCATTACACTTCTAAACGATATAAGTACGTTATTGTCAATATTGAGTTAGGAAACTTGAAACTCATTGTTATTTCTGATCGTCCTCGTTTGGAGAACTTAATGAGGAAGCTGAGGAGGACGTTCTTGATTCTGATGTATTTTTTTAAGTACTTATTGGTTACCTCAGAATTTATTTAATTAGAAACCGACTTAATTATTTATTTGTTTGGGAGGGTATTTTATTTTTTTATTTGGTCACATTAAATAAAAAATAGACCGCGAAAAATTCTCATTGTTGGTAAACCTTGAAGTCTGTTTTTATTTATTTGATAGAATACTTTCAAATTATAACATAACTTCCAAGTTATTAAACATTTTTAGTAAATATCATACATCGATTGGTATATAATAAAAAATGTCAAAGCGATGATGGCATTTAAAAAATTGCAACGTACCCAAACATTATTTTAAACCACAAAAATGGTAGTCGCCCTGATATACCAAAAGATAAAATCAACGAAATAAAACAAATTGGGCAATGCAATTTCCAAATAAAATACTCTTTGTTACTATACAGGTACCCATCCAAAGCATTAAGCGAACTGTGTCAAATCTAATTGAAGAGCTTGTACCTATTTTGACCCCGTCAAACAAAAATTTTCGTCAAGATTTTATCTCCGAAACATGGCATCTTGAATCAAACTACAAGTATTGTCTAAAGGCCTCACCGCTCGTTATAAAGCACCACATATGACATAATGGAACTTTCGAACCAAGTTAAACGTGACCTTATTTACATGAGTTTTAATGCATATCGACTGTAGAGTTATCTTTGTAGAATTGGCGTCAGAATAGTAGCCATTATCTGAGAGAACATACGTTCGGAAATGGTAGAAAAAAGGCCGAAAAATGATTAATAGGGCGCGGGCGGCGCGGGCGCAGTCGTGTGTGATTCTTTCGTTTGACAGATTGTCTCGGCTCTCTGACCCGAGCGCCCCGCGGAGGCACTAATGACGACGGCCGAGTCGATTGTCGATATCGATAAGCGTGCAGATATATAAGTGTCGATATCGATATTGCGTGGGAAATATGGAATAAATAGCAACGTAAAAATTTACTAGTTAAGAAGCAAAATTTAATGTCGAATTATCTTAATTTCGAACAAATTATGCAGCAACTCTCTATTTATCTAATCTGATACCTTTAAACGAGTAACTCTTGTAATCAGGATCTCGGAAACGGCTCCAACGATTTCGATGAAGTTTGGTATTTGGGGGTTTTCGGGGATGAAAAATTGATCTAGCTTGGTCACTGGGAAAACGCTTGGTACCGAGTTTCAGCCCGAGCGGAAGTCAGTCGCCCAGGTACTATCTACATGAAAAAGATGCTGTTATAGAACAGCAGTGATTGCAATACCAGTTCAAAGATATCTCTGTCATTACAACTAGCAGTTGTTATTTAGTTTTTGACTGTATTACGAATACCCTAAAAATTATACTATCTATCTGTAACACATAACCCAGTACAGTTGTTTATAAAAAATAAAATAAATAAATAAACTTAAGCAATCACCTCATAGACTCCTGTGGTATCGGCAAGTATGTCAAACAAAAAAATCGTGCGTGCAGTTCCTCCGCGCGGAAGAAGTGAAACTTCGTAATGTGAAAATGAAAAAGGCACTTATACATCAATACGAACCTTATTGCAATAACATAAAGAACTAAATTTACTTATGCTTCTATGTGTTTAAATTACTCACTAGATGGCGATTTTATCAAGTCTCATACAAATTTGCACAGACAGTATGAGTTCTGCATCGCACTGTCGAAGTTTTTAACATCCGTTAGTATATATACAATGCGAGATTATTTAATGCTTTCATACCGCCTCCATGGTAGCGTTAAACGTTTAACGCGACCTTGTTGGAAATCGCATTAGAAGTTTCACTTCAACAAGGTATTATCGATACTTCCATCTCCAAAAGCACATCACTAGTTGCGGGTGAACTTAGATTACTCTCAGCACGAGACTGTCCCGCGTCGGCGCTCGTTCGCGACGCTTTGACATCCCGACATTAACGACCACTTTACACTCGCAGCTGACCCAACCACATCCTCATATATATTCACCTTAAAAGTGGCTTTACAACCCGCATTACGTAAGTTGGTATTTCAGTACGTCATACGTTGATAGACGGCTTGCCCAGGTCGGTGTGAGAGCGTTTTTTTTTCTTCAATTTCGAATGCAATATGAAGATATTGAACGATTATTTTTCATCAACGTTTATTTTGTTTTAAAATGCATTACGTTTTGACGTCAAATGAAACGCTTTTTGAAGCGACAGGGATAAGTGCATCTTTTAAATAATGTAAGTATGTCGTTGTCATTCATTTATTCAGTGCCGTGACCACTCGAGTAGGTGGTCTGAGGTGGTCGCATCAACTCCTTGACCGGTTTTTATTGAAAACAATATACCAAGTACGACCATGTGATGATGAAGCCTTGTTTCCTGTGGTTTCCCAGAAATACCTTAATTTAAAACGTATCTAATATATAAAAATCTCGTGTCACGGTGTTTGTTATCGAACTCCTCCGAAACGGCTTGACCGATTTTTATGATACCATTTTCTCTGTATTCGGTAGGTTTAAGAATAGGTCGTAGGCTATTTTTTGTATCTATATTTATTTACCTACCCCTATTCTTCGCAGACGGAGTCCCGGGCAACAGCTAGTTTAACAATAAAATGTACCTAAAAAGGCGTAGTAGCCTAGTGGTCTAACCTATTTACTCTCATGCAGAGGATCGTGGGTTCAAATACTGGACTTGCACCTTCGACTTTTTCAGAATTCATGTCCGAAATGACATTTGAAATTTACCACGAGCTTTACGGTGAAAGACTAACATTATGAGAATACCTGCCTACTCTTACAAGGAAGTTCACTGGCGTGTGTGAAGTTCCCAATCCGCACTGGGCCCGCGTGGGAACTGCAGCCAAAGCCCTCTTATTCTGAGAGGAGGTCTGTGCAGTAGCATGAATATAGGCAGAGATTAAGACACGATTAAGGTCCTTTAGTTGTTTGTTACTCTTTTAAATTTTCTTAAACTCTCCCGTTTCCTGTCTGTTTGTCTGTCTTGTACCCTGTTTACGAGTCTTAGTCACGCTTAGGGATTGCAATCCCGCAAAACGGGATCCCGCTGCTGTTATTAATCTGCTGGATCCCGCACCTTCAAAGCGCGGATCCGCGGATTCCACAAATTAAAAATTTGGCGCTAAAACTTTTGCGTAAATCGACACAATAATGCCATTTGCTTCTTATGAGCTTATTTTCAATAGTTATAACCATAGGTTGATATCATAGTAATAGCATCTAAGAGAAAGTTGTGATTTGATTATTAGTCATTATATGAATAAGACTGAATTAAAAATATAAAACTGTTGTTAGGAGTACACCTAAGGGTAAAATTAAACAAAAGTATTAAACTATGCCGAACATTTTAGAGATGAATTTGCGAAAACAGACAGCTAGTATTTTTTATTTTTTTTTAAATTATTTGTTGATATTTTTTATTTAATGATTTCCAATTGTATTTGAATTGAATTGAATCAATTTGTTACTTAAACTCAATTAATAGAAAATAAATAATTTCTGTTGCTTTTTTTACACAAAAATCTGTAGTTTTAATTTGATTTTATAATATAATTTCAAAGATGCGGGATCCCGCGTGATCCCGCGCGGGGTTGAGTAATCCCGCATAACAATCCCGCGGGAATGAATGAGCTGCGGTATTGCAATCCCTAGTCACGCTTAATCAACTATTTCAACTACTTAAACGTTTCTTCTCCACTAAAAAAATCGTGGCCGCAAATAAAAAAACAAAAATCGATCGCTCTCAATACATTATCCACATGGACGCAAAAATCCCGTTTAATTTCTCGACCATTATACATCAATCGAAATGCATCAGGGATCTGTGTCACGTAGGAGTGGTTAATGAAGTGCCGGTTGATATGTGACCCGGGCTTAATGATGCGATTGACAGTACAGTGGAGGGCCAACGTCAACCGGAGGATTGTTTCTGGGCTGCGATGAGAGAGGCCAGAGAGCGAGCGAGGATGTTAAAGGAGGTGGCATGAGAATAATGAACTCATTGACGCGTTTTAGCGATTTTATCAAATTCCTAAACAAATCTGGTGAAATGAAAAATGATTAATGATGATTTTGTACCTAATTTTGCCAACCGTGCTGGCTGAAAATCAGCGCTGCGGTGCTATAAACGCCTCAGCATTATGCTGTGCCAGTGTCCGATTTGTTGTCTTCTGTTTTGTAAAATATTGATGATGATGTGTCTCGTGTTGTTGTAAATAAATGTATTTTCTTTCTTCTCTCTTTATTTCTTTCTAATTTCTCTAAACAGATTTAGGGATTTGATGAAATGTCTGGTTTTTCTTGGAAAATGATAAAATGGATTCCTCATTTTAATATCCTGCGTGATTTGGTCATTTCCCTTAGAGATTTGTTCAAATCATTGTTTTGCCATGTCCCTGCGACCTTATTATTAGATGTAAGGTCCTCGTCATCATTATTATTTCAGCCGAAAGACGTCTACTGCTGGACATAGGCCTCCCTTATTGATACCCAAACATTTTGGTTGGAAGCGGCTTGCATTCACCTTGGACCTGCTGCCTTTGCCAAATCGTCCATCAATCTTGTTGGTGGACGTCCCACGCTGCGCTTGCCAGTATATGGCCTGCCCATTCCCATTTCAACGAGCTAATCCATTTGGATATGACGGTGACCCTAGTTCTTCTACGGATCTCCTCATTCCTGGTTCGATCCCGTAGAGCACTCCATAGCCTCGTTGAGCAAGTTTGAGTCTTTTAAACGTCTTATAATAAACGTATTTCTAATTTTTATAGTTGCTTTCAGCTTTATTTAAAAATCACCGTATTTTAAATCGTTTTCTTCATAGCCCCTTCGGCCAATAGCGTTATTTAAATCGCATTGACGTCTTGTTCCCGCCAAGACGGTTTGATATGGCGCCTCGCTGAAAGCTGTATATCTCCATCTCGACTACATATCCTGGGAATTAACCCGTAATAAGAAAGGATTTAATTGCCTAGCTATTGTTCCTGCTTGAGTTTAAAGTAAGCTACAGTCAAAAAAAGCAAGGAACTGCAAATTGACGAACAAATTTGGCTTGTGCCCTGTAAAGAGACGTAAGTAGGCTGACTGAGAGTTTTGCTGAATAATTTGTCGTTGCGCTCATAAGTCGTATTTATTATGCGTCATGAATAACAGAACTAAGTTTGTTTCTCATGGTGAGTAACTCGCTAGGGTAGCAAAAACAGTAAAAATTACAAAACTAAACCTAATGATAAATGATTCACTGACTGATGACCGTAGCCTTGAATTAACGTAAATGCAATTTAAATTAAATTCCGAACAACAATAAATTAGGACCAAATAAATTGAACGTTGCCGGTCTGACAGTAATTTGTCAAATCTAATCACTAGGAATTTTTGAACAATAATTTTTGCTCTTTTTTAACCAGTAAAAGTATTAAGTACCTACTACCGTGAAAAATACTTTGCATGCTTATTCAACTTTAATTTGTTTTCTTATATATACAATACAATCACGCCTCTTCTCAGCAAAGGTGTAGGCAGAGACCATTTGGTTCTAACTGACGTACATCTTTCGCTTCCCCAACACTCATTAGTCTTTTCATACATGCTCGCCGGTTTCGGGTTCTCTTGACCTGACCTTTTTTCAAGACATCCTCAATCTGATCATGGAAATTTTTCTAGATCTCCCCCTTCCAACATTTCTATGCAAAAAGCTGTTTAAGGCAAGTGTCAGGCTGTTACGGAACCAGTAAGCTACAACTTTAGTCTCTGCATTTTTTCAAATTATATGGTTTTGAGTATGTTTGTATGTTGACGAAGAATGGTCGCGCTCCAATTAATTATATCTCACTTAAGTAATTCATTTTGCAAAAAATGCATTTTGTTTTTTCATGCCATATCATAATTACTATACTAAACGGGACTTATCACGCAATAAATATTTATTTACCTCGACGTTAACCCGTGACCACGGCTGCTGCAATGTGGCCGAAACGTGGAGGTAAATAAATATTTATTGCGTGATAAGTCCCGTTTAGTATAGTAATAATTATGAGTGAAAGTCACGAAAGTTTAAAACAGTCTACTGCCATATCAGTTTCCAATCCGCACTGGGCTCGCGTGGGAACTACGGCCCAAGCCCTTTCATTCTGAGAGGAGGCCTGCAGTGGGACGTATATAGGCTGGGATGATGATGATAATTGCAATATTAAAAATAAATAAACTATTTTGACTATAAAAAGGATTTATTGAATCAGGCGTTACTTTGCGGAGGTCCATATTAATGAACTAAAACAATTACTTTGCTCACCCGCGACCTTACAATAGTTACGTTGTTAGTTAGCATACGGTTGTTGTAACTCTGAAGATGAGCTCTGGTTGAGTTCGAAACGCGTCAGTGTAGCTTGGTGGTGGTGATGGTTGGGTTTATGTGATTTGTGTGTGTTCGTACAGTGTGGAGGTGGAGGAACTGCATGAACACACTTTTCTTGCATAAACGTAACTATTGTAAGGTCGCGGGTGAGCAAAGTAATTGTTTTAGTTCATTTTATAAAAAGGAGGCATAGTTCCCAGGATGCTTCTGTACTATGTTATTTGTAGGTACATTGGTATTGCAGCATTGAAGGAAATATTGATTCATGTAACTCACGATGACAAAAGTGTTCTATAACGATTGTATTTGGTGTAGTGTAAGGACCTTACGCATTATTCAGAACGCTGCCACCATCATACTCGTTAATCCTGCCGCCAAGAAGTAGTGCTAAAATTACTAACTAATAAGAGATTTTCAATCATAGCCTTCTCGGCTGGCAATGCGTTTTAAATCCTTTGGTGTTGTAGTTTTCCAAGGGCAGCGGTGTCCATTTGTCACTAGAAAACTTTCGTCCAGTTTACCTAGAGAAATTAACTAGGTTAACTTAATAATTACTAGCAGCAAATCGGCAGCATTGCTAGGTAGCAGTTCATAACCGCAAAAAACTCTTTTTATAACATACGACACATTAATGCAAACTCGGATGAGATACTCGTTTCGTAAAAAAATCTAAGCCAAGAACTCGGGATTTGTAAAATCAAACGCGATCTAAGTCTTTTAAATATGTTTAATTGCGGTAGTGTTTTGTTTTCCTATCAACCATGTATTATTGAATACAGCTAGTAACCTCTAAGGCACCCTACTATCCGAAAACCGGCCGACGGTACCCATCACCAGGCCTCGGACCATCTAATAACGCGGGGACGTTTGATATTTTTTGTTCCATCCAATTTAAAAACTAATTACGGGTTGGCGATGACTAGGCTCCCATAACTGAGCACCCCACAAAGAATATAATTTCGTCATGTTAGCAAGAGGTGACAAAAAAGCATGATTAATGATACGATGGCCGTTCCACAAAAGACCTGTCACGGCGTCTGTGTCCGTCTTTATTTGAATTGAGTATTGTAAAAGTGTAAGCCACAGTGTATAGTGACTCGTTACACCCATTTTCGGTACTGGCAGTTCGGCGCTGGGTGCGTAGGGTCAATTTTTAATGCGATGTGAATGCCGTTTAATTTTTAACCGTGACCTTTTCGGTCGTGATTCGAACGAGAATCGGTCGTGACATCTAAATAGCCGTTGAGGTCGGCAATCAATGACGGAAGTCGCACCACTGTTTGGACGGGATGACGGAAAACGTGTGCATTGAAATATTTTCAATGATATGCGTCTAATAGGCACGATTTGGACAAGGTGCGCTCGCGTCTCTGATTTATCTCATTTCGTGATTTGCATGCAATGACATGAGAAAATATTATTCATAAATATCGAACTGTTATTTTGATTTACGAAACATAAACATCGTATCTTATGTTGCATGGTAATAACAAAAAGTTTTATCTTGTTTACTCAACTACCCATCCCATAAAAAGTTGGTCTATTAATATTCAAATTACTACCAATTTGCTTGAAAAAAACAACCGTCAACTTCACATCCCAAACCTGCACGAAATGTCTCCTTGTCTCCTTTAATTAAAATTACAAACCAGTTTCTTTTTTTACCGATTGAGACATTAATTACTACCTAAATGACGAATAGATAACGATGGGCAAGCGTTCGTAATTATTGGCAATCTGTTGGAGGCATCTAGAAAAGGCGATGCCGCCCGCCAATTGACAGTATATATAGATGTTAAGTTATGATGCGACAGAATCAAGATCGAAGATTAAAAAAAAATATAGAGAGACAGTTGAGAACTCTGATGAAGAGCGCGTTGTATTTTTTGGGAATTCCCAAAGATTTTTTTGGGAAATCCCGGAATTTCCATTCGATTGCCTGACCTTTGGTACGTGGATAGCTGGCCGTCTGGAATAACACTTCAATAGGGTACTTTACATCCCGACATTTTCGCGGAATCGGGATAAAATCCCGTATGTCAACCGCTATGTTTAGAGACATGAAATTTGGCACGGGTATTTTTTTCAACGTTAATGAAGAAAAAGATGTAGGTACGGGAATTCCCACAGGATTAAGATATAATCTCGACCGAAATATCAACCCCTAGGTTTAAGGAAAATTAGCATGCGTATTTTTATGCAATGTTAATAAAGACCCCGACAAAATTTTTGGAAAATCCTGGTATTTAAATTTGACTACGAGACCTATGTTATAAGCAAGCGAAACCGCGGGTAAAAGTTAGCAAAAAAAACCTCGGAGTCCTTACCTGTTAAATCCGATCAGTTTTGACCATATTAACGACTGTAACTTTTCCCAAGCACTTAAAAAATCACCTATTTAAAAGCCGCGTCCCCACACGGCGGCGTTTTTTGTCCGCGATAGCATCGCGCTTGCGCACAATGGCCCGTAATTGACAAAGCATGACTCGATAAAGTCAAGGCTTCACTTGTCCCCAGCAATTGTCTTGAGATAGTTTTTAACTAATATAACAATGAGTTTTATTTACGAAAAACTAAAGGGCCAGATACATGTACCAGCAAGTTCGCGTTCTTGTGACTTGAGGGTTATTCGCTCGAGTGTCACCTTAATTAGCGATCTTGTATAAACAAGACACAAGCAAAGAAACTCTGGGTGGTACAGTTAACCAATTTAATTCCTAGGTCACTATTAGAACTATTTCATAATGAATCAATTTGTTTATCTTCTACGACAGTGATGTAGTTATATCATGATGGCATGCTTTGCGAACATGGGTCAACGATAATGAATAGGAAAGGAGTTTGTTTGCATATTAATAACTTGAATTGTCATTGTCCGTCTGTCATAACTTCTTATTCATCACACTTGCTCGTCAATGGTGTTATTCCATGCCTGTATACTAAATGACAATGGCCTAAATTGTTCTTAAGGGAGTTATAGATTTACGTACAGTTTTTCTACCCAAGGGAGTTCTAACTTTAGTTTTAAAATTTGCAAATAAGTAATTTCAGACTAAGGAGGTTTCAATTCAGCTAACGTTTTATTTATTATCTTTAAAACTTATGCTATAACCCAAATTTTACAACACAAAACTTATCTACGCTTCATGAAAATTCGTTATTTTTATATTTTAAATTTATATCAAATAGTTTTGCAATAATTTTTTCACTTCTCATGCTCTTAAAATGTTACTTTAGTCTCTGCATATCGGGACTAAAGCTCTTTTTTGATCTCTAGGGATTAAAGTAAAATTTTTTTAATTGACTATGGAAACCCCTAAACTGCCAATCACGGTGTTTGTGAATGAAGGATTATCGCCATTTTCAGTGACTGGGTATAGACAATTTTAAAGCTTTCCACAGACCGAAGCGCGCTGCGGACGCTCCGTAGCGCCCTGCGCTTCGGTCTGTGGAAGCCTTTAGGGCGTGGAAATAACCTCAAAATGACAACTGTATAAAAAATATCTAAAAAATAATAATTTCGTGAAACACGATGAATAATTACGAATATTAATCTATTTAATTATAAAATATTAAAGATGAATTCATTTTATTCTGCATGTAAAGAAAGATTTCCTTTAGCTTAGGTGTTTTTTAATTTGTTTTTTTTTAAAAGCGCTGTCGGCAAAGCAGTTCCCTGCTCTGTCGATAAAATAGCAATCCGCACTGTCGGCAAAGCAGTGCTGGATGGAGTGTACGGTAGATAGAGCAGTTACGTTTGAAAGTTAATATGGCGTGACTTCAAAATAATGCGATGTCAGTTGCATTTAATAGAAAATAGAAAGTATAATTAGAAATAATTTAACAAAGAATTGGCATATAGAAAATAAACTTAGAATGTCGTTTCTTTATTCACGGGTAAGTGTTTCAGTTAACAATATATTTTGTGTGTGAACTTAGTTAGATCAATTAGGTTAATTTATTTGCCGATTCTAATGAATGAACAATTATCATTCTTACATGCATATACATATAGTCCAATTAGTTTTAACATAGTCTTTAAGTTAGAATCTGTTGGCTAATTACGCAAGCTTTTAAAGCGTCACTGTACAAAAAAAAATATAAAAGAAAAGAAAATACAGCGGAATTTTTATTGCTATTTGAATTTTGAACAGATGGCCATTGCTCGTATTGAGCATACGTTGTAAAAAAGTAATTTTGTACGTTGTTTTTTTCCTCGCGTTCAAAGTGAAAAGTAGAGTGTTTAACGCGAGACTAAACTGCCATAATGACAACTCGAATTTTAGCCTCCCTCGCTGTCGCTCGGGTGGCTAAATATCTTGTGTCATTATGGCTTGTTTTAGTCCCTTGTTGAACAATCTACTATAGTAAAAATATTTTTTTGAAACATGTTGGTAGAATCAATATTGTTATCCTATTAACTGATGCTGTTAAACACCTGGAGAGATATGAGACGTAAGACAAAAGAGCGGACGTAACACTCGCGTGTTTTCTAACATTTAGTTAAATCCATCGCAAGAACCTACTTAATATTACTCCGAAATAAGTAAAGTGTTAACCTAGAGTTAAGTTTGTAGTGTCAAAATGGGTAGAACTTCCATCCCTAATCCAGGATTAACGATTTAGTTTTTCAACCATAGACTGTGCAAGGTGTCCTCTATGGTTTTCTTCACGGTGAAGCTCGTGGCAATTTTCAAAAGTAATTTCGCAAATAAAATCTCATAAACACAAAAGGTACCAGCTAAAGATAGATAGATAAATAAAGAGGTTTATTTGGTACTGCAAGCACGCACAATCAATATTAACAAAAATACAGAAATCAGTACAAACAATGAAAGATCTTCTGAGAGGCTATAGGTCAACCAACTAGAACTACCGCCATGTTTTTTAAACAACAGAGTAATAAACGCAACTACGCGCTAGACCAATCGGTCATCACTTTTAACAAACACAATGACATATAAAAATAAAATTATGTATTTTTTACTAGCAAATGTTGTCAAATCAACAGAGATAAGATCGTGGCAAAAACTTTAATGAAGAGGATGCATTGGAAGCCTTGACTCGCAGGTCGATGATGTCATCAGGAAACAGATGGTGGGAAATGTCCACTTTGATTTTCCTTAGTAATTTGAGAGACGTGACAAAAATTTGCATTTACTCACGATGTTACAATCTGATGACTAAATGTTGTGGCGTCATTATTGAATGCATTTAGTGGTTTTCATCATCATTATCCAGCAGGGCACGGGCCTCCCAGAGCTTGGTCCTGATTGGGGACTTCACACACGCACCATTGAATTTCTTTGCAATTGGGCCAATCAACTTTTAAACCGACGTTTTTGGCGCCTCCTACGTTACCAAAATTTGCTCTGGCGTTACCAAAAAATCGTACTTCCAACAAGATATTTCACGGTTTAATAGGTTAAACTTACGTAGGATGGCATGTATTCATGCTATTCATCTATTAAATTACAGAAAAAACATGTTTACTTACAAAAATCTGCAATTGTTTGAAAAATGTCGCGGACAGATTATAGTCGGTTTAAAAGTTGATTGGCCCAATTTTCACCATTTAATTTTTTCCTTCATCGTAAAGCTCATGGTAAATTTTAAACTTGATTTCGCACATAAATTCCGAAAAACGTAGAGGATGCAAACCCGAGTTTGAACCTACTACCTTCTGCTTGAGAAGCCATAGGTCAAACCACTAGGCTACCACGGCTTCTAGTGGTTTTACAAATTTAGGAATTTCTGTTATTATTTTATCAACATATTAAATACTTATTCATTCACATTTTGTATTTCATCGAAGTATGTATTTGTATTTAAACCTGACCAGCAATTGGCTTCTACTTCACCTGTGGTAATTGTGCAGATGAAACCGCAGATAAATGTATCTTACTGGTTAAGTAACAGCTTATCTACTTCGAGCTTTGAAGAGCCCTAAATTGTACTAATTTGTTTAACTATTTCTAATTCTGCAGCTTCTTTTAGCTGCTAGCCATCAATCTTAATTGCAAGCCTTCTGAAAATTTATTGTGTCTCTTTCGGGAAAGGAACCTAGATTATCATACCTTCGCAAACGAAGCTATTGCTACTACTTACCGTCTCGATTATATTTTTATCGCTTCATCAATCTGTTAAATTGTTCTGAGAACGCACTACTTTGACTCATTACATTAGCTCAGATGCCTGAGCATTGATTCTATGACCTAACCGAGATTCCCACTTAGTCACATTCGGAAGCATTCTTATCGGCCCATCGCAGCCATAATTCAGTACAGTGTCACTGCGCCTTTGATTAAATATCGATTTCCCTTTCAAAAAGACCTTTATTTCTTTCCATAAAATTTTCAATTAAGACTTAAAGTGTAGGTAAGATAAGGTCTAAGTTTGAATTGTGGCTATGAAACCTTAGTTGTTCAATGTCGTGACGTGATATAATGGGGCTGGTAGGGCTAGCAGGTGAATGATTGTTTTAAAGGTTAAGGGCCATAAATGTGCTGAACGTCATGCGTTAGATAATCAACGGGTAAATTGGTGGCTAATCTCAAAATATACAAGAATTGTGTTTGAAAAAAAAAATCGCTTAGGTAACTTTTTTGTCATTGTTGTATTCTGATTGGTTAGCATTTCAAGCAGTTTTCTTATGGAGTTTTATCCATTAACCCTTTATAAGGCCCCATTTATTGGAGCATACTACCACAGAATCAAAATCAGCTATCGAATACACACCTGATAAAGGATATTTTTAAAGCTAGTAGTATTTTCAATAATTACAATGGATATTGTAACTTATTACTAAAACAATAAGGTTGAATTTCCAAGTCAATGCATGAGGTCGCTAAATTGCCTCTACCTTATCAAGGGTTAAACCACACTATTCATTAATGAATAAATCATAGCTATGTAAGTTAAAACTTATTATTATCGATATTGATAATAAATATTTTGTCGTTGTGTGGCAATGTGAATAAAACTCAAACAGAAAAAAACTACTTATGATCCTAATTCCAATATCATAAATGGCTTAGTTCCATTTAAGGGATTATGGGAAAACTTAAAATTATTGCTATATCATTAATATTTTGCAGAATTAAATAGCCTGTATTACTACTCAATCGGTAAATTTCTCTAAATCCGAAAATGATGTCAGAACAACACAACTGCTCCATTACAATTAGATGACTAAAACATAACAAAATGATCAACTTTTCCATCAACGTCATAAAAATTCCCACGTATAATATAATGTAAACAAACTATACATATTCAATATCACATTCGTACATAAGGCTATGTCGCCAATTACCTTCGTATTGACTCCGCCGAAACTGCGCTCCCATCATTTGCATAATAACACCTTGCGCGTACGCTGCTGACTGTTCAAAGCAGAGGAGGCAGCGGTTTGTGAACCATTACAAAAAATATTAAGAGAACAAAACGTTATATGTACAAACATTACTTTGAACGGTTGTGTTAAATGCAACGATTAGCCCCAAAATGACACTCAGTGGATAGTCGACCTTGTCAAGGGAGTTTTTTTTTATATTTAAATATATGCATTTGCAATATCATAATGTTTGCAGATGTTTTTTAAACTTACTCAATTATCATTTATTTCTATCTAGGTTTTATTCAAATACAACAAGCACACGGAAGTAGACAGTGAGTAAGTTAAGTAAGCAAAGTGGTATAAATTTGATACTGTAAGCGAATTATCATTTTAGCGCAGAAAACTTACTACTTAGCGTTTCTATTTAAAATTGTAACCTTTTCTTTGAATTCAGTAATTTTGTTTTTTTTTATTCAGAATGAAAAGTCACCAAATTGAATAACTTATTCTGTTAAGTGACATTATTTCAAACTATTTTTTATGCGAGTACGGTTCGTCACAAAGGGAATTAAGGACGATTTTTTTATTTTAAAGGTCAAAAATGACCAAATATTAAAAAATAAACAAAAGCTTGAATAGAAATGCCTATCTATAATTACTTTAACCCGCTACCTCTCGTATCTTAGGCACCTCTAAACTAATTTCGGAGTTTCCCTCCAGAACGACAGCCCAAAATATTCAAAATGCGAGACATAGATCAGGCTGATAGCGGTCAGTTTTATTGTTACTGATGCTATTGTACTGATTGTACTGTGGAAGTAATTCATTTACAACGGTTCTCGTATTTCTGAGACGAGGACACGAACAGTGTTACTGTGTCTATGGTGCGATGGCTTGACTCGAAGAAAGAAGTACTTACTATTTTTTTTATTATGAGAAGGCTGCTCAGCAGTGGGACAGAATAGGCTAGTAATAATAATAATAATGAGAGGGACGCTAACGAGCAGAGTAAAAGTACTATGTAACTTCTGTTGTTAGTTTTGATGAAAAAAACGTCTCTAAGTATTCGCGTTAACATCTTCATTATTAAAGGGTGAATTTCAAAACAGCGCCTTTTTGTTAAAATTACTCGTTTTCTTGTTCTGATAAGTCCTAGTGTAATTTTTAAAGTACGGATCACTCGGAAGAATAACTGCCGAATGTATGTACTATGTGGAGTATTAGATATAAAGAGACAATCAATTTTTCCACATTGGTCGTCGATCGATGCCATCGCTCAGTGGTAGAATAAATTGGTCAACGTCGATCGACATTTTCTTCTACACCAACCGATCGACGTCGATCCATGGCAGAATGGATTGGTTGACGTCTATTTACAGTTTCTACTACACCAAAACATACCTAACCAACCAATCGGTGTCGAACATTAGCATTTGCTGTCGATGAACCGTTTGTCAACCGGAATCCGTCGATCAGCCAAACCTACCACAGACACCTTTTGTGTTACCCTCAGGGTGTTCCCTTATGAGGGTTAAAATATAAAAAAAAAATTGACCATGAACATTCTAGCCACAGTGAAGTTTACGTACATAGGTACACGTTGCATGGCCCGGTATCGTCACTGTGTGTCGAAACTGGACAGTGGTCGTGGTCGTTAAATCTTGCCGGTCTGTTAGCGACCGTCGCTGTAGCGGCACCTATAACTGGACTGTGAATGAAGAACATTCGTATCTGTCTCACGAGGGCGCTTTACAGTGCACGACTGTCTTAACTTACAGACGAGGAAACAGCCTGGAGCCTTTTCCAAAATCCCCGAAAGAAACATACAAAAAAATATTTTTTTCAAGCTCAGTCTCAACATGTGGGCCCAGTGCGTATTAGGCTCAAAAGCCTAAAAAAAAGCTCATTGTAAATTTAAAAAAAAAAAAAAACAAAAAAAAAACAGAAAATGCAGAGGTCAAAGGTGACTCAAATCCACGATCAGCTTGAGAGGTCGTAGGTCAAACCATTAGGCTAACACGGCTTTTCATATTGCTGTGCTCTTAGGATAAAATGAGATTAAATCGTGTCGTATTAAATTTAATCATTAAATTGTGTCGTATTAAATTGAGTCATTAAATTGTAACGTATCAAAATTAGCCATTAAATCCTGTAGTACGCTGCCGTGCAGATTTTAAAACGCAGTAAGTGGCATTTTGAGTGATTTCTGTTTATTAGTGATTCGGAATCAGTGCATCGAAACGCACACATATATGGAATCGGTTTTTTGGTCCGGAGCCTCCTTCGAAGCCTCTACGAGCAGTATGTCAAAGTGCTCAGTAAATAATACACCGTAGCACTAACTAAAATGCAGTAAGAAACAACTTACTTTATTGGAACTGTAAAGATACAATTTACGCTCATCTGTAATGCCATTTAAAATGCAGTGATTAGGCAACTTACTCTTTGTTAGTCAGTAATCACTGAAAAATAAAAATAATATATTCTATTTAAATCGCAGTATGCGTCAAATTTACTGCGTTTTACTTTGTAAATGAAAGTTTTTTTTACCTTGTACTGCGATTTTCACGGCGGATAAAAGTTTTACTGCTTTTTAGTCGGTATTCGCTAATCGTACGAATATAAGTCTACAATCTAAATCGCAGTATACCTACGTTGACTTGCTGCATTTTAGTTGGTAAATCAATATTTTTTAATGTTTGTACCTACTGCGTTTTTGGCCTTACTTACTGCGTATTATTTAGCAATTGGTTGCTCAGTGGAGGCTCGGACGCCGTACGAGCAGGATAGTCTAGGCGTTTTGTGATTCGAGGACTGCCGCGCATTCGAGGTAAGTACATAGGTATAATTCAGTTATTTACATATTATTAACGCCTTGATTTGTATTGTGCACGTGTCACAAGGATATTATGCGTTTTATTTGATTGAAACATGAAACTATCGTGAGACTCACTCATAGTGAAAATAAACGGATCGCTCGTGTCTTGAAGCGAGTTTGGCTTGACATGTTTCGGGCTGGTCCGTGGCCCTTCTTCCCGGAGTCCCCGGAGTGTGTGCGTCTGGCAGCCGCCGTGACGTGTTACTCCGGGAAGAGGGGCTGCGGATTGGCCCGAGGCATGTAGAGTTGGACTCGTTTTGGGACGTGGGTGATCCGTTTATTTTAACTATAAAAAATTGGTTATTTAAATAACACTGTAGTATATATGCAATGTTAGTACATAAACTACATATATTTAAAAAAAAATCTTAGTTTTAGTTTTAATAAGCTAAAGCTTAATTTTTCTAATTGTGATGTTTGATTTTTACAAGATCATGTAGATTTTTTGTATCTTTTAGAATTTTTAAGATTTTAAAATGAATATATAATATGTTATTCATTAAGTCTGATCTCAGAACTAAGTTCCTAGTTTTATTTAGGTCACAATTGTTTTGTTTTTTTTTTTTTTATATAAGTAAGCAGTATTATTTTAAAACAATGTACCTATCATTGATGTCAGTAAGGCTGATTGTTTAGTTTTGTTACTGTTTTAATTATACGTAAATAAAAAGTTATAGAAACAATTAAACTTTGTGTATTATTTTGACTTTATTCTCAATTAAGACTGAAAGTAATTGAAAGTTTTTAATGGTAATCATTCATTATTAGCCAAAAATAAAATGTTATACAATGAGTTTTATTTATACATAATGATGGTGACTAATGATACCGGTAAAAAAATAATTGTAGAATGTGAATTTTACTCAGTCATTTTATACATTTTTACGTTCGATTTCCTTACAATAAGCAGTAAAATAACTCGTAGAATTTCAAACGATTGCTACGTTCTAACTAAAATGCAGTAAACATGATGAACTTACTGTACTTTACTCTGCAAACACGATTCAACTATTGCAGTATCAAGCTTTTATACTGCGTATTATTTGGTATTCTAAAAGATTTTTAGTAAAAATATGTCAGCAGTAACAGCTCAGATTTTCTTAAAAACCTCCTCTCATGCGTAATATAAGTCTGAGGATGTTCTTTTTTTTTCGTAAATAATCCTTGTAACATTTACGCTATAGCTAAAGTGTAAATTTAGCAAAACTCTTCGAAATAACGAAAAAAACGAAGTTTGAAGTAGTTTTTTGCGTTTATCTCGAAACAGCATTTTTGCACTTACTGCGTTTTAAAATCTGCACGGCAGTACCTATCAAATTTAGTTATTAAATCGTGTCGTATCAAATGTAATCATTAAATCGTGTTGTACCTATCAAATACAGGGTTATTTGTAATTCACTGACATCCTTTTAACCCTGAATTCCTATCACTCAAACAAATGTTTTTTGTATTAAGACTTTTTAAAATGAAGCACTTTCTTTTCCCATACAAATAAATAATAATAAATAAATACTTCCGCGGACGTGGCAGGCAATGAATGAATGACTTACACGGCACAGAGTATCGTAAAAATAAGAGTTATTCTCAAATTTTCAAAACGTTATTACACCAAAAATATTAAGTTATGACAAAAGCCGTAAAACAAAAAACATTTGTTTAAGTGGTAGGAGTTTAGGGTGAAAAGGATGCTAGTGAATTACAAGTAACCCTGTATAGTCATTAAATCGTGTCGTACCCACAGAAATATAAAATTTAGTCATTAAATCGTGTTGAATCAAATTTAGTCAATAAGTCGTATCGTATCAAATTGAGTCATTACATCGTGTCGTACCCTTATCGTGTAGTGTGAAACCCGCAGTAATTAGGTACTAGCAGTGCTAAGATCGTACGCGCAAGAGTCCGCCATCAATAACAAATTAGTTTTGTTACCATTTCAATACACTATACTTTTTCTTACATACGTACTGAACAATAGGCGCTATTTATTAAGTAAGGCTTTGGGTGCAGCGGAGCAGACGGGCATTGAATTCTGGTGATCAGAATTGGGGCTACATTAGTGTAGTTAATACTAGTAACCCGCCCCGGCTCTGCACGGGCATAATTTTGAAAGAAAAAGCGTTTTAAGTATCTCCTTTGGTATCTCTTATGTTAGACATATAAATTTATTTTTCGGGTATTTTGGAGCAAAATGTCGTTTTTTGTCGACTTAGATAAAAACTAAATTTGGTTTTTATAATAATCCTTTTCCTTACTAATATTATAAATGGGTAAATAACTCTGTCTGTCTGTTGCCTCCTCACGTGTTTAACCCGCTAGACCGATTTAGATGTAATTTGGTATGAAGATAGTTTGAGACCCTGCAAAGGACTTAGGATAGTTTTATCCCAGAAAATTGTGTATAGTTCTCGCGGGATGGCGATAAACAATTTTTTTGTGGACGGAGTAGAGAGCTAGTATATATTCTTACGTGAAGAACTATCTAACTGTTGGTGAAAACCGCGACGAAATCCGTTCGCTTTATGAGGAGTTAGCGGATAAATAAACAGACGCGGAAAGCGTGTTATAAACTATGTAGAGATTATTTATCAATTACTTATTTCAAGGTAACATTCCCTAATTAATATACAAGTTGTTTTCGAATTGATCTAAACATCTCGTTTTTAAACATCTCGAGTAATGGTGATGATGGTGATGATTGTTATTGTGGGTGCAGTTATATAAATGAACGACAAGCACGCAGAAGTAGGAGCCCCGTCGACACTGTTTTGTGTTGATTGGAATTGGGAATATAATGTATATATACATTTGTCATGCGTGATAAACATTTTACACCGCGGTAATTTTTCATATGTGTTAATTTGCGTATGTGGCATTTCGCGTATATATCAATTTATGTAGATATGTTACTATGCGTGTGAACAAAAATAATGAATACCTGCAAGTGTAAAATAAAATAAATTATTATTTTTGTGCTATTTCTATTATTGCATTCCGCGTCGACAATTACCTGGCGTAGGTACTACCTTAGGCTCGCCCAGTTTTTAATAGACTATTATAAAAAACGTCATAAAGCGGTGATTATAGTTTGTCTCATAAAACAGTAGAAGGAAGAAAGAGGAGCTAAATATCTTTATACGAAATTGTTGTCATAAAGTAGAAGTCAACGACACTTAGGTATAGACAATGCCCCGAACTTTGAAGAGGTATTTCTATCCTTCGAAAAAGATTGCAACAATGGATCCAAATTATCTTTTGCGATTTTATCAAATGATATCTAACTAGCAAATCTAAATAAATAATCAACTACAAAGAACATAAAGTAAACATTGTCAATGTATATGCAATTTATAATTATCAGAAACACACCACACACACAAGAACCACCGAAGCCATTGAAAGACGCAATAACATAATCATTCTCCATTTCCATCGCCACATTCAACTTGCACAAAACAATTCAAACAAAACTAAATCAAAACTTTCAATTAAAACCAAAGGGCTCGAAACAATTAGACTACTTTAAACCTAACAACAGGGTTGCGCTGCTCGCGTGACACTAAGCACTATATCAAACTGGCCATTTTTTACATACTGTCTCCTCTACCATTCCACCCACCATACAAGCAAGATCCTCTTCTAACCCTTAAAAGACTCCTTTGCCTTTGACCAATGTACTGTCAAAGGAGGGTGAGGAAGACCTTTTTAAAATAGCCAAACTTTACCATTTAACTCACCAAAATAACAAAGACCTTCGAAATTCTTATGTAGACTCTTGAATTCACAACTAATGTAAGGCACAAGGGGGGAGGAGAAGATCTATGTTAACTGGCAAGTTACGAGTATAACAGTTTAAAGAGGTTGTTATTAGTGTTCCTGTCGTGATTCTAGTCAACCAAGTCATTTTGCGTAAGGCATCGTGATCTCGTTTTGCGAAATTGCTTTGTGAGTGATATTTTACAACAATTAACATTTTAAAGGCACCATCGATCGTCCTCATTGTTGTGGGTGGTCATAACGAAGATTATCTTGGTCTGAATTGGTGCAATAAGTTCCAGGCAATCGATCTAGTCTAGTTTAAGAAATAGGTTTAAAGGTTTACCCAATTCGCTGGTTTTTATTAGTTGTATTCACAGCGGTACTGAGTAAAGGTTTATCTCAGAGTGAGAGGGCCCATGGATTATAGTTCCCACGCGGGGCCAGTGTGGATTGGGAACTTCACCCACACCGTTAAGAGAAGGCCTGTGCCCTGCAGTGGAACGTTTATAGGCTGTGATGATAATGATGATACTGGGATATCAGTAAAATTATGTGTTACTTTTGAGTTTTGTACTGAGTTTGATTTTTAATTACGTACATAGGCAACGTAATTATTTGTCCATAGTGTCACGTATAACAACACTATTAATAAGTTTTTAATACAATACAGCAGTGATGCCTAATAAACCTGAGGGTCATTAAATTTAAAATTCATCATTTCAGCCGAAGGCTTTCAGACTCGCCAAACAGATCGACCCTGCGCCATCCGCATCCAATGCGGAAAAATTACTATGAGCATTTCGGTGACGGAAAAATTGTGGAGCAACCTTCGAAGAAATTCAATAGTGAGTGAAATTCACAATCTGTATTTGACCAACGTAGGAAATAACAGCCCAGGCTCTCTTAATCACTGGACGTATATGGGCCGGAGATAAAGTACAATGCGTTAACACAAAAACGTCAACACCTGTCTTCTACTGTCAACGCAAAATGTGACATCTTGACGTGGCCAACGGCCAATGCGCAAATATTGGCCCGATAACCAATTAAGCAATACAAACAACCACCTGACACGTACTTAATCACCTGTTTTTGACTATAAAAGGACATTAAAAGCGCCGATGTACTAGACAACTGTCGCATAGTTTGTCGTACGAATTTAATTATTTTAATAGTCGGCATCCTTTGAGGCATGATGGCGGATGATCAAAGGCGCCGCGGTGAAATGTCACCACGGTTCATCAATTAACTGTTGGACGTGTTATTGATATCGGCCGGCAGTGTGGACGGATCGGAATGACCGTAACTTATTCGGTTTTGTGTGCGGAGTGAGTGACGAGAGGCAGCGGTTGTTGATGGACGACTCCTAGAAGCATCGTTGGACGATTGTTTTTGTAACTTTTTTTGTTTTATACAACATTTAAATAAAGAGGAACGAAGTGATTTTTTTTTAAACTGACCAGCGCTCAATAGCCGGAAAAACAGTAAGCCAAAGCAGTCTATAATATAAGATAAAACAAAGCGCTTTGTGCGAATAGTCGGAATATCAAGAACACAATCATAGAGTCGCTGCCCACTGCCTTGTCTGGTAAAACATAGACTAAAGACCAAAGGATTTGGTGCCACTATTGTTATCCTTCTACTTTAAAATAACAGCGTCGTACATAGGTACGTCTGCAGAGGTATGATATAGAAATCACATGCGTCAAAGTACCATTCGAATAAATGTAATTCAATTTTGTACAGTCAGCTTCAGAGAAAATAGGTAACTCATCGTAACGGCCACAACCATACCATGGGTGTACCTTTTCTCTCTAGCTGACCGTACATTGCCATAAAACTACCGCACTGATTAAATGTTTTAATAGTTATGAAATCTAACTAGGAAAGAAAGGTTCTCCAACTCTATTCACGTTTTAAATTTAACACAGATTGCCTCCTGTTTAGTAATTTATTGTAATTTCACATAAATTGCCCCCACAGTCACTTCTCAGGGAAGTCTATTAGTTTTCTCGTTGACAATTACGATTTTGTACACGCAACAGCTAGATACAAAATAATCTATTCGTTTATGACTATATCATTTCAGCCGAAAGACGTCCACTGCTGAATATAGGCCTCCCCCAGGCTTGCCAAACAGATCGGTCCTGCGCCATCCACATCCAACGCGTTCATCATTATCATCCCAGTCTTTAAACGTCCCACTGCAGGACACAGGCCTCCTCTCCGAATGAGAGGGCTTGGGCCGTAGTTCCCACGCAGGCCCAGTACGGATTGGAAACTTCTCACACACTATTGAATTTATTCGCACATAAATTCCGAAAAACTCAGAGGTGCCGAGCCGGGAATGAGCTCACGACCCTCTGCTTGAGAGGCCATAGGTCAAACCACTAAGCCACCACGGCTATCCAACCCGTTACCGCAATCTTAACCAGGTCGTTGCTCCATCTTGCTGGAGGCCTACCTACACTGCGTCTTCCGGTCCGAGGATGCCTCTCGAGAACCTTTTGGCCCCATCGGACATCAGTTCTAACTGGGCCAATCAACTTTTAAACCGACGTTTTTGGCGTCTCCTGCGTTACCAAAATTGTCTCTGGCGTTACCAAAAAATCGTACTTCCAACAAGATATTTCACGGTTTAATAGGTTAAACATACGTAGGACGGCATGTATTCATGCTATTCATCTATTAAATTACAGAAAAAACATGTGTACTTACAAAAATCTGCAATTGTTTGAAAAATGTCGCGGACAGATTATAGTCGGTTTAAAAGTTGATTGGCCCAACTACGAGAGATCTGCCGTTTATGACTTGGACCAAATTAATAGTTTTACCTTAATATCGTGGAAACTCGACGCAGGCGGCATCTATGTTGTAAATGGGCCTAACTAATTGTTGGATGCCCAGATGGCTAGATACACCCATTTCACGTAATTTGATTCGAAACGTCTTAGTTTCCTGGCATTTATTGCTTTTGTGTTAAAATCATGTTTTTTTTTAATATTTGTACTTAATCAATTTTGGCGATCTCGTGTGATAATACATAAGTAACATAAGACAGTGATTGTATTAGCGATGTAGGATACAAAGCAAATTTAATATAAAAAGATACAGTCTGTAAATACAGTCAGTAAGGTTTACCTTCATACATACATACTTCTAACGTTAAACCAAATTAAACCAACGTCTTAACAGAAAGTTCTAATTTACGAACCTAACAAAAAATGCAAATGCAACTGTCTCAAATTAGCGTTATACCGAAACCGGAGGGCGGGTAATGTGTTCTACAGCAATTAAACATCGCATTCGACTCTTGCGCAGCCGAGTGAAAACAAAACAGAATCGCGGGGCGCGACGTCACCGCCACGGTAAACAACGCTTCGGATAGTTAAATTTATCTTTAATTAGATCTCGGGCGAAATTGTAGGAAATTAAGTCGCGTGAAATGTGGTCTTTTACTTTTGGACGGGTTTATGTAATGCGGCAGTGGTGGTAACCGGCTAAGTGCATGTCGCTCCCACCATACCGGAAAATACGTTTCTAGTAAGACTTTTAATCGTCATCCCCTACGGCCTGTTGTCCACAACTCCACCATTTCCACCACAATCCCAGCCTATACACGTCCCACTACAGGGCACAGACCTCCTCTTAGAATGAGAGGGTTTGGGCCGTAGTTCCCATGCGGGCCTAGTGCGGACTGGGATCTTCACACACACACTATTGAGTTTCTTCGCAGGTGTAAGAAGGTTTCCCCTCTATGCTTTCCTTCACCATAAAGCTCATGTTAAAATAAATTTTAAACGTAATTTCGCACATAAATCCGCAACTACATTTGCAAAGAATTCGTTTATCGCTATCCCGCGGGAACTTTCCGCAAGGCAATTTTCCGGGATAAAAAGTATCCTATATGATAATCCCGATTATAAACTATCTGTGTATCAAATTTTAAATAGTTTTAGCTTGAAATAGTAACAAACATCCACACATCCATCCATCCATATAAACTTTCACGTTAATAATACGAGTGGGCTTATTTGTTGTTACAAGCTTTTACTCAACTTGCAATGTCCTTAGTTAAGTTGTTTTCAAATCTTGTAAATCTACCTCCACACACATTCTGTGACTTAATTGATGTGGAATTTGGTACCAATTATGTAGATATCATCGTCATCATCATTTCAGCCGAAAGACGCCCACTGCTAAACATAGGCCTCCCCTAAGGCTCGCCAAACAGATCGATCACGCGCCATCCGCATCCAACGCGATTCCGCAACCTTAAACAGGTCGTCGCTCAATCTTGTTGGAGGCCTACCTACACTGCGTCTTCCGGTCCGTGGACGCCACTCGAGAACCTTTTTGCCCCATCGGCCATCAGTTCTACGAGCGATGTGCCCTGCCCACTGCCACTTGAGTCTGGCGATTCTACGAGCTATCTCGGTGACTTTAGCAGTTACATTATTATTATTACTATGCCCTAAGTGTAAATTACCGATTGGGGTTATTCTAAGTGTCCAACGAACTTATTACATTATTTATTTATTTATTTATTTGCCATAACAACTATCATTACAGGATAACCCAATGCAATAGTGTTTTTTAAAAAATAATTCAATAATAATAAGTCCTTTAAAATTCATAATTTTCATGGACATGGTCGTTCAATTAGCCCACTTGTGACCCACTGGGCTTGACCAATTAAGTAGATAACGATCTGTGGGGCTAGCATGGACACTTTCTCTTTGCACAGTGGTCACTCAATATTTTTATGTATAAAGGGACAAAAAGTAATGGTCCTCATATTTGAAACAGGTTATATGAATGTAATGAGTTACCGTATAACACATATAATAGGATATGAGACAATCCTATTAGATGTAAGAAAATTGTCAAGTCTTTTTTTCTATGTTATAAGTTTCTTAACAGAAACTTCAGGTTTCATGTTTTTGTTACAAAAGTTAATATTAAGATAATTATTTTAATTTAGGACTTCTCTGTCGCATTAGGTTAAGCCTGTAATGATAGATGTAAGTGTGTTTGAATAAATAAATAAATAAATTATGTTAAATGAGCGATTGACACCGGCATATAAATTATGCTGAATTTTCGCCCGCTGCTCTTAATATTCAATGTAAAAAATAATTTGTTCATTGCTTAAAAGTAACAAATTGCAAAATGTCAAATAAAAACTAAAAACAATAATAAACTTAGTACAATACAAGACTTAAGAAATGTCATAAAATAAATTCAAATAATTATCTTTAAAATACAAACAAACAAAATAAATAAATTGTTTAAAAAAAATATCAAAACATAGGGACAAAAGAAGATACCTACAGTAGTTGATCTTACCTAATCATCGGATAAAAATCCATAATGTTACTTTTTCTTGCCAAAAGCCGTGGTGGCCTAATGGTTTGACCTGTGGCCTCTCAAGCTAAGGGTCGTGGGTTCGAGCTCGTCACTCGGAGAGTAACCTATATTGAACCGGCGCTTAAATTGGACCACTTCCGTATTCTGCTGCGCTAATCCAAAAGGGCCTATATCCGTTTTAACGGTTTCGAGAAAAACGTGTTGTTGTGTTAAACGTGTTCCAACGCAAAAAAAAAAACAAAATTTGGTCATTTTCGGACATAGGTCCTTTTGGCTTAGCACGGCAGTATTTCTACCAAATTACACTATTTATTTACGCTGGCAACAAAAAATGAAGCGATGACAGCGCCACAAACAGTCCGCTCTGATGATAACTTCGCACAAAATGCACAGTAGGTTGCACTTACCTTTTTTACTATACATATATATTATATTTGGCCATACCCTTAGTTCTGCGTACAGCTTGTCTCGCTATCTCCACCGCGGTTTTCCGTTTTTTTCTTTTTTTTTATAACGATGGGAAATGCTTTGCGTGTACCCCCGGGCCCGGGGAGACCCAAATGGTTATGTGGGGCTCTCTCTCCCATCCTCTTCCCCTAACGTACCTCGGCCTCCCTTGCCTGTCGAGCGGTACCCACCATGTGGCTGAGTGAGCCAGTCTTGACATCCGAGAGACTGCTTGGCCCAGTCCTTTTAAGCTTGGCGATCGCTTTTCCAAAACCAGCGATTTGAGTTTTGAACCTTTAAATATACTTAAGTAAATAATCAAACAAGAATCAGCATGCTAGTACAGAGACGTTGACAATATAAAATACCGCAGAACGTGGACGCAATGTCTATTTGACATTATAGTTTTATCCGAGTTTACTAGAATGAAATTACTTCAATTAAAAACACTTTTAATGACCTTTTTAACATTAAAAACTAACTGAAAAGACTGAAAAGGTTACAGTGTCACTCTAATTCATAACGGCTGGTTTATTTTTTAATAAAATTAGTTACATGAAATTACTCCGTAAAAAAGCCGTGGTGGCGTGGTCTCTCAAGCAGAAGGTCGTGGGTTCAAATCCCGGGTCGCACTTCTGAGTTTTTCGGAATTTATGTGCGAAATCACATTTGAAATTTACCGGGGCTTTACGGTGAACGAAAACATCGTGAGGAAACCTGCATGCATCTACGAAGAAATACGATGGTGTGTGAAGTTCCTAATCCGCACGGGGACCGCGTGGGAACTACGGCCCAACCCCTCTCATTCTGAGAGGAGGCCTGAGCCCTGCAGTGGGACGTATATAATCTGGGATGATGATGATGAATGTCTCCGTTTTTTGAAAGCGCCCACAGCTCCTTATATTATGTGTCCCAAAATTCTACGATAACCTGGTACTGGACTAGAGGCTAAGTTATAAAAGTTCTGGAAAAAATAAGAAAGACAATCGTGTCACCTTACGTTACGTGATAATAGACATTTTTAGGGTTCCGTTGCCAAATGTCAAAAAACGGAACCCTTATGGGTTGGTCATGTCTGTCTGTCCGTCCGTATGTCACAGCCACTTTTTTCCGAAATTATAAGAACTATGCTGTTGAAACTTGGTAAGTAGATGTATTCTGTGAACCGCATTAAGATTTTCACACAACACAACAGATTTTCAGACATTCCCCATACTTAGAACTGAAACTCTAAAATTTTTTTTTTCATCAAACCCATACGTGTGTGTTATCTTGGATAGGTCTTCAAAAATGATATTGAGGTTTCTAATATCATTTTTTTCTAAACTGAATAGTTTGCGCGAGAGACACTTCCAAAGTGGTAAAATGTGTCCCCACCCCCTGTAACTTCTAAACTAAGAGAATGATAAAACTAAAAAAAAATGAATGTAGGTACATTACCATGTAAACTTCCACCGAAAATTGGTTTGAATGATATCTAGTAGGTAAGTAGTTTTTTTTAATACGTCATAAATCGTAAACTGCAATTTTTTATAGAGATAATGGTAGGTACGGAACCTTTCGTGCGCGAGTCCGACTCGCACTTGGCCGGTTTTTTCTAAAATAACTATCCAATAACTACTAAAAGTGATATTCGTATTTTATGTAACTATTATCACTTAATAAAGTGACATGGATTTGTTCTTTATTTTTTTAGAACTGGTATAAGTTAGCCTCTCGCCCGGTACCAGGTTATCGTTGACTTTTGAGACACCCTGTATAATCTGTATATTGAATTTATACCAATTTTATAATGTTAGTATGTTATATTTCAAATATGTAATTTGCATCAGTTCACCAGGTCGAAAGGGCTACACGATAATTCTCTCGTTATTACAACGAAAATGACAGACTGAAATGAAGCTAGAATAAATAATGTCTAAGTGTTCATCAAACTCAAAACCTCAGCATGGGACCTAACAGTTTACATTACCCAAACAATGTATCTGACTTGTCTCCTGCGGACATATAAACAACGTCCAAATGACAAATTTCATCCGTGTAAAAATACCGAATCCGCGCCACCGTACCAAATTAAAACGTTCCAAAATGATACCAGGTGCGAACGACCTAGCGACTTTTGTATTCAGCCGCGTAAAAAGACTAGTGTGATCCTGCTAAATTGAAAAGTAATGTGGTTTTATACGGGATGCGCGAAGATGGTAGGTTTTTGATTTTGACAGGGTAAAGGCCACCCGGGCGTGTGAGTACGTATTTGTTTACTTTAGTTTTTACAGCGGCCACGACAGTAACCAGAGCAAGGGGCTAATAATAGACGTTTTAACCTTACCACGTGGGGTCATTGACGCTGTAAGTGGGATAGTGTATTGTTTTTAGGTTTTTGAAATATGTGGGATAAATATCCGGCGTATGGCGGGAGCCAATTTTCAGATTGTTTGTGACATCATCATCATCATTCCAGCCTATATCCGTCCCAAAGCAGGGCACAGGCCTCCTCGCTGAATGAGAGGGCTTGGGCCGTAGTTCCCACAGGGACCCAGTGCGGGTTAGGGCACTTATAAGGTGCCTAATTATAGTAGAACAACTAAGTACTTCAGTATGCTTTAAAAGGTGTTTTTTTAACTTAAGATTTTTATAGCTAAGCTTAAAAGATTTGAACGTTGGTTCTACTAGCGTTCAACCGATATCACTATCCTGTCGCATATTATTGAAAAAAAATAGCCACAGCGCGCGGAAGGTTTTTATAAGACGATGCGGTACCTACAGTTTCAATCTGTTGAAATTTCATGCTAACTGACTTATTTCTTCAGTATACAGGGTGTCTTAAAACTCAACCATAACTTGGTACCAGGCGAGAGGCCAAGTTATAACGGTTCTGGAAAAAATAAAAAATCCATGTCTCTTAGCAAAGCCATAATACATTTTTTTCCTAAATCTAGTACGTAGTTCGTAGACTTGTACAGGTTTCGTGACGATGTTTGCATTCGCTGTGCATGGTTAATTTCAAATATAATTTCGTACATAATTTTCGGAAAACTCAGAGGTACGAGCCCCGGCTCAAACCCACGACACTCTTCTTGAGAGGCCATAGGTCGAACCACTAGACTACTACAACTTACTACGACTTAATACTAGCACAAATAAGGAAACCACGCACATACAAAATATTCAGTACTGTTGTAAAACGTCAGCTCTCGCGGAATGATGAATGGGTTTCCGAAACCACAACTAACCGCGCTAGCGGAGAAACTTAGAACTAACCATTCTGCACCAAATACTACTATTCCACGTTGATGGTAGCGCCACAATGAGATGTTCAAATAAGTTTGTAAAATTGTTGTGAAGGTATTATCCAAAAAGACCTACTTCCACATACAGCATTCAGTTGAATTTAGAGCTAACTATGTTAGACATAATGTGTGAATCAGTTACGTTGGAAAATTGGAAATAAGACCTTTTGAATTTGAACATTTTTAGTTAAACTCATGTTCATACCGGGCACGTTTCTAAACGTTACACGTCAGAAAGTTTAGGGTATAATTACTATAATTGCTGATGTGTAAAACTATTTAGTGATACATCGTTTGAGTGTAGATTTGTCTTCGGATGAATCTGGGGTCATTTGTAACTGTCACAGTGACTTTCTAGTCAGCACAGTTAAATACATAAGTTTGTTTTTAAAACTAAAAGTGCGATTGAGTCTTTTATGGAAAGGAATGTTATCAGTGACGAAGTATTGCATTTACTACATTATCATTTCTAAACAACCAAATTCTTTCAATTCTGTTTTAGGATCTCTTCATTTTCCATCCGGCTGTCTGTCTACCAAGATCGTTCGTTTTCTCAGGAGGGTGTAGAGGTATCAAATTAAAACTGCCTAATATAAAACACCTAATCAAATCTGATATACCTTGGAGGTGCGTAAAAACTTTTTATGTGCAGTGTTTCACGCACCAGTTGTAATGAATGAAACTGTAAGAAGTATGGCACACCACGTGCAAGTTTTTAGTGCGTCATCTTTCTTACATTTCATTTATTACAACTGTGTAAAACAGATATTGTGCATAATTTAACGATGGGATCTCGGACTATAAGACAATTCCATTCACCCGTTCATTCCGAACTGTCATTCCCGGTAAACGCATTTGCGACGGGGCGCGGCGTGCTTGAATTACGCGAATTCCCAATAAAGTGAGACATGTCCGCGGAATATACGCGTGTGGTCACCGGACGTCGCGTAAGTAGAGCATTTGGTGACATTGTATTAGGCTTGTGTTGGGATTTTTGTTGTTGATGTGAAATGAGGAAATCTGTAGAATAACTAAAAGCATTGGCTATTAAAATTCACTTCCCCGAAATGTACACTTTCAATCTCCAAAGATTACTTTTCCAGTAGGTTTTTCAAAGAAGCGGTATTTGTACGTGGTATAAACGACTATGTCATAAACATGTAGACCAAGTACATTTTGGAAAAGTGCGCGTTTTGGAAACGTGTAGGTACTTTTTGGGAAAATGCACTTATTGAAGCAGCGCGCGTATGGTAAAATGTACCTGTGTGTATGTGCGAGATAATGCCCTAATTGAGACAGTGTACGTTGTGGGCAGGGCACATCGCTCGTAGAACTCATGGCCGATATGGGGCAAAAAGGTTCTCAAGTGGCGTCCACGAACCGGAAAAGACGCAGTGTAGGGTAGGCCTCCAACAAGATGGAGCCACAACCTGGTTAAGGTTGCGGGATCGCGTTGGATGCTGATGGCACTTGAATTCATTTTTGCGACGGGATCACGATAGGATGTGAATTCGTTTTTGCGTCGGCTCAAATAAATTGGCTATTTATAGGTAAGATCATGGTTGGTTCATTGTCCGAAGTAAAATGCAAATTATTACATTAATTTATTAAATTAGTAAATTTACACAAGCAATTCTTGTTGATTTATTTATTTTTTTGGTTTTAAAAACGGCTTTAACTATTTTTTTTTTATGTTAGATAGGCCAGACAAACGAACTAGTGGGTCACCTGATGTTAAATGAACATCACTGTCCATAGACACCCGCAGCGCTTTACACGATGCCAGTGCGTTGTCGGCCCTAAAGGAGAGGGAATAGGGGAAGGGGGTGAGGGAGGGGGAGAGGGAAGGGGTGAGGTAATGGGCCCCCGGCACTCTCACTGACCGTACGAAACGCAAGCAGGATTACTGCTGCTTCACGCCGGTGTTCTGTGAAAGGGTGGTATTGCCCCGGACGAGCCGGCCCATTCTTGATGCAGCGGCTAGCTACAACATGGCTCTACCACTACTAAAGCTATGTGGCTACTAAACACTACTAAAGCTGCGTTGAAAGCTATGTGGGCGTTTAAGGTCGATTAATCGATCTAGCCTGTTCCTATCTTTAGGAAAACGCGTGTTATCAAATAAAAAAAAAATCAAAAGGAAGCGGTCGCCCAGGTACTAAAGCTTAAAGTGGATTTGACGCTGTCTGTCCTAAATAGGAAATAAAATAAATAAATAAAAAAAAATATCATGGGACAATTCACACCAATTGACCTAGTCCCAAAGTAAGCTAAGCAAAGCTTGTGTTATGGGTGTACTAAGCAACGGATAAACATACTTATAATATACTTAATTACATATTAAACACCCAAGACCCGAGAGCAAATATTCGTATAGCTTCGTAGTCAGGTTCTCTAACCACTAGGCTATCTGGTCATCTAAATGGTAAAATAGGCCATCTGGTCGTATATCGAAATTAAATCAAATACATTTATCAAATTTCGGAGGACTTGTAGATTTTGAAACTGCGCTTAAGTACAATGTTGGTAAACGAAGACAATGGTCAATTTATTTCGAACAATATCGAAGACGATTAGAATTTTTTTCCAGAATTAGACCGTAACTGATCTATTATGGTCTTTTATAGTGCTAAACAAGTACGTTTGTATTACTTACTCTTCCTTTTTGGTAATCTCTTCATAGAAGAAACAAACGTGTTTTTTTGCTCGTTTTTGCTCGATATTGATAACGGCAGCAGGTAGGCGCTTGAAATAATTCACAGAATATTTTTTATATATTGAATCTAAAAATAAATAATTAAATTAAAATAAAACAAATATTTAAGGGGGCTCCCATACAAAAAACGTGATTTTTTTGCTTTTTTTATTGAACCCTTTGTGCGCGAGTCCGACTCGCACTTGGCAGGTTTCACATTCAAGCACATTAAATATTCCGATATTTCCATGAAATTCATGCAAAATCCCAAAATCGTAACTCATAAGTCTAGATACATAAAATTTCGCACAGATAGGTTACCTTGATGCAACGAAATTTAAGACCAGGTTGTTTAATCGGTAATGCCTTTTAATGATTTAAGTGAATGCATCTGCGGAAAAAGGTTAATTAAATAGTAAATAAAACGATGTAATATTTGATTGGCACCCTAATGACTTGATAATACTATTAACTATCAAAAACCCATGTTGAACGTCAATTTACGCGCTTTCAACCGGAACGACTATAATTAACGATTAATTTAAAATGTCACTGAAACATTAAACAGCCTGCACAGCTTCTCATGTGGTCTCCTTCATTCTGAAATAATTAGATAAAGACAAGCAACATAGCGATGCGGCGTGACAAAAAATGTCGGGGAAAAAAGGTTCAAAGAAGACGGTATTTTAATTAGTTAAATATTTATTTGAATTCAAGATAACTTTAAATATATCGTTACTTACGCCGGACACTTTTTGTGTTCCCCTAAGCGATGATAAATATTTGTTAAAAAAACAGTACGTCAAGGAGACGGTGTTATGCAGTGGGTTTATTCCAGGATAGGCAGCTATTAGGTGGCAGTTGGCAGGTGCATCTGCAGGCACCCACCACCATCATCATCAAGGTAGGCAACGTTACCTACTGGGCACCACAAAAAAGAGGACATCACCATTATCACTGACTGTAACATTTTGTTGCTTGAATTTAGTACAACAACGTTTTTAATCTATGTCTGCAATAATAGCTTTATGTGTTTTGTCTAGAAAATATACGTATTCAAATTACATAGGCAAAGAAGCAGCTGAAGGAGGAGCATAAGCTTTTGGTTGCGGAGAGAAGTATCTTACGCAGAATCATTGGCCCGACGCAGAGACCTGATGGCAGTTGGAGGATAGAATACACAACTGTTTAAGGATTTGAATCTTCGCTTCCTTAAAAGAAGTCGCAGCGCAGAAAAATCTGATGGTATTGGCAGGCACTTGGAGTCTAAAGAAGTTAACATTGTTGTCTACGTGTTGTGTATCTAACATATTAATTGGCTTAAGCGGAGATGATAAATCTGCCACTTAAACCCTCAATTAATTTACCCTATTTCATTGACAAACATTTCCCTTAAACAATTCCATTCGTCTGTATTTTCTGACATCAAGCAACCTTAGCTACATAGTTGGTTCATCTTTTTGGTCTCCAACGTGACCCGTATAATCTTATTTCATTACAAACCAAGTCAAACAAGTAAGCAGCGCTCCTGGAACTGATGGCCGACGGGCCAAAAAGATTCTCGGATGGTGTCCACGGACCGGAAAACGCTATTGGAAGAATTCTAGCGACGATCTAACGCTGCGGGAATAAGTTGAATGTGGATGACGCAGGACTTGTCTGTTTGAAGAACCTTGGGGAAGGCCTATGTTCAGCAGTGGACGTCTTTTGACTGGAATGGTGATAATGATGAAACAAAGGAAAACTGTACAAATTGAATGTTCCAATCATCACAAAACAAATCCCACCCAAGGTAAACGATAGAAACCAACAGTAAAACGTTTTCAAACAGATACCAGTCCAGACGCTAAATCAATGACTAGACGGTAAAAAGTGTAGCAATCCGCCATTGTCCAGACTTGTCATTAAATCTAAATTGGTGGCAGTTAACGGCGCGTTTACAGCGGGACACATGTTCTGTCACCGCGCGGGGAATGGCTGGGAAAGGCCCGTTTACATTACACGAGTTCTCGTTTGTATTTAATGAATAAAGTGTTACTTTTCAGAAGTAATTTTATTTAACTTAAAGTAAATTTGGTAATATTGAACTGTAAGAACGCTTATGAGGCCACTTAACTGATTAACTGTTTATTTATTTCAAAGCTAAAAAAAAATAAACAATATCAATTGAATGTTTTTTTTTAATGAAACTTCTGTCTTAAAACTACTTATTGATTAATGGTGTCAAATACCAACTAAATATCCTATCCTACTCATAATATAAACGAGAAAGTTCGTGAATTATGAGTTTTTGTAATGTCACTGTGCTGTTATTGGTATATAAAATGGTAAATATTTTTATCGAATTGTATGTTCAGACAAATCAGAATCACGCAATAACAGCTGAAAGAAGATCTAGATTAAGACAAAGGATACATAATATCCCGGTAATGCGTTCCCGGATAATATTTTAACTTTAGACAAGAATCGAGAGCGCTGACCAAGAATGGTGTTGTATCTCGGCTTTCAAAATGACGTGTTGACTTTGTCTGTAACCTTGTAACTTTGTACTTTAAAAATGTTACCCTTAGTACCATTATCATTTATGGTAAAGCTAGTGAAGTGTAGTATTCCCAATAAATAAAGTTGTTCATCAATACCCGATCACTGGCATCCCATCCTACAATCCCCTTTACCCGATCCCTAACACCGACTTGTCCCGCTGCCAACTATCTCGATCTGTCATCCGACTCATTTGTTTACTAATTGGTCGACACGTCGGCATTAATGGATTTTGTCAATGAACGCTGTCCCAAACGCCTCGTTTGATGTTTATTCCATGTTTACTTTGTACAAGACAAATTGGTTAGAGGCGTTAATGCTGTCCTTTGCTTTTTTATTTGCTGGTTTGATCATTCGATTAGTGAACCGTGATAGATTTAGAGTGACAGATTTCCTGCCAATCACTGATTGTTTTTTATTTTTTGTTTTGTTCCTGTCTTTAGATCAGGGTTGCTTTTCGGCGTCATGTCAGCTAAGGAGCTGAACTTTCTTTACATTCATTGTAGTTTTGATTTGACTTTTTTTGTTAGAAATTCCTGATTTTTTTCTAGAAATTCCATGTTGACAGTACCTAACTAGTTCACTATTTTGTTGTGTGAACGGGTCTGATCACACGCTTGACGATTTTAATGGCCACTTTGTTGAAAATAAAATCTAGATTTAGTCGTTAAGCCAAGTTCAAGCAGAATACCGATTTTTGAAATAATTTCATTCACATCACTCGAAAATACGTTTCTAAAGAGGAGCCAAATTGTGCTGAATTCGGAAATATGAAAAGAGTAGTATAAACGTTACAATAAACGTATAAACGCTCTAATTAATATTGTTAACTAGTTAAAAAATTAAGTACCTGGGCGATCGAGATTCGCGCAAAAATTACACTTTTTCCCCAGATATAATAGACCAAGTTATATCGATTATTTGTCCCTGAAAACCTCCACATACAAAAATTAATCGATATCGTTAAAGCCGTTTCTCATAACCCGTAATAAATATACAAGATTTGCCCGTTTAAAATGTGGTACTGCATACTGTTAAGAAATATTTGAACTGTGGTTTTGTATACACATAATATTTTATCATTTTCGTATGATATTTTCCAGCGACATAATTTAAATTTTTAACAAGCGTCTGTTGCGAAGTTCCGTATTTATATTATAAAAGATGCAAGGTCGCTTATCAATTTGATTTAATTTTATTTCTAACAAATGGATTTCAAGTTATAAACATTCTTCACCTTGTTTCGTCTACTGCTTCAACAAGTATTACTAGATTGGACTTCTTTTGAATTATTCAGGTGTACGTTTCATCAAAGGTGCCAGCGGTTTGTTTAAATGTCCGGCATCTATTTCGAACGTCGTCATCCAGTGACATATGCGCCCGCGCAGTCTAAACAAACCTGTCCTCAATCATGTTCTGGGAAACTTTTACACTTTTAACTTTTACTTTTTTCCTGGAGACACTTTGCTTTTTAGTATCGGGTGGCACGTGGAAATAGTTGAATGTAAACAGTTGAACAATTGATGTTCGGTCGTGTTTGAGATGGATGTTAGGGGACATGTAACGTGCAAGTTGAAACAAATAGTTAAAACGGATGAAAGAGTCGCCGTTGGACGTGAAATTGATGAAAAAGAAAAGACGGAAGAGTTTTATTTTTATAGTTGTAGTTCACTGATTTTTTGTATAAATGAGGCTTAGAATCTTTTAGATGCACGAGTCAACTCGAGAAATTCAGTACAATTTAGTTTTTAATAATTGTGCCGATCATACATAACCGAAAGTGGTGTATGATATCCATTAGGTTCCTGTATTCGATAATATCTTTATGGCAAGTTTGCACGAGAAGTTCCGTTTAATGTGGCAAATTTACCATTGTCTAGCTAGAATAGCCTAGATACTTTAAGTGAGAAAATGCGTTACTACTAAATGAAGTTGGCTGATACTGACTCCCGATAAAAAAAGTTCCATTAAGGGTTTCTATTATACTATTTAATTAAGTAAGAACCGATTTTGTCAGTAAAAGGACGATGAATAAAGTTGTTACATTTGACGGCAAATTTTAAACATGTTTGCTTTGAAACAGCGGATTTACCTAATTAAAAAAAGGTAATTCAAGCGTAATTTTAATTATTCAATCAATGCCAATTTTATTTGGAAAGCATTCAAAAAGATTCCAAATTATTTTTACTCGCCAAGCAATAAACCAATCTGCAATAGAACTCGTACATCCGCCTCTCGCGGTACGCATTCCTAGAGTCACCTAAATATTTTAAAAGCCATCAATAACCAAGAAACCATTTGTACTACAAGACGTATTTGTTTCCACATCGCGTTCCTCGGATATAATTAGAGGTGCAAGTGTTAAGCATCCTTCCTCGATACGGCTCGCTTGTTTGTACGAGCGGTGGCGTCCCGACGACGTCGCCGGCGCCGCCTGTTCGATTTACACCACCCACCTTCGACACAGTTCCATTTACATCACCAACATCTTCTAATACAAACTCGAGATCAACCAAACATAAAGTTCCAACTCGATTACCACTTTATCCGCCTGTAAGACCTTTGCTTGCAGAGTGATTTCAAAGACACGATCAGGAAATTAGACTTTGTTTACGTTACGTCAGAAGACATACTCCTTTGTTCCATTTGACGTACCGTCACAGATGGACGGTCCCAAATGGTCCGGAGACGCCTCTGTCGCCTACGCACATAGCACATGTTGACACGAGGAAGCCGCCAGCGGAAGAAACCGCATTTAGGACGCTCGAGACGTAAATCGTGGCTGAGTGACAAGTAAAACTTTATAGCGCTATAAATTAGTAAATGTATAACCGTACAAAAATAGTACGGCTATTGGCATTGATGTTGATACCTAGTTGTAAACGGTGAGCTGTCGCAGGCGGCGTGTCGGAGTGTTGCGAGGAGAGCTGTTCTGATTTTCAGGCGAATAAAAATGACAAAGACACGAAACATTCTCCATCTAAAACTATATCTCAAGGGAATATTTGCTTCGCTTCAGTTTTGATTAATCTATAAAGCAATCAGCGTTTGTAAGTTCGCGGTATGTTAATAATCAAATAGGTACGGACTTTTTTAATGACAATAATACAAAGTTAACTTTTATCACAGCGTAAGTCTTGGCGGATTACTGAAAACATAAACAAGTGGCCAATGTGCAGCAACATAAAATGTAACAAAATAACTTTAAACAAGCTTGTTAAACAAGCTTTAGCTTAAAATTCGTCTTAAAGACCCTATTAATGAATGCGATTAAGCCTACAAAAAAATTATGAAATGAATCGAATTTAAACACTCCTTATTGCTTTTAAAAACCACAAGGCAATACAACACACGCACACGTCATAAGCATGTAGTTACATTTCATTACAAATATTAAAATACAGATCTAAAAAGTCATAAGTGTACTTATGCTTGTACGGAAAACTTACGTCCTTTTTCTCCCGTGTGTATAAAATTCATGACCAGTGATGAGCGATCCTAATTCAGCGCTGTCGTAAAAGAGACAGTTTATGCGTCGTGTTTTGTTATAGTTTGCATGAATCAGATTTAGAGTGTTGTGTTGGTCTATTTTTGTGACGAGATGTCGTTTCAGTGCTTATGGCTTTTTACGTCCATAGCTAAATTTAACTGTTGTTTTTGTGTTTAGGAAAACATACAAGTGATTCAGAATTGTCAAACTGGGCAGAAATAATATTGAACTCAAATTTTATATCGCGATAAGTAATTTTGTAGATTTAGTTCTTAGGCGACTTTCTCTTTCCGGTAAAATAGAGAAGTTTTGAAGTACTTAAAATTACCTACAATAATAAATTCCTTCTCTTACGCCCTAAGATTTTATACTTCATTAATATACTCCTTGTGAATTTCATAAAAACCGTGTACGTATGTATCCACATACGAGAAATGGACGTTTAATAGTACATTACATTACTTAGTTATGTGGACCATACCTGCTTGAATACATCTCTACAATATAATTAATCAGTTCCTTTGAAAACTACAAAGTGAAATGCAACTGCGGCGGTTGCCGTTTACTGTATCTAAATGTTCATACGGATCGTGCGTGGGTATTGTACGGCATAGCGCCTTTCGCAGTCAGTTTTCGCTTAAATACGTATAGGTATTCTGGTTCATATCATAATGCACTTTATACCGGGCCAATACCCTTGAAAGCTTTGAAAAACACAGCACATAATGTCAAACTGGTCCAAAAATAAATGTTATTTGAAACACAAACATTCTGACTTTCATTATTCATGAAAAGAACAGGCGACGGTGGCAAAATAAAAAACACAGAGCCCTAATTTCAGTTACGACTTTCCGTCTTTTATTGTTGTTTAGCTTGTCTGTGACAGCGCTCGTTCCGTTTTACGGCGTGATCAACTTTTTGTCAAAGCAACGTTTTGTTTAACGCCTGACAAACGCGTTTCAACCTGTTTAAACCCGCCATTACTCTATTTTCATAATCCAATTTTGATACATTCCGTCTCTCATGTCATAACATCCATTATAATGTTCTTATGACGTGCCTAATGTTACACATGTTTCTATCAAAAATCGTGTGAAAAACATATAAAAGCTGGTCGTAAAATGTCTTGTACTAAAAGACACAAATAATATACGACAAAGTTGTTATTTGCTTTTGTTCAATTTTTAATTTCTTGGATTTTGCGCCTTATGCCAGCGGCCAAGGGAAGAGGGGTAACAAGTGCAGCTGTAAATTGTTTGTTTTCCTGAAGTCGGGTATTTATTAGAAGATAAATAGGCTGTCTTCGAATGTCTTTGCGAGATCGTAACATATACAAAGTGACGGACGACGGTTTGAAATATATCTGGAACCTTCAAGTGTGAAGATACACATGAACAAGAAGGAACCAAAACGTAAGATATAATATAAGGAACAAAAATGGTTATTTTATCGAAGGCAAAGTCAGTGAAACTAATGATTTAAACAGATAAGATAATAATATGTTGTATAGGTACAGCCAAAAGAGTAAATATCTATACAGTCATCAAGTGAAATATATGTAAACACCAACCTTATAGTTAGTGGCATAGAGGTGTAGACTCGACTGTACATTTTAAAGGTGTGTCTCTGTTCAGATTTACTAGCATTTTTGTTGGTCTAGTTATTTTTAAGTTGGATTCAAGTCAATGAACTATAATCTTTTATCTAGCTATTCCGCAATCACACGTGCAAGACAGCGTTATGTCTGCGCGATTTTTTTTATAGAATTTCATGCAGAAATCCGCCTTCGCTGTTTACTGCATTAGATTTGCAACAGCAGAAATGAACTTTCAAGTAATTAATTTTCTGTTTTCATCGAAATAGGAAAAATATGGTTGCCTATAAATTAGTTAAATAAGTAATAAATTTATTTCATGAAATAAGGTGGCAAAAGATTAAGTGGTCACCTAATGGTAAGTAAGTGCAGGCAGATCAGACCAAGATTTCAGATGCGTTACCAACCTTGAGGGCTAAGATAGAATACCTTATCTGCCAGTATTTCCACGTTGGAACACGCAATCACTGCTGCTCAGCGGCAGGATTAGGGAGTAAGACGATCGTAGTGATCCAGAGAAGGTCCTACTATACCTACATAATGCGGCATCCGAAAGTGTTATTTTATGAAAACTGCTTAAAAAGTGTGTTTTTATGGGAATTTTCTCGATTTTATGTACTTTTAAACAGTCTATTAACTTTTTTTTATAATTTTATGATCCGTTAAAATCGCCCCGTCTACAGGAATGGTTTCAAACTGTTTTAGTTGTTTACTCACTTCATCAAAGAACTGGCCACACACGATGCACGTAGTTTAAATTGTACTGTATATTATGTTAATTGACCACTAGAACAGTAAAGTTAATCCTAAATGTACCTAAGCAAAAAAATGTTTTCATGGTCGAGCTTAATTCCAATTCTTGGTAACATCTTTTGATTAATTAAGTACTTGGTTTGTTGAAATTGTTTTCACAGACTTTTGTTTATTTCAGATAATTTTTAGGGTTTCGTAGGTACTTCAAAAAGATCTGAGAAAAGAAAGTAAGTATTGTGGTCGTTGCCATCTGTCTGTCTATCTGCCAAAATTTCTGTTCTCGGGAAAAGAGGTATGAAGTTGAAATGAATAGATAATGAAACACTTAAGTTTATGATAAGTCTTTTTTCTGAAATTTCTGAATTCATTCGATCAAAGGATAAACACACTTTAAAAGTATAATTTCATACAAAAACTATGTGAATCTAAACCCATAGAGTACCTACTTCTTGTTGATATTAGAACTTGCTATTCTTTGTTATGAAGTTTTCCAGAAGGCCTCAAAAAAAGGTAAAGAAAAAAGTCTGAAAATCACTGATCAACAAAAGTAGATTTGTTTTTTATAGAATACTAGCTTTTTCCCGCGACTCCGTCCGCGTGGAATTAGTAATTTGGGCAGCTTATTTTTTTTATCCAATTTGCTTTTTCATCAATTATGGCTCTCCTTCATTCCTTCATCAACCGTGCAGCTCAAGAGTGGTATTCCCTGCCTGCGTCTGTGTTCCCTGAACACTACAATCTGACCGTTTTCAAGTCTAGGGTGAATGAGCATTTACTAGGCAAGCGCTCATCTTTGCTTTCCATCCTGATGGAAACAAAATACACCACACGCCAAAAATATATATGAGACGATTAACATCAATTGACCTAGCTCCAAACTAAGCAAAGCTTGTACTATGGGTACTCGAGCACAAACATTCATATTTTTCATTCAAAGACCTAGGACCGAATCCGGGACCCTTAATCTTCATAGTCAGGTAGATAGAGTACTTTCTCTAGCCGGCTTAACTTTCCAGTCGTCGAATGCTGACGATGATGATAAAAATGATGATGAATCTTCCTCAAAATAGTCCCGTTCACTTCCACTAACAAGTAACCACGACCAAAATAGTTTTACTGCCATATTCTGTTCGCATCATAAGCAATATAGCTGGATTGATCAGTTCTTCAGTTTTATGGGACCACCCAAACGTCAATTGCCGCAGTCGTTAAAATACAACAAGCGGGAGATTTCGGTCGACTCTGTATGCGTGTGCGTCGCTTGCTTCCGCGTAGCATTTAGTCATCTCTACACATTAAAGAAAAACTGACTAACTGTGACTCAATCCCTCACTATCTGACTGACTGACTGATTCATCAACGCCCAGCCCAAACCGATAGCCCTAGGTTAGCTAAGGTTGCCTTTATGACCTAGACACGGATTATGGGCGGATTTGTTGAAATTTCCACGGTATAGTGAGTAAAAGGGATTTATATGTTCAATTCACTCATCACTCATCCTAGCCTATGTATATGTTCCACTGCAGGGGCACAGGCCTCAGAATTGGATTGGGCTTGTGCCGTAGTTCCCACGCGGGCAAAATCTGCATTAATGCAGATTGGAAACTTCACACACGCCATTAAATTTCTCCGCAAGTGTGTACAGGTTTCCTCACGCTGTTTCCCTACACCGTAAATCTTATGGAAAATTTCAAATGTAATTTCGCACATAAGCACATTTTGAAAAACTCAGAGCTGCAAGCAAGCCCGTGTTCGAACCCACACGACCCTCTGATTAAGAGGCCATATAGGTCAAACTATTACCACAATTTTTTATACTCGCTTATAGTTTTATTGCTCTGAAACGCTAGCCTTTAAGGCCCTGGTTTCTCTGGCCCGTCACACGCGACTAGCGGCGTCTGGATGTGCGTCGCACGCTGTGCCACACGCCTTCGGTCGCGGGTGAGTGCGTGACGTTTCAGAGCAACCACCCTCAAACATTCCCGAACAAAACATTCGAACGTCGTCGGTCGCGGATACGTGTCGGTTCCCGGTCGCCGGCGGCGGGTGGTTAGAGAAACCAGGGCCTTAGTAACTGAGTTAGAGATCCTGACCATGTTTCCATGTGGGTTTGGGCGCATAATGTCTCACTCGCAAAACGTCTTCTTTGCGTCCCTTGTGCAAAATACCCCATTCGCATTACGTCCCTTTCTCAAAAGAGCCCATCCCTTTCGCAAACTGTCTTTTCTTTAAAAGCCCCTTGCGCGGAACATTTTCCCGCGTAATTGTACTTGCGCATAAGATCCAGTATGGCGAAATGTCACATACGCAAAATGTCCCGTCCGCGAATGGGGAATTTCGTCAAAGAAACCTTCGGGGAAAGGTGTGCAATTTACGTGAAAGAACATTTTGAAAACGGGGTATTTTTCAGAAGGACCGCTTTGGGAATGGGACACTATAAAAAGGAACTTTTTCAAAGACAACGGGACATTCTACTCGTACGTATGGAACCACGGACTAACTATGGAACATTATGCGCCCAAACTATCTGTCAAAATTATAACCAGCGCGCATCCACGTGTTACGAGTAAGTGGGGGTCAATGACCGGTCTAATTTAGACTGTCTTAATGCAATATCGAGCTATTTCTGATGTGAACGATTGTACCAGCTAGTGAAGTGCATTGATCGGTTTATGTGTACCTATTTTGATTTATAGAAGAAGTAGCGTGTTGTAGACCATGATGAGAAGTACTGTGATACTCATTTCACGCGGGCCCAGTGCGCATTGGGAACTTCACACACACAACATACACCACGCAAGTGTAAGCAGGTTTCCTCACGATGTTTGGTTTCACCGTAAAGCTCATGGCAAATTACAAATGTAATTTTGCACATAAATTTCGAAGAAACAGTTTCTATTTCTCTTATTATTATTATTTTATATCACTGAGAATTAAATTTCGTTTATCATAACAAACGTGTAACAATACCTGTCTACTTTGTTGCCAGTACCTACCTAATGTTTAATTTAATGAAAGTTAAAACAGTTGCTTAAAAAGTCATATTTATGTTACGACAATTCTAACAAGTTGAACTTCAAAGGTTCCATTGTTTATGACTTGACGACACAAAGTTATCTTATCCGACGTTGAAATTTGGAGCTAACTTACTTTCATACAAATTCTATTCAAATTGTTCGACAGTGCTGCCTTTTTAATCAGCAAATTTAAGTTTGTTAATGTCATTTTCAACTTATTGAATGCGTAAGTGTATACAATTTACCATTTCAATATCAATCTTAAACTAATTACGGTAATGTCTGGTTTTGCACAGACGGGTTTGGTGGTTAAGACCTATTGAAGTATTTGTTTGTTTATATGACACGCTAGGGATGGCTAAGAATTTTAATTGCAATGGCTCTTTGAAACAATTCATAAACAGGGCGGAGGGATAAAGGAAGTCGGAAAGTATTTTTCATTACAAACATAATGATTTTTAATTTTTGTTTGCGTTTTGATGTCGTGATTACACCAGTATGTGTCTCATAAATAGCTGTAGTGTTTTGTTTTAAAAAACTGTTTATTTTTTTACCCTTATAAAAATTATAGGAGCAAATACTTCGTCAAGAAAACATGAACATCTAAGATGTACTGTAAAATTAATGATTATAAAATATCATGGACAGGGATGTTTAGGAACAATTCCGATCCACATAAGTGATCATCATCATCATCAACATATCAGCCGAAAGACGTCCTAGGCATAGACATAGGCCTCCCCCAAGGCTCGCCAAACAGATCGGTCCCGTGCCATCAGCATCAAACGCGACACATTAGCGATCCCTAGTCTCAAAATAGCGTATCTAGTGTGTTAAAAAAAATGTCTTAAATTCTTTAGATGTATTTAATTTAATAACATTAGGTCTGTTTGAAAATTGTGCCTTGTTGATTTTCTTGTCGGATTCTTCTCAACAGGGTTTTTTCCGATCCGATCGTAGTCTTCGACTTTCCTAAGTGCTAGCCTAAATTCGGTAAAGATAAAGATATTTTGACTTTGAGCATTTAAAAAGGAAAGGAGAAGAACAAATACAAGAGATGAGCTGTTGTTCTCGCTTATATTTTGTTCTTACGTTAGCTGTGATGAAGTTTAGTAAGATCACCAAATCGGTAGTATTCGGTAGTCAAAATATTTTACCGCTAACCACACTTTAAAAAAAACATGTTCCCACGAAACTTCGAGTGCAAGCTATGACTTATAAATTCGCAGCATTGCAGTTTCAATATTGACTCAAAGGTGTTAGGTTTAAAATGAGGCAGCAGATTTCAAGGCTTGTGTTTTTTTAGTTTCAAAATTTGACATGCCATCATTCATGTTGACATTAAATGTACGAAATTGCAGCTTCGCTCGACATGAGTATTGTCATTGGTGGGTTTGGAAAAATATGACCCTTTCGAGATGGTATTCTGTAGGTACCTTCAATATTTCTAAAGTATATTTATAAAAAATGGTAACCAAAAATCTGAAGATTAGTTTAAGGTGCAAACTCTTAGTGAGGAATTAAAATATTTTCTACAAAATTATCTCACAAATTACGTTTTAAGTAAACAAGTTAATAGTTAATTTGTTTAATAATAGGTTCGTTTTAGAATTGATTAACATCTTACGCTAAATGAAAAAAATACTCTAAAATAATTAATAATTAATTCATTTGTGAAAACCTATGTTCTTATTTAAATTAATAAATTATTATTATGTTGGTACGGGTTTCCGATCACGGGCCCATGGGGACCCGGTCATTTGGAAGGCATTCATGGGGCCGAAGCCAACATGAAGAGGCCTTTGGTACCATATAATATAAATGAGATGGGCGCAACTACGGAGGTCTATCCCCTAATAAACCATGGGGATGTGCTAGCGGACAGTCCTCCACAGTTGCCAATCTATTGCCAGGTAGGAAGCGACATGGAATTGGCTATGGGGTTGGGATGTTGTGGACAGGATTACCGGGCTATGGAGTGAGATAACGGACACCTACCATTTCAATATCTCATAAACTGAACTTTTGGTAGGCGGTGACTCGCCATTCACTAAATGGGCCCCTCAAACTATTGCCCGCTCGGGGCAACGAGGCGGCAACATTGGTGTGAACGGCTGAGGATGGAGAGGTGTCCCTGGACTTTAAACTTCAAAATGCCAACTCACCACTTACGGCCAAACACATCCATCCTTCGAGCATTTAGCTCTTGCGCTCCACTCTAGGCGGCCAACAAAGGCAAACTAGAGGCGGGGTGGGTGTGTAACTGTGTGTGAGTGTGTGTATAAGCGCATGTGTGTATGTGCACCCCTGGAGGTCTCGGGTTCGTGGTGTCGCTACGCACCAACAGCTCGCCACAAGCCGCCCTGCGATGACTGACTGCACTGGTGACACGACTACACCAGCGGGCGATGGGGTCGTCACATTATTAATAGAAATAACAGTTTTACTTACTACACTATCGACACATTCCAATCGTGACTCACTGTAGAACAAGTCATTGTGACATTGCGAAGCGATCAATAAAAAAAATTATGATATTTACTGTAGGATTAGAAATCACATGGTTTAATATTAAGTAAATCAAAAATAATAGTTTAGTCCATTAAGTCATTCAAAAAATATACCGTTTTTATTTCGAAGCAAAGAAGAGTAGTCATTATACGTGAATATTAACAATTTTTAACTTTTTGTATTTAAAAAGATTAAATAATAGAGTAAGGATTTTGAAAGAAAGAAAGAAAGAAAGAAATATTTATTTGTGGCAACTATCATAGACAAAAGAAAATTAAAACAGAATAAGCAATAAGAGCAAAAATAACACAATGAAAAAAAAAAAAAAAAACATGCTTATGTCACAAAATGGTCCCAAATCAGCAAATTTTGGACTTCTGTCGATTTTGAAAGAAAAAAAGAAAGAAAGAAATATTTATTTGTGACAACTAACATAGACAAAAGAAAATTAAAACAGAATAAGCAATAAGAGCAAAAATAACACAATGAAAAAAAAAAATTACATGCTTATGTCACAAAATGGTCCCAAATCAGCAAATTTTGGACTTCTGTCGATTGAAATGTACATAATACCAAACTCAGGTGACCTTCCTACATCGGGCCATCTAAAAATTATTACAATACGCCGAACTCTGGCCACTCAACGCCAAATACGAAAAAAAAAACAATTTTTTATATCTCAGTAAATTCAAGTTTGGTGATACATGCACTACCAACATAACGGCATGCCGACGAAAATTTTACATCAACTCTAGGACCGTGGAAATAAAGTGCGGTTTCGATTCATTTTTAATTGACAAAGTGATTTAGTTTTAATTTCGTTAAGCTGTAAAGGCTTTGACAGTTCGCGGTAAGGTTGGCAAAACGGTAGGTTGGTCAATTTCGATGCGGACGATAGTACTTTTTTGTCAAATGTCAACTTCTGTGGTCGCTCCGTTTACTTTTTTTTAATTAGATGCCACACAGGACTAGTTTCTCGTTCAGTGGGTCCGGCGAATCATTTGTTCCTTTTAGGGTTCCGTAGCCAAAGGGTGCCAACGTGACCCCATTACTGAGACTCTACTGTCTGTGTGTAGGGCTCTATATCTTGAACCATAATAGCTAGACACTTGAAATTTTCACCAATTATGTACGCTGCAACAAAAAATACTAAACATACAAGAAACGTCGTCATACAAGAAACGTGTTTTTTTCAGTGGATTTTGGTTTCGAGGCGTTGTTTAGACGTTTCTAGGCGGCCTAGGCGACAGCCTGATTGCTGGACAATGCGAGCAACCTTACGTTGTCAGGCTGTTTGCTTAGTTTGAGACTATATCAATTGGTGTATCGTCCCATGTTTTTTTTTTAGTTAATTAATGCAATTTTTTTATTTCAGCGATTTTTTAAAACATTGTACGGAGGTACTGACTGAACCAATCACGTACGAGTCCTACTCGTACTTGACCGGTTTTTGTAAAGCAGATGGTTTGAGAAAAATATTATTAAAAGTGATATTATCGTACTCTATAAAAACCTATAGCCTGCCAAGCAGAGGATCGAGGATTTAGGTACGTAAATAGGTACATACAGCGTATCTGCACTAGATGTAGTTTTACAGGGTTTTAACTTCATAATTGTTTTTTAACGGATTTGGAGTAAAAATTTGAAATTGGGTAACTTTGTCAGATACGCACTATGATTTGCACTATTTCCGACTAAATGTAATTTATCGGGTGCGCAACGATGGGTATAAAAACTTTTGATATAACTTCAGTCGCTATAACGCTCATTTGATATAATTATTGAATCTTACAACAACACTTAATATAATTATTATCATTTGATATAATCAACTTTTCATATAACGTTCATAAGATATAATGATGGTTATATAATAATGGTTGTATTTAATGCCAGAAAAGTAGGTTAGGTTAGGTTAGAACTGCAACCCCCTACACAAAACAAATGGTTGCGTCTCACGAGATGTAACAACAAAATATATAATAACGTTATACTATATAAAATTATATATTTTAAAATTATACCAAACGTTATTTATATCAAATGAGTGATTATACCATTTGAAAATATATCAAATGTTGTTATATCGATCATTACACACCCTAATTTATCACATAAATTTCGAAAAACTCAAAGCCCAGGCCCAGGCTCGAACCCACGACCCTCTGCTTGAGGAGCCATAGGTCTAACCACTAGGCCACCACAGCAATTTAAATAACTTAACCATCATTATTGCCTCTCAAGCAGATTGTCGTGGATTCGAATACGGGCTCGCTCCTCTGAATTTTTCGGAATTTATGTGTGAAATTATATTTGAAATTTACCATGAGCATAAGGAAAACATCGCGAGGAAACCTGGACGCAACTGAGAATAAATTCAATGTTGTGTGTGAAGTTCCCAATCCGCACTGGACCCGCGTGGGAACTTCGGCCCAAGCCTTTTCATTCTGAGAGGTTTGTGCCCTGCAGTAGGACAGGATGATGATGATGATGATGAAACAAACCTTGACACTATTTATTCACTAATTGTAAACGAAAATAAATATTTTCATTTTTTTTTTTTTTTTTTCATATATGCGCATAGTTGACTGCAGGTATGCACACGATAGATTCACTTGTTACGCAAGCTCGCGTGTGTAGCGGCGATTGAAACGCGACGTTTTTTCGCGGCGGTTCCGACCGCGCGGTGTGACCGTCGCGGCCGGACGCGCGCATGAATTATGCAGTGTAGTTGCGGCTTTATAGCGACGAATCTTTAATATGAAATTAATGGGTTTTATTGAAAGGATCAGTTTTGCGTTTGTGTGAATATACTTCTGTATTTTCTGTGTATATTTACTAATTCAATTTGTAAGCTCACTAGTTGGCCAAATAAAATACATAACTTAGCTTACGTGTTACGTGCTGTAAGACACACACACGCACACAAACACACAGAGAGAAGTTTTAAGAGTACAATTTCAATTTTTCGAATGTGATACGTCAAGCTACTAAGTTTTCAATTTTTACTTATGTATGCTGTATGTTGCCAAATAGACTAGTTACACTGAGATCACAACTTAGTCCAGTATCCAGGCTAAATAATGAACGTAAACAAGATTTTCAACTAAGTTTCTTACATTATCATGTCGTCATTTAGTTCCATTGCAGGTTTAATGTTAAGTATGTGCATAATTGAAACTAGGCCCCCGTGGCAGCCCGACCCTAAAGGAACTTAATGATAGGTACTTATACAAAACCTGGTGTATAAAAGTTCATCAATTAATTGAAAAAATTGATATGCATGTCAGGATTAGGGTTCAAATCTTGTTTGAACAAGGACGGTCAAAGCTGTAGGCTACCATGGGCAGTTTACTTGCCGCATTGACTCTGCGGATTTCAATAACAGCTGCTACCTTTAGTTTCGAGCTCTATTTGAAAAATGTTATGAAATAAAGTTTATCATTTAAAAATATAATCACCTGTATTCACTATATTTATATCCACCAACGCGATGGACAGACGATTTGGTGAAGGCCGCAGATTCAGGGTGGATGCAATTCGCTTCCAGCCGTAATGATTGGGCGTCAATGAGGGAGGCCTATGCCCAGCAGTGGACGTCCTACGGCTGAAATGATGATGATGAATGACTATATGTATGTGTTTTTAATGCACTATTTGTTTAGGGTAATTTTTGATTTTGGTTCTCTTTACTTTTCATTGCATACTCTTGTTTTTGTTGTCCTGTCAATCATTCAAAGGCTACGTAAAAAAGGTTCCTTGCTGAGCTGAGCAAGTATAGGTAAATGAAGTGTTTCTATTGGTTCATGACAAACACATCCCTCGCAACGCATCCTCGCACAGCTCCGGTGGATACGCACTCAGCATTAAGGGGAAAGTTCATTTTTGTACATCTGTTTCTTTTGGTTCATGAGTTTTATGTACCTACAATAAAGAGTTTAACATACATTTTTCTCCGTGCATGTTCGTCACTTACGAGCCGTACCAGGCGCGAGATGGTGTAAGAAGCGCGGTTACTTACACCCCACGTGCATCCGTCTACCTCGCGGAACACTCTAGGGTTGCCACAGTCGTGAAGTACCCAGACCCATAAGGTACAACATCGCGGCGTGATATCACTGGAACTCGGAAGAACTAGGAAGTTCGGTAACTCCGAAGATGAGCTCTGGTTGAGTTCGAAACGCGTCAGTGTAGCTTGGTGGTGGTGATAGTTGTGTTTATGTGATTTGTGTGTGTTCGTACAGTGTGGAGGTGGAGGAACTGCATGAACACACATTTCTTGCATAAACGTAACTATTGTAAGGTCGCGGGTGAGCAAAGTAATTGTTTTAGTTCATTAATATGGACCTTCGCAAAGTAACGCCTGATTCAATAAATTCGTTTATAACCTTACATATTAACATCAAGGTTGGGACCTCCTTTTAAATATAAAGATATCTGTGCCAGGAGGTCCCGCTCCTCTATAACTAGGTACAAATTACCACCATTTATTACCAGTGGCCGCAACAACCATACTATTATTAACACGTTAGCGGACACAAGACCTCTTCCAATAATTTGTGATATGGTACACAATTTATCCATACAAAGTATCATAATCACTTCTAGCGACGGATTGTCTTTGTTTCGTTTTGAAAGTAAATGTTGCGGCAGTAACGGCCGATATAAATTGTCCAGCTACAGACGTAGTGTCACAATACGAGGTCTTGTTTTGTTTGTGTGACGGAGACAACGTGTTGATTGATTTACCCATGGCGCATCTACTTGAGACGAGCCTGCATTGCACGGTGTCGACTTGAGGAGCCCCAACCCGGGGCACTTTTTACACCCGTGGCATACCCCTTTCTTGGGCGAGCCTCACAACTCTCTGCTTCCCCGAACATGGCTGGATACATTAGGCACATATTCCACACCATAAAAAATAAAACAAAATAAATGGGTGCATATAAAACCTTCTGTTAGAGTGAAACCGTACCATCCACCTTATTAGGAGGTTGTCCTAAGGCGAAAACCACAGAAGCGACGTGAGACGGGGGCACGTCGCAGTCGCAGCGCCTCTTAAAAGTTTTCATACTAAATGTTTAGAAGCGTCGCGATCCAAAACAGACAGAAGAGACGGGGCGGAGACGCGGCCTGCGAACAAACGACGCGGACTGCGACGCGCCCCCGTCCCACGTCTCTTCTGTGTGGCTTGCGCCATACTCGCCGATTGAGATTTTTAAAGGGGCATTAGGGAAAAAAGTTGTGTTACTTTGGGCATGTGATGAGAAACGCCAAGTACAGAGTTCCCCAGCTTATTATCCAGTACCTCTACCATGAGTTACACTAGTTTACAGTGACCGTACTCGCTAGCGACGGCGTAAAATGATTTGTATGGAGAATTTTACTTCCGTAAGTGACCGCTAGAGGCGCTGTACACAATTCTCCATACAAATCATTTACGCCGTCGCTAGCGAGTACGGTCACTGTAAACTAGTGTAACTCATGGTAGAGGTACTGGGGAAGATAGCCGGAAAGCGAAGCGTGGGCACGAGAAGACATTCGTGGCTGAAGAATTTGCGTGACTGGTTCAACTGCAGTACCACTTCATTGTTTAGAGCAGCGGCATCCAAGATCAGAATCGCCATGATGTTGTCCAACCTCCGATAGGAGAGGAGAGGAAGAAAGGGACATTACAATTTCAAAAACTGTCAACTTAAAATTGACAGCCCTGACAGCGCATCGTATTTTTTTCCCGTCAATTGTCATGGAGCGTGACAGCCGGCGCACGCGCCACCGCGCACCCTACACGGCAAAATCTTGCGTCTGGCTCATACACCTGTCAATGCCTTTATTGTTTCAACAATAAGGTTGAAATCAGCGTGGTTTATTGAAGTGTAAGTGAGATGTAAAATAACTGCAGGTTGATAATAAGTACTGTTAAAGTAAAGGGCGACAAGATGGTTAAACGTTTACTTAAATTAATATGGTTAATGTGAAATAAGCGTTTGTTTTCACAGTTCAAAATAACTGTACATGGAACACCGAGCTTTATTTGGTCTGAAACCCATTTTAAAACTATCAAAGTTGCCCCAATTCCATCAAAGGCACTCCACCCTGGTTTACGGTAAACATGGATTATAAAAAAAAAAATTTACAAACTTCTTTTGATCGCGAATATTGGAACCTTATTGCTTTGGTCTTAAACGAAGATGTTACTTTATTCACTAGAGTATAACATACGAGCTGCTGCCCGCGACTCTGCTGTCTGCGAAGAATTCATTTATCGGTATCCCGCGGGAACTATGCAATTTTCCGGGAGAAAAAGTATCCCATATGTTAATCCAGATTATAAACTGTGTGCCAAATTTCATCAGAATCCGTCGAACCGTTTTAGCGTGAAAGAGTAGGTAACAAACATCCATCCATCCATCCATCCATACTTACAAACTTTCGTGTTTATAATATTAGTAGGATGATTTTACGCAGAAAAATCAAAATTAAAATTAACTAATGACAGTACCTATTGCATCTGATGTTTTCCATGAATCAGACGTATTTTTTTATACGTAAGCGAATTATGTAATTGAGTCATCATCATCATCATCATCATCACGAAACTGTCGCTAAGTAACCTGGAGATTTGCTGTGACCGCGGCGGGTTAAAGACCTGACAGTAACAAATAGTTAACCGAAATAAACATAACTTTTTTATCACTTACTACAATAACTGTTTAATAATAGTGCGCATAAAAGAAGGTTAAGACTAATTGTGGACTTTATGATGATGATGATACTAAAATTATATTTATTTCAACTGCAAGGTCTTCATCAAAGTTCACGATTTACAGGATAGCCTTTTTATGCTCTTCGTGCCCTTAAAACACGGCTATTACACTTTGCGTCACGCGCATGCTCTTAATTAAAAAGCGGCAAAGTGTGTATCGGACTCGCATCATCATCATCTCAGCCGAAAGACGTCCACTGCTGAACATAGGGGACCAAGGCTTGCCAAACAGATCGGACTCCCGCACTGAGGCAAATTTATGCGAGCAAACACAATTTTGCACTTTATTCATAGTAAGGTAAACGTCCCTGTGCGCGATACTGGCCCGATACATTGCTCCTTAAATCTTATGTCATAGTAAGAGAGGTGACAGATGGGTGGCATCTACTGGGCGTTGAGGTGTCGAGCATTGGTACGTTTACCTTATTTCTAGGGAGAAAGTTATTTTTTCGGTTTACTGATTATCGAAATTTGACTGCACTGAAATTTGCACTGGTCCCGAGTGGGAACTACGGCCCAAGCCCTCTTTATCGGAAAGGAGGCCTGCGCCCAACAGTGTGACGTATATAGTGTGGGATGATGATGATGATGAATTCTAAGTCCAGCAGTTTTATCGTGAAGCGGTAACAAAACAAACAAACATACGGACGGACATACACACAAGCTTTCTCATTTATAAAATTTTGTGGGATTATATAATAAAGATAATATAATATTATTAATAATAGTGAGACCATACAAAATTGAGATGTACAACGAAAAGTATTTCTTAATTTTCCCTTTCAATGTCCAATTTTTTCACTATTTAAAGTTACGTAAAATGCTCATGGCCGGCTACCTTCAAACATTTCGCTTAATTTCGAAATAACTGAACGTATTTCATCTGCCCTTATAATTTCGACCTTTAAAAAGGTTTTTGTATAAAAGGACATGAAAGGACCAATCCGCTAAGTAGCCTGTTGAGTAATAAAAAGGGTCAATCGTCCAAAGGGATTCGAGTATGTTTTCAACCAATAGCTACTTTGATCTCGATATTGAAATGACGGCCATACCTTTAATAAAACTGTGTAATCATAAAAATGCAGCATTATATTTGATTAGTTTGAGAAATGTTAAAATCGCGGAAATGTGGTGTGTCAAAATGATAAGGTATACTAAAACTTCTGCGACTAAACGAATATGACACCCTACACTTCAATCTACTCGTCACCACGACTACTGCAATTGTGGTCGAACTGTCCAGGTCATTTTAGCAATAAATAGTCGCGAGAGTCGCAAGTGTAGGTAACGTAAACGTACCAATGCTCGACACCTTAACGCCCAGTAAATGACATCCATCTGTCACCTCTCTTACTATGACATAAGATTGATGGTGCCATGTATTGGGTCAGTGGCGAGCACAGGGACGTTTACTTTAGCTATGAGTGAAAATAGCGAAATTTTAATACAATTTATAAAGGTTAATGTGTTTTTTGCAGGCAAAATTGATAACTTATAAGATACATATATAAATAACTGATTTATTTGATTCGGAAAGTCCACTCTCTCAAATGTAGGCTTTTTTGAATTACCTCGATGCAGTACTTAATACCTAACACCTTTTTGAACGTTTGCTACAGACTTAGGCGCGAAAATAAATGAAAAGATTGCTTTTCAGCCTTAGCTTTTTAACTTTAGCTATATAGTTTTAGATTTTTAGCTTTAGCTTTTTAGCAGCTAAAGCTAAAAAGCTAAAGCTAAAACGCTCATAGCTTTAGCTTAAGCTTTTTAGCTTTAGTTTTAAGATTAAGCTTTTTAGCTTTAGTTTTTAGCGTGCATTTTGTTGAATTAAGTCAATCTATTAAATTAACTTTCGTCCAACAGAAAAATATCAACAATCTAATATTGGACAACAACTCCGAGCGCAACCTAACTCGCTGCACACAAACGCATTTTCGCTGCAGTTCTTAACCGCGGTGTCGCGTGCAGCGTACCTGCAATTTCCGGCGTTGTCGCTACTGACGAGTCGCGATAGAACCTCCGACAGCTATAATGGGCTGCCTTGGATCCAGCAAAATGCTTTATGCAAAAGTCGTACGTTTGCGTCGAACGATAATATTAATTTTTCTGTAGGTAGGTACCGGCCTTATAAAATTCGATTTTCAAACTTCAGTATTCTGCCGTTCTGTTCATGCCTGTATTGACCAACCAGTGAAAAAAACGGCACGATACGATCTTCGAATTTCGAATTTCGTAGTTTGCTTCTGAATCGGACGGAATCATCCCCATCTAACTCTGTAAATGGTGTAATGGTTTTTTAATGAACATGGAGTAGGTATTATTAATCCATATTTCACACGATGAAAGAACTAAAAACAAAAGAAAATTATTACCTTACTTAGTTTTATTTGTTATTTTAGTATTTATTTTTATGGTTTCACTGTTAATAATTATTTCATTTTTAAATATTTCTGTAGTGCACTACATCACCGCACTACCCTAGCAAAATGGCAAGGAGCTTCATCATTTTAAAGACTCACTAGTGCATGCACCTCCTAATATTCCAGAGCATCCAGTAAAGTACAGTCGGCCAAAAATATGGTCTACCCCCGTACGGTCGAAGTTCATTTGCACGTCATGATACAACGAGGTCGTTTTTCCCTTGCAATAACATGATGACAGTGACTTAGGGATATTTAGATGTCACAGAAACTTTTGTCAAAACTGGTAGACCACTTTCTTGGTCGACCGTACGAAGCTAGTCGAGCTGACGAAGTAGCTTTGTCTATTACGCCTCTAAAGTTTTGCAATAAAAAACAACCAAAGCCAATACTAATGTAACCAATTCTCAAATTATGGATGCGATGCGGCAGAATGGCAATCATAATTTAAATCCAAAACGACACCCGCCCACAAACGACTGATTTTACGAAGTAGACCTAACCCCTGAAAAATTTACATATCCCTTTACGCCCCGTGAAATCGCGAGGTGCCTCCCAAATAAATAGTGCTCGATTTATAAGAAGGAATGGCCGTCGTAAAAAAGTAAGAAATTACCGACCTTAGCCGGTGGCATACCAGTTTTGTTATTCATAAAGGAAAAGATATTTATGTGTTATCGTCAAAATATTTATTATTGTCTGACCGGTAGCCCCTTGGCCTTTGTGCGACGTGGAAAAAAACTGGGGGTGTGGACAGGGCGTAGGGATTGCGAGAGTTTATACGATAGTTTACTATGGAAGTGTTATTTCTAGAAACTTCTTGAGAACAGTAACGTATGACTTAGGAAAATCCCAACTAGGTAATATTAGAAATTCGAGTATGAGTTTGATTGTTACGCTTTTACACTTAAAGTACTCAATTGATCATCATGAAATTTGGTATGAGAATAGTTTGACGCTTTGGTTAGGAGATCATAATATAATAACTACCATAATAATAAAATAAAATGATGAAATTGATATGAAACTTAAGTTATTTTTCAAATTTGGAAGGTTAATTTGTTTGTACGGATTTGTAGAAACAAACAACAGGTCATTTATTTAATTTTTATAAGTATCTTTTTCAGGGCTTATCACTACAGTAAAGCGTGCAGCATTTAATTAGGGTACCTACTGACAATGTTGCCCGAAACGCTTCATCAAAATTAGTATAAGTCCGATCAAGAACAAAATAGATAGCCGTGTCACATACGATATTATACATATAGCTCCTCTACACGATGGGCCATTAAATGGTCGGTAGGATGGCCCAGCGATGGCTGCAGCATCTACAAGATAGCGATATTCTTTTGATTCTTATGATGTGCGGCCAAAAACCGACACCGATCGCGCCATAAGCCTTCCGACACCACTACGCCCTCCACACACTAGCCCATCATAGTGGACCATCGTGTAGTGCCAGCAATAGCCGATGGTAGTAACTGAACAAATGCCTATTGTAAGTATGAGAACCTAGGAATATAAATAAAACGTTTCCCATTAACAAAACTCTTTCAAATTCCTCAGATATCGATACGTAGCCACCCCTAGCCACCGTTATGAAATATGTGATTCCTTAGGAGTCCTTTATGCATCTCCTGGGACGTTCGCCGAGTGGGTTATCACGCTGGCCGGCGGCGGATGAAAAATTTATGTCTCAATACTGGCCATGGCATTACGAGGAGTATTACGGTATGGGGAAATACTTTGTTTCGGTTGCAGTGTTTACATTATTGTCGTAACTGCATTTTATTTTAGATACGGGGTATAAGAGCCGTGGTAGTCTATGGTTTGACGTGTGGCCTTCGAGCAAAGGGACGCGGATTCGAAGCTGGACATGCACCTTTGATTTTTCGAAGTTCATGTACGAAAATACTCTAAAACTTTGGTTTTGGTTAGCTCCAAAGGAGTGTTAAAGTCTCTCGATAGAGGGTGTAGCATAGATGTGCGTTTATCACTGCATAAGGTGATTATCTAACAGACTGAAATGTACGATGTGTAGAAAAGATTCGTGTCTAATCTCAAGACCAGTGGTGGTGTAGGGGTAAGCACGCAGCACGGAATGCTGAGGACCTGGGTTCGATTCCCAGCATTGGTCTTTTTTCTGGGGTTTTTTCTGTGCATCTATATTTCAGTTTGTATTTAGTAAGAAAAATATGGTTTCACGGGATGACCGTAAAAGTAATAAAAAATGAAGTTGAAAAAATAAATACAAAAATATACTTCATACCAAACTTGTGAAAATACTCTTGAAATTTAATTTGGAGTAAAGTTTGCGAAGCAATTCAGGCGTGTGAAGTTTCCAATCCGCTCTGGGCGCACGTGGGAACTACTGTCCAAACCGTCGAAATTTAAGAGAAAAGCCCGTGCCCAGCAGTGGGATGTGGCAGAGATGATGATAGTGAAAAAGTTCATACTCAACACTAAATACACTGACACAATAAAGTGTAGAAATAATATTATTGAAGACGCGACATTTTATGTAACTGCCGCAATTTTGATGTAAGGTAAATGTCCCAGTGCTCGATATGCTAATGCCCAATAGATGACACCCTTCTATCAACTTTATTGCTATAATGACATAAAGTTCAAGATGGCAACCACTGGGACAGTGACCAGCACTGGGACGTTTACCGTATAAATAGCAATTATTTGTAAGGAAATATTTAGTTAGGTAGGTACTCATTTTGTAATGTTTAGTTAGTCACAGAATTGTCTAGAGTAAAGACAGAAAGTCTATGACTTTTAACTGACTGCCGAAAAAATCTTAATTGAAGTTGTTTTCAATAGTTGTTACTTTTGATAATAGTCTCACCTAGCAAAAATTTTTGGAAAAACTAAAGACATAAATTTATGTTTGGTCACCCGACCACTGTCACTCACAACGACCGCAACTCAAAAAAGCGCGACAAATAAATATCCATCAACTCAAAAAGCAAAGTCACGAAATTCACAGACGCCGAATCAAAGTCGAAGTCAGATCTTTCATCGGGACGGCTTTCAAGAGATTGCTTTCTGAGACAACATTAATATTATCATTAGCAGTAGGTGTATGCGACAGAAGAATCGCAAGTCATGATACCACCAGATAATATTGACCTCTGTCGCTGGCGCTTACGTCAAAAATATCGACCTTGAAAGTCTTTGTCGTGTGCATCGGGGGCTCTCATTATGCTGGTGGACTTAATAATAGAAGATAGCAAGGGGCAAGTTGACATTTGACGTTGATTTCCCATTGTCCTCTTTCTGCCGACGTCACTGAGTTCTCGATATCGGTAATTACAGAGGGACGTCATTTTGTCTGTAAATTTAATTGCTTTTTTATTAAGTGGAGAGCAATCAGTGTGTGTGTAGTTTATTTTCGCTGGAGTTTAGTTTAATACATTTCTATTTTTATTATTAACTAGCTGTACGAGTGTAGGTACTATTAATTAAAAAAAAAAATTTTTTTTTTCATACTAACCTTTTATCAATAGTTACTAACACGACCAAAAATTAGACAAATATTGCAGCCGTTCTGAAATTATACGCGTGTTATTTTGTTTATGTAGATATTGAACTAATTTATCCCCTGTTTCTTACTATATTTTACCTACACGATATTAATTGTAATATCCATAAAGGCCCAGATTTTAAATATATTAAATTAAGCACCTAGATTTTTACTTGCTAAAGTTAGTTTAATCATTGCAGTTTTAAATATTGTCTTAATTATTCTTCTCTCAAAAAAAAGGCTAAAATTATTTTGCAGTTCAACGGCGGAATACGAAAATTTGAAACACCATTTTCTGTTTTTGATTTCACTGTTTCTCATTGCTTCAAAACTAGAAACTGAAGAAAATTATTTAAACTGGCGACATTATGCTTCTTTGCAACGAGAACGACATAAACTCTACAATAATCTGATATTTTACCAAAGAGACTTCAAACGTCGCTTTGTAAAAATTTATTTAGAACTTTGACATTTAAATTTTATAAGTAACTACTGCCGGCATAGCGTTAGTTCTTAAAAATTATTTATTCAACACGTTCAAAGTTGACGCAAGATAAATAATTTCTTCAAAAATATCCGATGTCACCTGTCACTGTGCCGCAGACTGTGATAACAACTTAATGCCAACATAATGAGCCCATTCAGTGTATTGGGTGGTCGTGGTGCCAACGTGAACGTGAAAACGGCGTTTGACAAGTGTTGAATAAGCTAATTTTGTATCAGAGAGAGAGAGAGAGAGAGAAAGAGAGAGAAATAAATTCGTGAGAAGATGCGCGGAGAATTTGGTTTTAATTGTATCCATAGTAAACCATAGCAATACCGATTCTGAATTATAATTTATAATTGTTTGCATATATTCAAGTACGTAACTATATTCAGGATATTATTACAGTTCACTAAATAAAATCCTCTATTTAATCAAACCTTTACAATATGTAATATCTTATGTACTTCTATCAAGTCATCACGGATGCTTTTCAGACTGGTCTTAAATTGATTAATTAGGTAAGTACAAACAATTAAAAGTAATTCGACAACACTTACACAATTATTAGGCAGTCTATGCTGCCTTCTAAGTAAGTGCTTGACGATATGTTTTAATAAATTAAAAAGATGTGTGTAACTGAACCCTTTTGAAAATACCACGATGACAACTTCAAATGTCATCGCTGTCAACCAAAACCTTATTAACTTCCCCTTATTAAAACGAAAAATAATCTCATTTTCTCTCCGATATTTCATACCCCGGCAGGGGAAGGGTTGCTGCAGGTGCTTCATCCGTCAACGTCACCGTTGACGACAAAGTGACGTATGGGACAATCAGTTGGATGCAAAATGGTTTAAGTTTAGTCAATAAGGTAAGGGGTATGTTGTGAGGGTAGAGTAGATTTTGTATGCTGAGATGGAAGAAAAGTTTGGTTTTATTAGGTGTTTTTAATTGATGGATTGGATTGGTGCATTTGATATTCATTTCTTTTGAAGAAAAATAAAACAAACTGTTGTACAGTGACATACGCTACTATAATTGACAATTGATAATTGACTTGACAATGAGTCTACTAATAATGTGAGCTAGCGTACCTTTATTGTTCTTTTACGCAAAAACTATTGAACGAATTTTAATAAAATTCGGGATAAAGATAGTTTAAAAGGTATATTAACACAAAATATAATTTTTATTCCGAAAAATTGCAAAGAAGGATGGCGATAAATTAATTTTCTAAAGATGTAATTCGCTGTCAACAGCAAGTTGCATAATAATATAAAAGAAGTTTTAAAAAAGCAATACGCCTTTATTTCAATAGTTTCAAATAAAACTCCTAGGTATAGGTTATTTATCTATTCTAAACTAACATCCATCACTCGTATCATTTACTCCCCTCCAAATTCCATATAAGCCTCTTGCTTTGACAATTTACATCCCAAATGGAGGTGTCAAGTAGCCTATCAAAATTTGAAATAGACTAGCGTAAGTGAATTTTTGGGGTAAGCACCGTAAACTGACGGGTAGTCGCTTGGAATATAAAACAGACTGGAGGCGTATTGCACACCAATTTCTATACAACAATAAATATTGTAAGAACGAAGTAACCAACGCAGAGATAAAAATAAATTTCGCGATGGGGCCGCTATGAATATAGAAAACAATTTTTTTATAACAAACTTTTATTTAACTTGCCGTACCTATACGTAACTTGCAAGTATGGGTCAAATCATGGAGGTCAAATCAAACAATCTCAAGGAATCTGATTGATTTTAATTCGGTATACTTAACACATTATGTGATGGATGACAATGCAAGTACAGTCAACAAAAACAAAAACGTGAACAAAAAGCAAAAAGCTTGTATTGAAAATTGAATTTTTCATAAAAGCTTATTAATGTTTGTCCTACACTCGCAGTCATTTTAACGGGTACGACCGCTAGTATCAGAGGGGAAGGCCGCTTGACATCTCCGGTTGGTTCAATGCTTCAAGAATAGTCGGTAACCGACTAAATTGATGCTGTCAAACGGGCCTTATTCAATTTGAGGCGAATTAATCAACTTGGACCGTTTTGAAGATGCAGATGTTTGGAGGGGTTTTTAATTGTTTTTAATGGGAAAAATAATTGTTAAGTACCTACTTGATGTTAAGTTTAATTGTGCAATTTGAAGGCTGGATAGCGTAGTGGTGAATGATCCTGACTGTGAAGCTAGAGGTTCCGGGTTTGAATCACGATAGGGGCCAGGGGCAGGCGCTTGTATGATGAAACCGGAGGGTTTTACCTGACACATGGATGTTACATGTATTTATCTATGTAAGTATGTGTGCCGTTGTCTAGTACCTATAATACATGATTGGTCATTTTATTGGCGTCAATGGGATATGATAGTATTTATTTATAAAGATTAAAGATTTTACCGTCCTGTTCAAATACTACCGTTAACTTTTTTATGTTAGATTGTAAAATGGTCTTTGAAATTATTATTTTAATTGGTCACTTTCAGTACCTACAGTGAATAGTGACCTCAACATAGGTGATTGTTTTGCAGTTTTCACGTCTTCTTCCTTATTTTCATCATCAAAGTCATTCATAATGACTAAGTACCATCATTATTTCGCGTACCTATGTATGATGTGACTTTTAGCTGTCATTTACATACATACATACATAAAATCACGCCTCTATTCCCAAAGGGGGTAGGCAGAGCACAACAAAGGTTACATTACGTTTCAAGGGAACTTTAACCAATTTAAGGTTTAAAGGTAAAAGTGCTGTCATTTTATGTTTTAAAAATAAATTTTTGGTCAAATTTTCTTTTTAGCACAAACCTTTTCTGTTGACTGTACTTGCATTGTATTTAAACTATAATTCCGTTCAAGCTTCAAGTCGATGTTGTTAGCCGTTGAAGAGTTCTTTTTGTCCTGCGGAGACAATTCAGACTGGACTACCAGAAATGAAGTACCTACAAGTTTATTGTACTAGGTACCACGAAATTTACATAAGTACGCCAAATTTCAGCTCGTTCAGATACTAGAAAGTGATCGAAAAATGGTTAGGTATCTAATTTTGAACCCACGACGTATATTCACATATTTAGATACGAACGTTGCAAGTTAAATACAAGTTTCTAAAAAGTAAAATGAGAGATTTTTAGAATCGTAAAAAATTAGCTTTTACATTATTACGGTAACAATTTTGTTGCCATACATTTTATCTCCAAAATTTAGTTAATGCATATTCATCATCATCATCATCAAGATGTCCACTGCTGGATATAATAGGCCTCCCTCATTGATACCCAATCATTACGGTTGGAAGCGACTTGCATCCAACTTGAACCTGCGGCCTTCACCAAATCGTCCATCCATCTCGTTTGTGGACGTCCCACGCTGCGCTTGTCAGTCCACGGTCTCCATTCGAGAACTTTTCGGCCCCAACGGCCATCTGTTCTGCGTGCTATATGACCTGCTCATTGCCATTTCAAAGAGCTAATCCGCTTTGCTATGTCGGCTACCCTTGTTCTTCTACGGATCTCCTCATTTCTGAATTGATCCCGCATGCATGCATATTCGGAATCAGTAAAAAAGCGCATCTGAACGCCTAAATCAGTTTTGGTAATAAAATCATCAGATGATTTTTTTTTCCTTATGACAACAGAATTATTGTCTGAAGAAGTTTTAGACTGAGCATCCCACTAAAATGTGAAATAACTATAGGCTTAAAGAAGCCTTAAAGACGGACACTAAGCTTTTATTTTTCGTACAAGCTCATTATTTCAAGTTGCGACCATAAAAAATCCATAATCGTCGTGTCGTCAAACCCCGAACCAATTTCGTCGATTGGCATCATTACGTGTAATGACGTCCCAAACACGGTCAAATCGAATTGTCATCGTATCGAATTATGCAATCTCAATGTCGAATCGATCATCAAACAATAATGTCGTAACCGACGATATTTTATTTTTATTTTGTACATCACCTATGTTTTAGCGATACCTTGAAATGGCATACGAGTACAATATAATACGATTATGCCGTAGTATATTGCTGATATGCAAGGATCTGTATCTACATGAAAGCAACCTTCATCATCATCTTCATCCCACTGCAGGGCACAGGCCTCCTCTCAGAATAAAAGGGCTTAGAACGCAGTTCCCACGCGGGCCCAGTACGGATTAGAAACTTCACACATCGTAAAAGCGGAGGAAAGCAACAATCAATTTTTAAATTGGCTTTGATATATTTTTATTACTAGCTATTTAAAAGTTATTAGGTAATGTTTTTTCGTTGCTGATGGTACCATAAAACAAGATTGGAAATTTAAATTATAAATCCATTCTCAGTTCTCGTTAATATGTCTATTTAGTAGTATCAACATGGGGTTATTTTTCCTTAATGTCGCTTACGCTTTTTCGCATTAGAGTGAAATGGATCGATTCCATTACACCCGGCGACAGATGTCTTCGAACGTGACGAATTTCGACTAACCAGAACATTCTATGAATGTCCTAACTGCCAATTAAATTCCGACCAAATTTGTGATTTGTTGTTCTGTATTTAACGTTGAATTTCAAAAGTGATTTGAGCGACAGCGTTTTGGTTTTGGCTTCGTATTGGTAATCAGTCGGTGACCGCAAATTGTTGTCCCTCGATCAGACGTTGCCAGGAAATTACTATTTCGATTTTTATTTCGACGAGTTTGTGTAGTATATTTGAAGTATTAGAATGATGCTCGAACAGTATATTAAATAAATAAATAAAAAAATGTATTCTTGATAACTTTAATTTCTAAAGCTTGGGTATGAAGCCTTACCTAGTTAGACGTAATTTTTAGGTCGTATAATTATTAAGGTGCTTACCCTAATTAATTTAATAATTTTAATGGAATAAATATATTTCAATTTGAAACTTGCTAAAAAGCATGTTGCGGATTTTTATTTTTGTTTTGTTAAGCTTTTGACGATGCTTGTTGCGAATATTATCTTCTTGTATTTGCCTGACTTGTTTTATTATTAGGTTGACGAAGCCTGTGGCAGATTGTTTTCATGTCTGATAAAATATGCTTGATTATGGACTTCATCAACAAAAGAATTGAGATATAAATAGGTGCCAAGTTCTGCAGATACCTAATTCTTTAAACAAATATATATCGCCAAAATCGAACAGTAGATTTTTGAAAATTTCCTAGGAACTAAAACTGTTCTCTAATTTAAAACATTCTTCTATTTATACGATCACAATCTTTTCTTTCTTTGTCTTCTTTCCATCTTTGTTTTCTCTAATATTAAATGCCTTATCATTTTCCCAAACCAAAATTCTTCAAAGAATAATAATATTATTTTTCTCATTTATTTCTTATTTACTACACCCAGGACTTAAACGCGACAATTTATTGCCTACTCGTGACCACGGCCACTGCAATGATGTCGAAACGTCGAAGTAATTTTAACAATTAATCGTCGCTTTTATGTCCCGGATGTCATAATTAATAACTATGTATGAGTGAATTTTGCGACAGTTTAAAACTATTTTATATATTTTTTTATAATAACAACAATCGCTTTATACGGTAGCAGTGAATCATAATCACGGTACTAAGCTTCATCGCAGTAAAACAAAATCCCTTGTTGTACAAATATACGATTCTGTTATTTCTGCGTATACTATAGGACGTATTGTTTTTGTGAATGTCATCCTGCGCAATGAAGGCCGCGCCGCAAACGATCGCGGTTCGCTTTGTGAAGCCGTTGTGGGGCACGTAAGCGACAGGCGGTAGCGTAAGCGATAGACGGGTTCGTAAGAGACAGACGGGGGCGTAAGCGAAAAGTAAGAAAAATGTGGAATTAAGATAATGAGATGGTCAAAATGATAAAACACTTCGGAAAAACATGGATTTCTTGTTAATGGATTTTTTTGTGGAATTGGTTGTGATATATTTAAGACTTATATACTTATTCCTAATTTTTACTGATCTGCTAACACAATTTTGGCTTTTAATAATAAATCATGTTAAAACTGTTCTTTTTAGGGTTCCGTAGTCAACTAGGAACCCTTATAGTTTCGCCATGTCTGTCCGTCTGTCTGTCTGCCCGCGGCTAAGCTCAGAGACTGTTAGTACTAGAAAGCTGTAATTTGGCATGAATATATATATTAGTCATGCCGACAAAGTGGTTAAATAAAAAAAAAATAAAAAAATTTTTTTTAGGGTACCTCCCATAGACGTAAAGTGGGGGTGATTTTTTTTTCTCGACTAAACCTATAGTGTGGGGTATCACTGGATAGGTATTTGAAAATAAATAGGGTTTGCTAAAACCATTTTTTGATAAAGTGAATGTTTTCGGAGATATTCAATCCGAAATTTCAAGATAATGTGTCCCCCCCTCTAACTTTTGAACCGCACGTCTAAAAAATATGAAAAAAATCACGTAAGTTAAACTTAATAAAAACTTTCTAGGAAAATTATTTTCAACTTAATCATTTGAGCAGCTTTTAAGTTTTTTAAAAAATATTTCTAAACTATGATTGTAATTTAACCGCCACTGCAAGCATTTTTTTTTCTTTAAGTACCTTTAAGATCACGCTAACAGTATCTCCTTTCAAATAAAAAAAAATAATTGAAATCGGTTCATATAATAAAGAATTACATCTGAAAAACCATCAACATACATACTAGGTCATAAGTAGATTAGTTACCCAATTCGCCGATAGATGGCGCTGTACCACCGACATTGGTATTCTGCGCGCGGTGGTAGCTGGGACCAAAACAACCACATTAATAAAGTATGCAAAGATTTTTTCGTACAGTCAAGGGCAAAAATATGTATACACTTTAGTACCTTGTCTATTTTCGTCATATTTGAACTGCCATATATGAACTGTCACAGTGCTTAAAGTGACAAGGTATTTTGCCCTTGACTGTACCCTATTTTGGGCGTGTCCGACACGCTCTTGGCCGGTTTTTTAATTATTTACCCGACAAAACCTGCACTGTGGATTATGTTTAAAGTGTATTTTTGGTATTTAATTTATTTTTTACAAAGATGAAAACAAATGCGAATAGACTACACTGCCATGTAAATTTATTTTGAGAAATTAGTCATTTCGCACTCCTACTTAACCTATGAAGTTAGGTGACGTTTTTAGGCATTTTAGATAAATATCAGATTAATTTATTTCATATTGAAAATTACAATTATATTCTGGATTTTGAATGTCATAAATATAAAGAATTCACAAAAAGATCGTCAAAAGAAATTGAAAAATATAAATGAAGAATACATTAATATAAAATGTCACTGAACAAAATCAAATGTCACAAAGATAGCAATATTAAAAACAATAAAAGTGTATTAAAACAAAAATGTCATTAAAAATATTAAATCACATAATGTGTGAATATCAAACAAATTTAAAAACTACAACATAAAAATGTTAAATGAAAAATATTAACTCACATAATGTGAAGATATCATAAGAACAGATATAAATAATTATAATAATAATAATAAAAACAAAAAGAATAAAACTACATTGAGATTCAGATGTCAAAGTCATATTAATTTACACAGTACAATGATTTTTTTCTCTGAACGAAGATTATTTTTAGTCATCGCTTTTCATTCATTAATCGCACCAAACCAATTACTTGTCGCCATGTGCGATGCAGAGCTATCGAAAACACGTAACGCTTCCACTTTTTCTACACCAAATTTCGATTAATTATAAAACACCACCTCCAAAAATTTCAAATTTCATTCCAACTTTTTTACAGTAGCCAATTTATCACCACAGATAAAAAAGTTTAACGACAACCCGTAGCCCCCACAATAGAGTCGCATCGACATTCAACTATTACTCATCGACATACCTACCGGATGTCACATCACTATTTAAGCCAACGTTACTGGCCATTGTCGTCCTCCGAAAAAGAATTTAAAGATCACAAATGTATCTTAGATTTGGAATATCATCGGCGGATATATTTCATCTTGTCATAACACGGTGGGTCAAAGGAATGGATCAGAGTTTGATAAATTGCAGTTCAAATTTGGTATAATGTCTTTTTCACTAAGGCTGGAGTGATGACGTAACAAGATCCCCTAATGGAGCAATGACGGGATGTAACTAGATGCATTATCGATGTCTGTGACTAAATTTACATCACGAAATGGAAATGTCATCAAGCTTTTTAAGTAAGTTGGACTTGAGATATTGACGTTCCTGTACAAATGAATGTCATCTGTGCTGATGACTTTTTATAGGTTAGAAATGTTACCAGTATCTGAAGCAGACGTGGGTACTGGGTAAGAATAAAGTGTTTTTAGTTTGCCCTAAGGTTCTTACAGCTTTTGCGTAATCGAATGAGACCGAAGTAGTACGTGGTCTTGTTTGTAAAAGTTTAAATATAGTTAGCAAACTATACATAGATGTGGCTATGCTGTGATAGCCTAGTGTTTAAATCTATGGCTTATCAAGTAGAGGGTCGTGGATTCCAGCTTGGTCTCCGTACTTTGAGTGAAATTACATTTCAAATTTATCCTGCGCTTTTTGATGAAGAAATAAATCGTGATAGGGAATTTGCGTCACCTGCGAAGCAATCAATGATGTGTGTGAAGTTCCCGATCCGCAGCGAAAGCTACATTCTGAGGACGCATGTTCCTGGGAGGACGTGTGAAGGTCGAAGATGATGATGACTGTGGCCTGAGTTGGCTGTCCTACGACCCTACACAACTTTTTCTATTTCCCTCGGAAGCCTCGGAGGCTGGCTCGTTACAGCGCAACATATATCATCGTCATCTTAACGCAAGTCATCGCTAGGGTCTAGTTGGAGGATGGAGACAGACCTCGTATTATTTTATTTCGATTTTTGAAAGAAAGAAGAAAGGAGATTATTATTGGGTCATGCACATTTTTTGTTTGCGTCCCTCCTGTCGACACGGCAAAAGTTATACAGCCAATATTTTTTAGCGAAGTCTACATCAGCGTGTGAAGCGCCTGGGCAACATTCAGCCAATTTAAATAAATCTTAAGTTTGCTGACTCGGAGGCTAATTTTTTTTTTTTTTATTTCTCGGAGGAGAGACAGTTTTTGTTTCTTACGGTGTATGACCCTATTACACAAACTAAAAGTTCACATGGAGCCGTATCCAGTGGGCCACAAATTAGCCTGTGCTAAGGTCTGACTATCACTCCATATTAGTGGTTTTGTCTTAACATACCTAACTATCGATAGTCTATCGATATCGGACTATCGATAGACATCACTGCTATACCTATATAAAAATAAATAAATAGATAACACGGGACAATTCACACCAATTGACCTAGTCCCAAACTAAGCAAAGCTTGTACCTACTATGGGTATTAGACAACGGATAAACATACAATATAGATAAATACATATTAAACATCCAAGATTCGAGCACAAACATTCGTATTTTTCACACAAATATCTGCCACGACCGGGAATCGAACCCGGGACCTCAAGCTTCATAGTCAAGTTCACTAACAACTAGGCTAGTCTAACCTAACTAGATATAAATAAGTGAATTTGATCTTCCACCAAATATAGAGCTGTATTATCGTAACCAGAAGTATTATTTCAGAAGCCACTTCCACTTTAGTTAGCCCAAATGACAGTGGTAGTATCAAAGCGGTAGCTTTTACCGAATTACCATAACTATCACTGCGCAGGCGTCTCGCTGCAATCGTAATTAAAACCCGGGTAAGGGTAAGTGGTGTTGTTGACGGAGGGTTCCGTAAAATCAAAATATATTAAAATAATAGGTAAGCGGAAGTTTTTCCCATGCACGACGAAGTTATGGAACCAGATTCCTGGGACAACATTTCCGGAGCGATACAACAAATAAATCTTTAAAGAACGGGATCCCTTTGCCTTTGGGTTGCCGGCAACGCAACTTAGTGTTGCGGGTGTCAGTGGGCACCGGTGACTACTTATCATCAGATGATCGGCATGCCCGTTTGTCCCCTATTACATAAAAAAGTTAAAAAATATGCTATTGTTATATTCTAATGTTGGACAAGAGATTCTTCTCTTTTGCTTTACTTATTTATCTGTATCACGCATGTTCTTATTTACCATCCCGCTTACTCTTCCCGCCATCTCCGCTTCGGTCCCTCTATCCCGACATTCATCGTTAAAAGCCCATTCTGTGGTAATTTCCACCGTGTCAATAGCACTAGACCTTTTATATCATTTCAATTTACTAGAAATCACTAAATAATAACTTTAATTTCAATACTAGATGAAAAACCCGCCTGTATAATTCCAATTCCCATGGGAATGCCGGTAAAATGTATCTGTGTCACTCTCGCAACTGAGACGACTCTAATGATACCTCACACTTTAAAATCCATTGAGCCGTTTAGGCTGCAAGCCGTGCCAAAGAATGATACATACATAAATACATACGCTCGAAAAACATAAACTCTCCTTCGACAGTCGGGTGAAACTACACGAATGATAGTTTATTTACCTATTAAGACGCACTAACCACCAACCGAACGTAATGGTTCTCTTTCTCCCCACAGAACCACGGAAATGACAATAAAATTGGAGATTTGAACGAAAGTCCCGCATCATCCCGCGGGACGCCATGAAATATGGATTCGGGACAAATGTAAAGGGATATAAGAACGACTTAGGTGCTGATGACCAGTTGATGATTTCTATATCTTAATATTTATTATCTATACACCTTGGTTTTTTTTCATTTCCGTTAACTTTAAAGAAAGATTATTCAGGTCAAATAGAGTTAATTTCTCGAAGAACTAGTGTCTTAACTCTTACTATTTTTGAGATATTCAGTAATTAATTTTAATTACGTATCTTAGAATATTATTGTTATTAAACTTTGATATTATTACTTTTTGTTACCAATGCCATATATTTAAATTTTAAGTGTATAAAGATACGAAGACACGGAATGTTTTTATCTCTCCTGTAAAATTACCCAATTTGACATTCGCGGTACTGAACGCCGAACGACGTTGGGCTACTTTTTATCCCGGAATAGGGCAATGCCGCGGGTCTGAGACAAACAGACAACGGCTTGTATAGTATCATCATCATTTTATCACAAACGCCCAAGGCTCGCCAAACAGATGGGTCCTGCGCCATCCGCATCCAACCAGGCCATCGCTCCATCTTATTGGCGGCCTACCTACACACTAGTATACACTTGTATAGTACATTCCATTAATTTATATACTCGTACTACTTATTGTATGACCTTCCACACCTTTTAACTCGACGCAAGCGCGCATCACTCACCGACGCTATTACGGCTCTTGATGCTGCCGATAAACGAATTTGATTGGTATTGATATGTGCTTCCATCTAGGAGTTCATTAGGAATGGTAGTTGACAGAACAGGGGGGCTGTGGAGAAGAAGACATAGATTTTTTTAAATAAGTTTGTTGCATTGTCATCTAAATACAAAAGGCAATAGAAGTGCCATATTGCGCGACCCTGTCGTCACTAACAGATGATGCGGATCCCGCCAGCTAAGTTTTAAAGCCATTGTTTAATTTAAATGAAAAAAAAATTAAAAACACCAGACAACCTGTTCCCTGTTCCATGAACACTACAATCTGGCCATTTTCAAGTCTAGGGTGAATGAGCATTTACTAGGCAAGCGTGCTCCATCGTAGGCCTTATCTTCGCTTTCCGTCAGGCATGATTGTAGTCAAAACTCAAACCTATTTGTATAAAAAAACCATTTTGTACATAAATACCAAAAATACAATAAGATATGGTGACGCTTGTATTCGCTTTCTCTATTTCTTTCTGTCGAACGGTATACGATGGTGACGGAAAGTGATGGTGAAGGCAAGGTCCGCGCGTTAGACAATAAGCCTGCCAGGTCCGATTCCACGATTCTATGCCTGAGGTGATTTTTAGCTAACCGAAAAAATCGTAGTGAAATGTATGAAATAATTGTGTTATTGAGTAAGAAAGCATGGTAATATAAGGACTAAAAATGTTGAAGAATTAGAACCACTGTCAGCATTTTATATGCCACAATTTTTTTTTTCATATTTCTCTATCACCCTGGTAATGCACAAAATGATTCTCTTCTTTCTATTTTTTAACTTTAAAACTAATTGGTAAAATGAATGAGAAACTAAAATAAAATTTATTTTATTGTGCTCTTTTAATTGTAATTTAAATCAATATATTTATATTGAAAAATCTTCTAAAGGTGTTGTCGCGTAAGAACTAAAATCACGGGCGAAGAATCACCAGACTCAAGTGGCAGTGGGCAGGGCATATCACTCGTAGAATAGACGGCCAATAGGGCCGAAAGGTTCTTGAGCACAGTGGCGTCCACGGATCGGACGACGCAATGTAAGTATGTGTGTAGTGTAAGCCCCTAACAAGATAGAGCGACGACCTGGTTAAGGTTGAGGGAACGCGTTGGATACGGAGAGCGCAGGACCGATCTGCTTGGCGAGCCTTAGGGGAACCTATCATTAGTCATTTATTAATTGTTTTAAAAACTAGTACATTTCCCAGACATTAGCAGCCACAGCATGCGACAGCAGCAGTGGTCATATTTCGGCTGAAATGGTGCTGAAATCTGTTGGTATTAACTAAAAGTTTAAGTACATCCAGCTTTGTTCTCAAAATTTTTAAAGCACAATGACGTCTCCACCCTATTAAGACACCCCGAGCGTCCGCTGTCGCTAATGGCGCTGCGTCTGCGCATACTGTCCGCTCACGGTGATCAAACGAAGCCGCGTCACTAATGTGAATGTGACTACCGACCGCTCCATGGTCTTACCTGGCTTACAACAGTTGGTGTGAAAAAGGTTACATTGCTGTCAAAGAGAGGTTAGATGGTTCACATTAGTCGGATCGATAGCTTCACCACAACGCCAAAGGTAATCATAATCATTTTCCCAGCCGATATAAGTCCCATTGCAGGGCTCTTCTCAGAATGCGACTGCTTGGGCCATAGCTCTCGCGCCGGCTTCATGTGGATTGGGAAGTTCACACGCACCTCAGAAATACAATGGTGTGCTTATATGATTCCTCCACCGTAAAGCTCGCGGTAAATGGGCCAATCAACTTTTATACCGACACTAATCTGTCCGCGACATTTGTCAAACAATTGCAGATTTTTGTAAGTAAACATGTTTTTTCTGTAATTAAATAGATGATGTACATGAATACATGCCATCCTACGTAAGTTTAACCTATTAAACCGTGAAATATCTTGTTGAAAGTACGATTTTTTGGTAACCCAGGAGACGCCCAAAGTGTCGGTGTAAAAGTTGATTGGCCCAAATTTCAAATGTAATATCGCACATAAATTCCGAAAAAATTAAGAGGTACGATCCCAGGCTTGAACTCACGACCCTCTGCTTGAGAGACCATAGGTCAAAGAACTAGGCCACCACGGCTACAACTTTTTTCATTTGAGGTTACCATCGGTTTCTAAACCAAATAAATCGTATATTCTTCTGTTGATAATTTCTACGTAAATAAAATGGTCTCAATTTTTTCAGTTAATTACTAATTTTATTTGCGACTGTAGATGAGAATGATTGAAAACTTGCTAATTCAAAACGTTATTTGGTAAATTGAATGGAACTGAATTGCGAACGCATGTTTGATTAATAATTCAATTTCTTATAATCTTCGTAATGATAAGCAAAAAAGTTCAATAAAATTTAAAAAGCTAACCATTACTTTATCAATAAACGCTAAATACGTAAACATTTCTTATTGCAAAGCTGACCACAAATAGGTAAACGTTAAATGAACAAAAAAACCTCGTATCCACAGTTCAGAATAACCAAGAAAAAATATATCACTAGACAAACGAAAGTTGACTTTATACCAATGGCATAGGTATTTACTTACATGCAGTGCGTTGTAATTTTTAATATTTACAGGATGATTTCTAAATCGTGATGACACTGAACTAAAACTTTACAACGAACTAACATTTATTTAGCCAACGTGTCTAGGCCGGGGAAGGTTCAATGAACTAAATGTTTTTATAAACACATCCTCTCATCTACGTAAAGGTTGACTGATAGTTTGCTTAAAGGGATAACTTTTCCTTTGTACGGTCAGCCAAGAAATTGGTCTTCCAGTTTTGACAAAAGTTTCTGTGAGATCTAAATATCGCTAAGGTTGACTTTTCTGAGTGAAGTCATTTTCATTTAACTTAAAAACCTACCTGTACAGCAACTCAACTTTGACATCATTATTTAAGCCCCGACGACACTCCACGACATTTATGACATGCAAATTTTATTCTATAAGGCGGCGTTAAACGGTCCGATGACTGACAAGTGAAATATAAAACCACGATAAAATTTGTCATTTTGGAGCTCTTATGATGCTGGTTTAGAGTATATTTTGCTGAATTGGATAGTATTCTGTAATGTGTATTTTGAACATTAGATTTAACCTTTCAACTCGTGTGACAAGTTTTATGATGGATTATGACTGAGGATATTACGGTGTATTTGCGAGACGGGTTAAGTGTGCGAATACAATATGCTGTTGGTTCTGTACACTGTTCATTTGTCCTGTAGATATGTAATAAATAATACGTATGTGTGTGTCAATTTTCTTAGTGATCAAAAGATTCATAGTTGAGCTGGCTTTTCTTCTTTGTTAAATTACACTACGGTTTTTACTAAGCATTGTTAACTTGGCTTGGTTGTTTAAAATTTTGGAAATCGAACTGAACCCACTTATAGAGGTAAGATTGTCTTGAAATTTGGTACACCTACTTGTATACTTATGTTGCTTGGATCACAATGCAAATACAGTCTGCAAGAAAGTAAAGCTAGCAAAAAAGCTTGTATTAAAAATGTATTCTTTTTTAAAAAAATCATTCCAATACTTATTAAATTTATTTGTTTTTAAAGTCCTTGTGTAATGCATCTTTAATTTATATTAAAAGTTGTAATAAGGTCATTTACCGACCCGTTGAAATTTCAGGTTGGGGAAATCATCAACCACGATTTTGAGCGTTTTTCCTTTTGTTCTAAAAAAAAGTGAATATTGTATAGTCGGGGTAAGAAAGGGTTCGTCACTTTTCGACCTTAACTCGTTGAAATAGAGTCGAAAAGTGACGAACCTTTTCTTACCCCGACTATACCAAATAAAATTTAAATCTAAGCGGAATCCTAAATAGATAGACTTACTTGCATAAAACACTAGAATTGGCAGACTTTCGAATGCGTCAAAAAGTCAAAACTTACCTAATTGTTTTTGTGGGCCAACTAATTTTATTGATCGATGTCAGCTTTCAAAATATTTATTACATGACTATGTTTTTTTTTATAGTTAGTCTGTATAGCTTTATTCAATCAAATCTCCTTGGCTTAACAGTGTACTCCGTTTTTAGGGTTCCGTAGTCAACTGTCTGTCTGTCCGCGGGTAAGCTCAGAGACTGTTAGTAGTAGAAAGCTGTAATTTGGCATGAATATATATATCAGTCACGCCGACAAAGCGATTATTTAAAAAAAACTAAAAAAAAATTTTTTTAGGGTACCTCCCATAGACGTAAAGTGGGGGTGATTTTTTTTTTCCCGACTAACCCCATAGTGTGGGGTATCGTTGGATAGGTCTTTTAAAACCATTGCGGAGTTGCTAACATGATTTTTGTATTCAGTGATTTGTTTGCGAAATATGAAACTTTAAAGTGAAAATTTTCATTTAAATCGACCGTCCCCCCCCCCTCTAAAATCTAAACTGTTGGGTGGAAAAATTTGAAAGAATTTGAAAGGAAAATTATAGCGGCTAAGATTGCTTGGGAATTATTTTTAGTTTTAGAGTAAACAGTAGCCTAAAGTTTAAAACATACCGTCACTATGAAAAACTCGTATCTCAAATCAGCATGTAAACAAAACTGAACCTTGATACGCGCGTAATAAAGTTCACTTTGCCAGATTATCGATTTTGAGATACGAGCTTTTTTCAAAGTATTGACGATACCTAACTTGGAAGATTCCGTACACATACGAAATCCTTAGAAAAATATTACTTGATTTTTTCGTAATGGCTACGGAACCCTATCTTGGGCGTGTCCGACACGCTCTTGGCCGGTTTTTTTAACATTAGAAAAAAGTCGAGCGATCTTCAAGTGTTGTTATGTTAAAAAATACTTTTGGAAACAAGTCACAGCAAATATAAGAACCCTCGAGTGATGATCACAGATCCCCGTAGCATAAACCGACCCTTTAAAAGGTCTAAATAAATCACACATTTATTTTCAATCTATATATATGCCTCCTCTCAGAATGAAAGGGCTTCGGCCGTAGTTCCCACGCGAGCCCAGCACGGATTGGAAACTTCACACATACAAGAATTTTTTCTCAAGTGTGTATAAGTTTTCTTATGATGTTTTCTTTCACCGTAAAGTTCATGGTAAATTGTAAAGGTGATTTCGCACACAAATTCCGAAAAACTCAGAAGTACGTTTGGTTAGAGTAGCCCTTAAGAGTAAGCCCGGACTCGAACCCATGAACTGCTTGAGAAGCGATAGGTCAAACCACTGGGCTGCTACGGTCTTTTTTTTACTTTGTGAGATTTTTTTCTTCACGCCCGCGCGCCTAAATCATGTGAGATTTTTGTAACGATTTTTTAAAAAGTTTTTACCGAGTTTTAAACTCTTACGCTGCAATGCTCTCTTACAAACTCTATTAATAAACTGATCTGCAGAGATCGGAATTTTCACGCCAAAATATAAGACTGTCGCAATCAAGTTAGTGTTAGAACCAATTTTTTATCGATATCGATAGTTGTGCAATAGAAGAAAAAAACGGTCCACTAAATAAAAAAAACATATTTAATAGGTACAGAATTTTAGGTCAGGTTTGTATAAAATTATATAGAGACAGATGCAATTTCTTCTTCGAAGTCCGCGTCAGTACACACAGCAGCACATGACATTTTATTTGGTTTGTGATAGTGCTAGGAGTAGATAATCATTAATTTCTCAACATTCTCTGGGCCTGTTTAGTTTATCACCCGACCTAAAATTCTGTATTACATTATTTTTTTTATTTAGTGGACCATTTTTTTCTTCTATTGCACAACTATCGATATCGATAAAAAATTGGTTCTAACACTAGCGTGATTGCGACAGTCTTATATATTGCAGTGAAAATTTCGATCTCTGCTGATCTGTATAACACTAGGGTATGTCAACACCACACATAGTCAACAGAATACAGCACAATATTTGTGCACAGCACTGCACACGCTGCCGCGAGCTGTGTTCGCCCATTCGCAGGTGTCCGGGCGAGCGCGAATATATGCACGATTTTTTTATTGGTTTTGTTGGACACCTGTCAGCAACAGGCAAGTTTTATTGTCGTTTGTTGGAAGTAGATAAAAATGTTACCGGTGATATTAACTGGATATTGTTTCATTAGAATCAGTCATAATTATCTGAAGGTTAAATAATTTTCTGAATCAGTCATTACTTTGCAGAGCTCCATATCAATGAACTGAAACAATAACTTTGTTCACCCGCGACCTCATAGTTGCGTTTCTGTAAGAAATGCGTGTTCATGCAGTTCCTCCACCTCCACACTGTACGAACACACAAAAATCACACAAACCCAACTATCACCACCACCGAACTACACTGACGCGTTTCGAACTCAACATCCATAATTATTTAATCCAATGGTAAGGTATATAGTACTTATTTTGCGAGCTCTACATTTTGAGATTAAATCTACATTGCACATTCTTCAAACATCAGTGATGTAAGAGTGACAAGATGTATTGTGCTCTTCTCTCTTCTCTTCTCTTTTTCAACCTTTCACCACCCAATGCTGAGTGTAGGTCTCTTCCAATGCACGCCATTCCTCCCGGTTCTGCGCCCTTCGCATCCAGTCCTTACCGGCCACTCTAACAAGGTCGTCGGTCCAACGCATCGGTTGCCTGCCCACATTTCTATGCCCTACTCTAGGCCTCCACTCAAGCACCCGACTACCCCACCTGTTGTCCTGTCTACGACATATATGGCCCGCCCACTTCCATTTTCTACTAGCGATCACATGGGCTATGTCGACCAATTTCGTTCTCTTCCGGATCTCTGTGTTCCTGATTGCGCTAAGCATAGAGCATAGTATTGTGCTAAGCAAGCGTAATTGATAGATTTCTTAACAAACGCTGATGACAAGTGATAAAAATCCGTGGTAACCCATTGGTTTGACTTATGACCTCTCAAGCAGAGCGTCGTCGATTCTATTCATGCTTGCAACTCTAAGTTCTTTTTTTTAATTTATGTGTGGAATATACAATACAATACAATACAAATATACTTTATTGATCACCAAAAACAGTACAGTAACATTACAAAAATAAAAAATCAGGTAGACAATAGGCGCTAAAAAGAATAAAATAATAAATATTAAATAAATTTAATATTATTTATTATTTTTTTTTATTTTTTTAATAATAATACATTAAATATTTGAAATTTATAATGAGCTTTTCGGCGCAGGAAAATACTGCTGGGTCTGGACCTGCATATACCAGCAATGCTGTTCGATGGTGTGTGTTAAGTTCCCAATCCGCATAAGTCCGCTTGGGGCCTACACAGCCCAAGTACTATATTTCTGAAGGGAGCAAGAGCGGGAGGGAGGGTTGAATTATTTATTTGTTTTGAACAATTGTTTTAAATAAAACTCACTCCATGATTGACCTCTATCTCACATGATAAAAGTCACTGGTTCATTGATTGTGAGAGTCACCATCTTCATCATCATCAGCCTATATGCTCGTCCACTGCTGGACATAGGCCTCTCCCATGGCACGCCACTGAGCACGATCCTCGGCCACTCTCATCCAGCTCTTGCCAGCCGCCTTGCGAAGATCATCGCTCCACCGAGTCTGATCACGTCCCACGCTTCGTTTGCCGATCCGTGGTCTCTACTCAAGAACTCTTCTACCCCAACGGTTCTCGATTCTTCGGGTTATATGGCTGAACCATTGCCACTTTAGCGTGCTAATTGTGAAAGTATTTTACCCCAATATATCCAACAGATTTTTTGAAAATATTTTGTACATTTTTTTTGTTTATTTGGCCTAAAATTATAATACAAGTAACGGATATCTATCTCCTCTGACGCTTTTGACAAGTAGACTCGTTGGCCGCTCTGGTTGGTTTTGCACTAAACCTATGGAAGGCCAAATCGTGATTTACTTGGTTATTGTAAAATTAACTATGCGAGTTAACAATTCACGCGTTGGCTATATCTTTATCCAATATCATCGCGAATGGGCGTCGCTGAAGCGTTTAAACTCATGCGCAGGATATTAAGGCGTAGAGATCGAGGACGTAGAGGTGTAACTTTGAAAAAGACCAGGCATTTTAAGTAGGTATTACTTCAAAAAAAATTTTTTTTAAATAGAGCACATTATAAAAACCTTAAAAAAATGCTGGGGCCGGGAGTCGAATCCGGGTGTTCGTTAATCCGGGACGCGTGCTGAACCATTACAACAACCCGAGGCTAACTCCCACTATGAAAGGGTGCAGCAGAAAAGGCCTTCAAAAATGCAAAAATTGATATTTGTCGTTTTATAGATTTTGAGAAAAAAAATAAAAACCTTTTAGGGTTAAATGGATACCGTGAGGTTTCAGGGGGCAGTAGAAAGTTAAAAATTGGTATGTAGTATTTTCTCCTCACGATCAGCTCCTCAGATGATATCTAATAGTTCCAAACTAAAAGCTTTAGGGCGAATTTTTGATGGCAAATCCTTCAACGGCCCAATGCGGATTGGGAACTTTACACACACACCATTGATTGCAGGTGTATTGCAGGTTTCCTCACGATGTTTTCTTTCACCGTAAAGCTCATGGTAAAGTACAAATGCAATTTCGCACAATAAGTCCCGAAAAACTCAGAGGTGCGAGCCCGGACTCGAACCCACGACCCTCTGCTTGTGAGACCATAAGTCAAACCACTAGTTCACCACGGCTTTTGATTGATAGGCCATAATTAGCTCTAACCACTAGGTTACCACGACACCACGGCCAATCGCAACCCACACACTGAAAATAAATTCGCCAACAGAGCGCGTAAATGATTTCAAACCGTATCAAAATCTGTTTAATATCGAAGACATTCCCATTCTACAATACCCTACTCTTTCCGTGCAAATGATACGCGCTTGCGCCGGCCATAATTATAAACGCATCAATCAGGCAGCGCTGGAGGCGACGCGCGCGTAAACGGTTATTACGGCCGTTTTTAACTTTCTGCCCTCGGTGCGTAATGTAACGACCCGTGACAATATTAGTACTTCGCACGTTTGGGTTGTTCAGGTTTTTATTAGGGAAGATTGGGTTGAAGAAAATTGTCTTGATTTTTTCATAGACTTGCGTTTGACCACAATCACGCCTGATGGAAAACGAATATGAGGTCTACGATGGAGCACGCTTGCCTAGTAAATGCTCATTCACCCTAGACCTAACGGCCAGACTGTAGTGCTCAGCACAGACGCAGGTAAGGAGTTCTCTAGAATAACCCCTTTCAGGGAATAATAGGTCGAATTACAAGTCACGATAATAATTTGTTCAAAAATCAAAAAAATCAAAAATGCTTAATTTCATTCCACACAAACAATGGGTAGGGTGACAAATGGAGAGGCCTCCCAGTAGGCGTATTACGCCTGTGTTAGGAAGACTCGCTCTTCCTTTAAATTACATAATTGCGTAGACTAAAAAGAAATAAACTAGTTTACCCACTAATGTTAGTTCTTAAAAATTAAGTAATAATAACTTAAGCTATATTAATTATCTTAAATTGTAAGTTGTATTTAAAGTGTGTGAGTGCGTGCGTGTGTGTGTGTGTGTGTGTGTGTGTGTGTGTGCGTGTGTGTGTGTGCGTGTATGTGTGTGTGAGCGTGTGTGTTCAGTTATGCTAAATTAAAATACAATGATGTTTTCAAATAAATATCTTGCTAAATATGGTTTTTTGAAAGTAATTGACTTTAAAAAGTAGTTTGCCGACCAACTCACGCATTTTTGTTGGCATTTGCTTTCCTTTTCAATTTCTTCACCGAACTTCTATTGGTCTACAGGTGAACCATTTACCTCATATGGACAATATCGACTTTATAGCGATTTAAAAACTATCAAAGTTGCCCCACTTTGATCAAAGGCACCTTATTTTATGGTACCTTATTGTGACGCCATTGTGACAAGAGTCTACTCATCATCATCGTAGATCCAAACATTGCAAGTTATAGTATAAATCTTCCCAGGTGAATTTTTCGCTTCGAGCCATTACATTAAATTTGAACCTTAATACTATGACGATACCGTTTGTTTTGAAAGATAAGGGCTCGAAGCGAAAAATTCACCTGGGAAGATTTATACTATAAATAAAGGCCAAAAAGATGCCGTCATTATCAAAACACGCGTTTCTATTTTAATCACCAAAACCCATGTCGTGTGTGTTTGCTTATTACGTTAGCGCAACGAAAGCCTTTCATTAAAATAAGAAGAAAGTTTGTGTCACGCATTAGAAACTTCTTGCTACACATATTAATTGGACCCGCGTCCATCACGCATTACATTTACATCTCCATTCGTACTTAATACGCCATCTTTAATCTATGTCCAGTTGGCAAGGTGTTACAATATAATTTATCATAGAGCTAGTTACCAATAGGGTGGAAAATTCATATTATTTGTTCTGCGGCGATTGCTGCACTCTGGCTGGCCCAAGGTCAAGCGGAATACTGGAGTTTGACAAACAGATATTATGATTGACATCTTTATCTATTTATAGATCAGTGACGTGGTGCTACAACCACTCTATTCCTACGGGATTGCCTAAATACGGCCAGATGCAAAGAAAAGGTACCCCCCTGATTTGGTTCCCGCCGTTACAGAGGGATACCTTTTCTCTGCAGCTGACTAGGTAAGTGCAAGATGTTGCAGTCGAAAAACTAACTAATTCACGGTTCTCTTTCTCTCAGAGTTGTTTAATGATAATGTTTACTCCACGGTCCTGTAAACTAATATAAGAGTGAGTGACTGACTGATAGATATTTCGAAACTGAAACCACTGGAGCTCGAGAACTGAAATAATAGGTGTACGTGTAGTAGACATGCCAATTATTTTTTAAGGATCATAGAATTTTCAAGGAGGAAAACTGGTACTAAATACATATCTCTATAATATCCTTCTATATAGAATAGTCATTATATCTAATAAAATTATTATTTACTTTCTTAATAACGGAGTATAGGAATAAAGTTAAAACTATCGCGACCAACGAAAGCTATCACGGTGTTGAAAACTAGGATAGTCCGTATTACGACTCTATTGGTTAGTTATTTTATGTACTTAGTTTAACATCCACTCACATACAGACAGTCGAAAACCAATCATATCAATAAGAAATAGGGATAATATGACTGTATTTTTGACTTTCTCAGAAGCAAGATGTTTTTTATTCGTGATATTTATAGAAGATGTTATATTTGCGTTAATTTAGATTAAGTCATTGTGTTTCGGTATGATTCGCCATGCTTGTGCGAGTTTTGAGTGTTTGATAATTGTAAATGTTGTAGAAAGTAATGACTCCGTAGAAAAAGGTAAATCGGAAGCCAATTGGAGCTAGAGCGTCATTAAATCGTAATTTTTGGTATCATTAGCACAGTATTTTCGTAACTGTATACTGTTGAGGTTTATGAATGAATGTTGATAAAAAAATTTAATTGTATTAAACATTGGGGATCAAAAGCGTCTGAGAAATCATACTTAATTTACACAAAATAGTAACGTAAATTACAAAAAAAAAACTCCGGCATTTAGAGATTGTCAAAACTAAAAGGCCCTGGCCCTAGTGTTTCAGATAGGTAACTGGGTATTTTTACTCTATTTTAAAGCAAAATCACAAAATAAATTTTAGGACAAAGATATTTTTTTTTGTAGAGTTATGTTATCCATCAATTACGCGTAACAATTTACGACGTCGTTATTCCGTCCTAGATAAGCTATCACAGCATTCGCGGCAATAAATCGATAGGAAATTACTTTGACATTTCCTTCGGCACAAATGTCACGCCTTCTTTGCGACACGGACATTCTCGGAATAGTTCAATGCTGGTCGTAATTGAGCTTTGGCAACCGTACGGCTATTTTCAAGTGCAGAGTTTTGTTTAACGCAAATGCGACTGCCAGAATCGGGATTTCTTCAGGTCCCACAGACGCACATGTTCGTTCAAATGACTCCCAAACTATGATAGAGGCACTAGGCGAAAATCACGAAAATGTATAATATGCGTTCCAAAATCAAAATCAAAACGTTTATTTTGCAACTAGGCCGCAAAGGGTTCTGTCACTTTTTTTTAAACTACGAGCGCTTTCGTAAGGACCATCATTGCCGTGAAGAATGCGGCGTAAGAAACTTGGCAGAAAGTCATCTTTTCAAACGAAAATATAATAAATAATTACACACAAGAAACATACAATTACAGAATTAAAGAAAGAGTATAAAAAAATACAGGAAAGTATGGGGGTAACTTAAGAAATTAAAACTATACCTACATCTATATATATAATAAATCTGTAACAAGTCGGTGTCTGTACATTGAAGATATTTGAGAAAAACCGTCACTAGGGCTATTTATTAGCGCAATAGAACCCAAAACAATGATTATTAGAATTATTGTCTGTTTGTCTGTGCGTTTGTGCGCGCTAATCTCAGAAACGGCTTAACCTAGAAGCCGTATTTAGAAGCCGTATTTTCTTGGATTAACATTTAGTGTTTGTTTCAGTTGAATCGGTTAACAAATAAGAAAGATACGATACTTTTAGTGTTAGATAGCCCATTTATCGAGGAAGGCTATAGGCTATATATCATCACGCTGGGAGTACGGTGGTGAATGTGAACGCGGGTGTGCGGGGGGGAGGGGGGGGTTTCGGTTGTGGTGGAGGGGGGCGCGGGGGGTATTTTTTTTTGTATCGAGGAACTAAGGAGAGCCATAATTGATGAAAAAGCAAATTGGATAAAAAAAATAAACTGCCCAAATTACTAATTCCACGCGGACGGAGTCGCGGGCAAAAGCTAGTCTTAACTATATCTACGTTAAATGGAAGTGTAGAAAACTTCCAACGACAAAAAATAGAAATGGAAAAATAATTAATGAAATGAATGAATTCCCGTCAGTGAAAGTGTCTTGTATCTAGTCATACGGTTCAAGAGATAGAACCCCGTGACAGACGGACGGATAGAGAAACAGAGAGCGGAGTCTTAGTAATAGGGTCTCGTAGGTACGTAGGGTGGGTCCGTTGAGTACGGAACCCTAAAAACTAGATGTATCAAACGGAATGAAGCCTCATAAACTTGTCGGCTGCATCTCAAAACCAACGAAAATTTAATTGCAGCTACCATGACCCATCTTTCAATGACACCTCACAAAATCGAGACAAAAGAACAAAAGAACTGGCCCCATTAGTTGCACAACCTCACAAATCTTATATTCACGCCGTGTGCTTCGGGTAATGACATGGGCAGACTGGCCTCCTCTAATAGAGTCCAACCAAATTGCTTCTTACAATCAAGTTAACTATTTCAACGTGACATACAAAAAGCAGCTTTAAGCTGTAGCGGATAAAGTTGAAGTGTATATGGAAATTCAGAAGTGATCGTGACACACCACGCCTACTGTTGCTCAAATCGGGGACAATTTTCTTGATATTTTGAATGAGATTAAGGCCACATCACGTTCCGATACAGTTTTTTTTGAAACGCAATGTTTCATTGTAGAGTAGGAACTCTTACGTTTTTTTCTCACACACATAAGCAGTCGTTCGAAAAAAGAAACACGACGTTGCCAGTAAACAAACGACGATGCAACTAAGAATCAGAAATCTGTTTGTTCACAATTTACGCATATTGTTTGCTACTGTGATGTTTTCAGGCAGTGTTGTCACATTAAATTTAGGAAAATTGGTTGAATAGAAAACAAAATTTGGGTCATTATTCGAGCGTTTCAACCGCCTCACTTTCGTGGTCACGTTTTCTAAGAAACGGCTGTAAATTTTGATGGCGTTTTCGGTTATTTATTAGAGTACCTGTACTTCTACCACATAATTAAAAACTGTATCATAATCTTTTGCCATTTCTACAAAAAAGTGTCCACGAAAGTGAGGCGGTTGAAACGCTCGAATAATGACCCATTTAGTAGGAATAGGTTGAATTGAAAATTAATTTAGTAGTAGTTCTACCACTTTGGTTAAATCAGTACCTTATAATAAATAAAAATGCGTAAAAATGTTTGAAATGATTTATTGATGTTGCTTTCACATGTTTTTGTTTGACAATTTCAAATGTTTGGCGTTAGGAAAACCACTTGTAAAAATAAATCTTTGTGTGTGCAGGAGTCCCTCTAACTAAAGTTTGGCAAGTTTTCATTTCAGAAAACAGCCTCTCAACATTCGCATTTCTATGGGGGAGTGCATACATACATATATCTTATATAGGTAGATAATTATTTATTTATTTATTCAAGGAGAGCAAACAGAAGCAAGCGTACATCATTTACTTATAAATAAATCACTGACTAATATGCACTTACTCCCTAAACAGCTCCCACTAAAACATATAAGTGGTATTAATTAGATGATGAATAAAGTCTAAGTATTTATTACAAAGCATAGCAAGCAGGAGGCGCAAGAACTAAAGTCACCGATATAGCTCGAAGAATCGCCAGACTCAAGCGGCAGTGGGCAGGGCACATCGCTCGTAGAACTGATGGCCGATGGAGCAAAAAGGTTCTCGAGTCCATGGACCAGAAGACGCAGTGCAGGTAGGCCTCCAACAAGATGGAGCGACGACCTGGTTATGGTTGCGGGATCGCGTTGGATGCGGATGGCACGGGACCGATCTGTTTGGCGAGCCTTGGGGAAGGCCTATGTTCAGCAGTGGACGTCTTTCGGCTGAAATGATGACGATGATGATGATAGCAAGCAGGTGAATAACCCGCCAATCCCCAAATACAGTCACATCCTACACGGGCGCTCTAATATTTTCATCCACCGTTTCGTCATACGTGGCGTAATGATACGAATTACGTCGCCGGCGCAGGAGGCGTGGCCAAGTGACAATCACGCGTAATGAACGGGTGCGCGGACAGGTGTGCAGGGAATGTCGATAGATGTTCTGATATTTTGTACTACAGTATCGATGTAGATCAATAAAATAATAAAATGATTGAAGTGTTCAAATTAAATACACGGTGATGAGTAGGTACCTACCTATCAGGAAAAAAATAATTTTGTTCGAAGTATCATTTGACGATTAGTGAAACAAGCTATTTTTTTGTCATTTGACGGTAAGTAAGCGCCATCACCTTTGGACGGGTATGTATTACAATACCGAAGTACGAAAGACCGAATGTATTAAAACATCGAATGGGTCAAAAGACCGACACGATTTTTTTCTGAAACCGTTAACTTTTTAAGATTGTTATAAAACAAACCTAACCTAACCTAATGGGTTCTGTATGATGCCGTTTTAACAAATTCTGAAAAGTTTACGGTTTCAGAAAAAAATCGTGTCGGTCTTTTGACCCATTCGATGTTTTAATACATTCGGTCTTTCGTACTTCGGTATTGTAAAACACACCCCCTTTGGATAACTACTCAAGAGGATTTGGGGCTTTTTACTAAATGGCGCAGAAACTTGAAGAGGAAATTTTGGTGTTTTCTTACTGAGAATCACAAGAACTATTCATTTATATAAAAAAAGTGTCTTTATTTTCTGGCCAATTTGATGACTTTTTTCATGTAAGTAGGTACATTGTTTGTTACATAGCCATGGTAGCCTAGTGGTTTGACCTATGGCCTCTCAAGCAGAGGGTCGTGGGTTCAAATCCCGGCTCGCACCTCTGAGTTTTTTGGAATTTATGCGCGAAATTACATTGGAAATTTACCATGAGCTTTACGGTGAAGGAAAACATCGCGACGAAACCTTCATAGACCTGTGAAGAACACTCTTGATTCTGAGTAAGAAAATTCAAAAAATTCCTTATTCAGAAAAGTTTTGTGTGCCATGTTTTCATGTAAAAATACTCAGGTATAGGTAATTATTCCTACCATGTGAGACTTATCCAAGTCCTGACAAGATTCTTTGGCGCTGAAAAGATGCAGAGGGCCAATTACCGGTGATAGAATGAAAGAAGACATTTATTCACTTTGACAAGACACACTTATACAAGAAAGTAAAGTGATCGAGGTTCTTTTCACCCGACTGTCGAAGCAGGGTTATTTATGTATCTATGTGGGTATGTATGCACGCCCTGCAGCCTAAACGGCTCAGTAAATTTAAAGTGCGAGGTGTCATTAGATTCGTATCAGTTGCGAGACTGACATAGGGTTTATATTATCCCGGAATTGCCCTGGGAACAATGTATAAACATGCGGTTTTGTTTCATCCAGTATTGAAATTAAAGTTATTATCACAGCTATCTGACAGACGATGGTTTATCGACTCAGCGCGTCACTATGGCAAGCCACATAGTGTCGTACGCGTCGAGTCATGCACTCATTATATCTAAGTGTCGCCGTTCTACTCTACTATGTCATTATCCGGTACATATGTACGTATTTTTTGTGTGTATAGAATTTCCTGCTCATTATATTTGAGTTTGAATATCTACTCGGATTATTTACTTCGATTTAATCAAACGTAAAACTTGGAGTTTACCATGAGCTTTTCGGCGAAAAATAATTATCACGAGAAAATCCGCACACCGGTGAAGCGAACCATCAGTACTTCTGCACTAAGTCCACGCCATTCAGAGAATAGTGCCCAGCAGTGGGAAGTATAAAGGCTGAGACGATGATGATTTATTTTATTTATTTTACATTTGCATGATGGTGCTAGTTGAGAGCGATCCGTTTAGTGAACGAGCTCCCACAACTTCCAGGTATACGTCTAAGATTAGTACTTACTTGCAATGACTCCATCAAGCACCCATAATGTATAACCACAAATTATTAGCTACTGTACACATACAGCTAAACCGTTTGCGAAAAAAACGCACATGAAAAATAAGCCATGCCAAGGGCAAAGTGATTTAATCATAGAATACTTATACAATTTATGTTTTGTATCTCCACATTTTATTTTAATGTGATTTATTAGTGGAGATGAAATTATTTATTACCCATCAAGTAAGTACAGATAGGTATCTAAAAAAGGATACTTATATACTTATATAAGTACTTCACCGGTTAAGATCAATTAAAATAAAAAAAAAACACATAAAAAATACGCATTAGCACGAGAGACGAAAAAGTAAATACAAACAACGACATTAATATGCCTCTTATTTCTACTTCTGTGGCAAAATTAGCCAGCTGTTAATTTAAAAGTAGCTGCTTTGTTCTGAGTTGCGACGCGGTGATATTTTCTCAAGCGCCACAATTCTGGGAACACAACACAATGCTTTTACAATTATTTGCTTCAATTGCCCGCAAGTTCACGGATAGTACGACAAATTACAGGCATTACAGAGATCTGATTAAAGAAGCCAGTTGTAAGGGTGAGAAGGAACTTTTAAATCGTTGACTTAACACTTGTAACATTTTATAAAGACGATAAAATAATATACTTAATTTAAAAATTTTAAAAACCCCAACGCAATTTGTTCGCACATATGTTTGAAGATAAGTAAAGTAAATGCCCATTATGCGTCTAAGATCCCATCCGCAGCTGACAAAAGAGCTTATAGCTTATAGTTTTTTAGAGTTATGATGCCACAGACAGACACACACACATAGCGGTCAAACTTATAACACCCCTATTTTTGTGTCGGGGGTTAAAAATGAAAATATACGGGTTCGAATCTCGATAATGTTTTCCCTTACGGTTTTTAAAATATCTTAAGTTTAGTAATAAATATATCGACCAGAATTAACGATAATAATGCACGATCTGATAATTCAATTCCAGGCCACGAGGGCCTGAATCATCAGGCTTTTAGCTAACCGCACCCAATTTTTCCGAATGCTCGTCGCGTCACGTAGCTCGTAGATATAAATAAGTCTATAAATAAAATATTAAAACCCCAACGTAATTAGATTACATACATATCATCATTTCAGCCGAAAGACGTCCACTGCTGAACATAGGCCTCCCCCAAGGCTCGCCAAACAGATCGGCCCTGCGCCATCCGCATCCAATGCGTTCCCGCTACCTTCACCAGGTCGTCGCTCCATCTTGTTGGAGGCCTACCTACACTGCGTCTTCCGGTTCGCGGACGCCACTCGAGAACCGTTCGGCCCCATCGGCCGTCAGTTCTACGGGCGATGTGCCCTGCCCACTGCCACTTAAGTCTAGCGATTCTTCGAGCTATGTCCGTGACTTTAGTTCTTGCGCGGATTTCATCATTTCTACATACATATTTTATGTTTGAAAATAAAGTAATTGCCCTTTCCGCAGCTAACAAAAGAGCTAATAACTTTGAAACGACTGAACCAATTTTGATGAAATATTTATCTAAGAACCATCGCCAAGAAACCTGCTTTCAAATCAAATAACAAAGATCTGGAATCAGCTTACTGCAGCAGCATTCCCGGAGCGTTACAACTTAGGGATCTTTAAAAAACGAGCGTACCAATTCCTAAAAGGGTCAGCAACGCACCTGTGATGCCTGTGTTGCGGGTGTCCATGGGCGACAGTGATCGCTCTCCATCAGGTGACCCGTCTGCTCGTTTGCCACCTCTTATATAAATAAAAAAAAAAAACCGCATCCGAATCAGTCCATTCGTTTAAGAGCTACGATGCCACAGAGAGGCATACAGACACACACGCACATAGCGGTCAAACTTGTAACACCCCTCTTTTGTGTCGGGCGTTAATAATTTTAGTTGTCGAATCAAACTTATTTAAACGTCAACTGTATCGTCTCTATCCATGGGGTAGCTTACGACACCATAAATCCAATTAAAACCAGGATGAAGACAAACGTCAATATTATTTATACCTTTTCACCGCACCCCGCAATTATCGAAGATGGAACTGGGTTACGGCCAGTAATTGTCAGGTAAGTATACGCCCGTAATACAGTTTTATGGGATCCTTAAACAATAATGGGTACGGTTAAATGACGACCCGGTATTTGTCGACCCTGAATGAGCGACAATTATTGATGATCTGATGCACAGAGATATAGATACACATAGATAACGCAATGCTCACGATTTGTATTGAAACCAAGCGTGTCGACTTTTTAATACTACTGTGACGTCACAGCCGAAATTTAGTGATGGCAAATTCAAACCACAGACATATTTACACTTGTACTTAATTATAACGCAACAAGGCATTTTCTTAGTTTTCGCGGACGTCCGGCTGCAACAACTGACGCACGCGAAATGTCAGTAGTGGCGGCCAACCCGACGCTTTGGCTTTGTCGGGGTTCGGACACGCGAAGTAGATGCATTTGCGTTTACTATGTGTATCTGTATCTGTGATCTGATGCTTTAAACTTGTGCTAATTAGCTCCCAAAAGAAACAACTAGCTCGTGATGTCATAAATATACCCACAAACCAATACCTAAGGTGCAAGCCACACAGAAGAGACGTGGGACGGGGGCATCGCAGTAGCGGCGCCCCTTGAATTAGTTTTCATACTTAAATGTATGGAAGCGTCGGGATCCAAAGCAGACAGAAGAGACGGGGTGGAGACGCGGCCTGCGAACAAACGACGCGGATTGCGACGCGCCCTCTCCGTCTCTTATATAGGTAAGCGTGAAATTTTGTATGGATGGATGGATGGATGTGTGGATGTTTGTTAATCTTTCACGGTAAAACGGTTTGATGGATTCTAATGAAATTAGGCAGACAGATAGTTTATATAACCTGGTTTATTTTATGGAATACTTTTTAATGCAGAAAATTGCATAGTTTCCGTAGGATAGCAATATACAAATATTTCGGAGATTGAGTCGCAGGCAACAACTGGTAAAACTACAATGTATTATTTAGCTAACACAGGTACTCGGCTGCCCAAAAGCATGTGAGTGGGTATAGAGACATAAATATTGCTGTAATTGGCAAACAAGTTCATTCACCCGAGGATTGTTGCTTCTAGAAAAATCTCAGTAGTACGTACAATTTAAGAACATCGCCCGACGGAACAGCGCTATATGTCGGAATTTTATATAAACAAAACTTCTTATTGTTAGGTGAAATTGTCAAGTTAACACAATCATAAATCATAATCTATCCACTATACTCTACTATTTGTATCTAATATAGCAAACACATCATAACATTTCCTCCAAATTGCATAGTTCCCGCGGGATAGCGATAAACGAATTCTTCACAGACGGAGTAGCGGGCAGCAGCTCGTAACAAGCATAATTTGCTGGTTTTTAAGTAGAGTCCTTGGAGCCAGTTAAAGATGAGTTGTGAATGTTTGCCACCCTTTCTAACTCTAGGTACTAATTTTGTATCGCCAGTTACTTAAGAAATTCTATCTTTAGGAGTCCGTATTAGGAAATATGAAGCGAACCGCTTTGTGCAGGTCAATGGAATACTAATCTTATAAAAAAATATATCACGGGACAATTTCACACAAATTGAACTAGTATTTCCAAGCTAATCAAAGCTTACTATGGCTACTAGACAATAGATAAACATAATTATAATAGACAGATTAAATACCTAAGACTCGAGATTAAACATTCGTATTTTTCATACAAATATCTACCCTGACGCGGAAATCGAAGCCGGGACCACATGCTTCGTAGTCAGATTCTCTAACCACTAGACCATTTGGTCGTTAAAAGGTTTGGTTATATAGATGAATACGTTTCCCTCCCCTGTATGCTCGTTGGTAAAATTGAGATGGAGGAATTAAATCATGTAAAGAATAATTCCAAAATATAAATTGTGTCTATGCCGCGACATTTAGCACAAAAACTAAAACTTTAAACCATGACGCGAGAAACATGAAAAGCTTTAATTAATATCTGACAGCTTTTCTGACAGTAACGATTGTTTCCCATCGACAAGTTATCGGGCGATATCGGAATAGCTCGCGCAGTCGGAATAGGGGCCCGAACTCGTCAAACTTCGGTAATTGAATCGGGAACTACAGCGACAGCAGCTTACTCTCTGTTCATTGTAGAGTTAGAAACGACTAGACATTTAGGTGATGAAATAGTTTTAATAGGTACCTAGTCTAGTCTTCTGTTATGTAAATATTTCTGTATGTTTCAGACAAATGCAGCGTGGGACGTCCACTATGGTGGACGGACAATTTGGTAAAGGCCGCTGCTTCAAGATGGATGCAAGCCCCTTCCATCTTAGTAATTGGGTATCAATGAGGGAGACCTATGTTAGTCCTACGGCTAAAATGATGATGATGATGACGACCTGGTCTTAGTTGCAGAATAAATAGTAGGTATACCTACACCCATTCCACTGCAGGGTACAGGTCTCTTCTCAGAACGAAAGGGCCACTCAAGCAGAGACTCACACCTGTGAGCTTTTCTGAATTTACGTGCGAAATTACATTTGACCATGATCTTTATGGTGAAGGAAAACATTTTTGAGGAAATATGCACACACGCGCAAGGAAATTCAATGATGTGCATGAAGTTCCCATCTGCATCGGGCCTGCGTGGGAACTTGAGCCAAAGCCCTCTCATTCTGAATCTAGGCCTGTGCCCTGCAGTGGGACGGATGGAAGACGATGATGATGATAATGATGAGAAGCACAACGAATATATTGAGTGGACAAGAACAAATAATCTTTTTTATAACTATAAATTAAAAAATTTAAATATCCCCAACGCGATTATGTCATAAGTACTTATGTTTGAAAATAATGTAAATGCCCATTATGCGGTTAGGATCCCTTCCGAAGCTAACAAAAGAGCTGAGAACTTTGAAACGGCTGAACCGATTTTGATGAAACATATCTAAGAACCATCGCCAAGAAACCTGTTTTCTACTACAAAAACTGCACCCAAATCGGTTCACCCGTTTAAGAACTATGATGTCACAGACAGGCAGAGACACACACAAACACGTAGCGGTCAAACTTTTAACACTTCTCTTTTTGTGTCGGGAGTTAAAAATACGATACAGGAGTTTTGACGACTGTCTTAATATTTGACGTATCGACAGTATTAGGAGCGGCACTTCTAGCACATTGTAGGGCTTCAATCGAAGCCAGCGGACGAAGTTGTTTAATCGCGCGATTAGGGTGCTTCAATCGTGCCGCGCGGTGCTTGCCGCGGCTACAATTAACGCCTTTCATTCAGGATTCAGGCCTATGTTTCTTTTACCTTTACGCCTGGACTTGCCTGTGTGCTAGACTTAAAGTTCCGTAGGTACAGTCAGCAACAAAAATATGAATACACTTAAAGTACCAAAAATGTGTATACACGCCTTTATGCCCTGATAATAGAGTCGTGGATGCATATTTTTGGTACTTTGGGTGTATTCATATTTTTGTTGCTGACTGTACAAGGTATAAAAAAGATGTGATAGCCTATAGCTAAACCGTTTAACTGGGGTATATATTACAATACCGAAGTACGAAAGACCGAATGTATTAAAACATCGAATGGGTCAAAAGACCAACACGATTTTTTTCTGAAACCGTTAACTTTTAAAGATTGTTATAAAACTAACCTAACCTAATGGGTTCTGTATGATGCCCTTTTAATAAATTCTGAGAAGTTAACGGTTTCAGAAAAAAATCGTGTCGGTCTTTTGACCCATTCGACGTTTTAATAATTATTCGACGTTTTAACTGAGTCATCGCCCATGCGGTACGACAAATAAAAATAAATAAATAAATAAATATTAGGGGACAATCTTACACAAATCGACCTAGTCCCAAACTAAGCAAAGCTTGTACTATGGGTACTAGACGACGATAAACATAATTATATAGATAAATAAATACTTAAATACATAGAAAACATCCATAACTCAGGAACAAATATTCGTGCTCATCACACAAATAAATGCCCTTACCGGGATTCGAACCCAGGACCTCTTGCTTCGTAGGCAGGGTCACTACCAACTAGGCTAAGGAGGTCGACAAAGGGGGCCGGGAGAGGTGAGGGCGGCGAGCGCGCCTCGTGGACCTGCCGCTGCCGCCCGCACCTCTCCCGGCCCCCTTTGTCGTCATACCCCCCAGCCCCTGTACCGCGCGAGCGAGGACTCGAAACAGTTTAGCTATAGGTTGGAGCTATAGGTTAAGGGCCGATTTTTCAATCATCAGATAAAAGTATCCGTCGCTTTCCTTTTCTCAACTCATAGGAAGAAAAGGACAGAGCTTACATTTATGAGGGTTTATACCTGCTGAGCTGGCAACGTTGCATTTTTGTTAGTTTTTCTCGATTATTCCATAAAAATTGAATGAAAATTAAAAATGTTTTGAATACAAATTGTTCTAATATATAAGTTAATGTGTCTAGTGCAATAATACTTATATATTAGAACAATTTGTATTCAAAACATTTTTAATTTTCATTCAATTTTTATGGAATAATCGAGAAAAACTAACAAAAATGCAACGTTGCCAGCTCAGCAGGTATAAACCCTCTTATCTGACAGATACTGTTAGCTGACCATTGAAAAACCAATCCTTATGTTTATGTTTTACCTATGACCTCTAGTAGAGGGTCGTGGGTTCAAACCCGGACTCGAAATTAAAGTTTTTTTTAGAATTTAGAGCAAAATTACATTTGTAATTCACCATGAGCTTTACGGAGAAGGAAAACATGGTGAGATAACCTGTACTTAGAGACCTGCAAGGAAATTCAATGGTGTGTGTGAAGTTCCCAGTCCGCACTGAGTCCGGGGAATTATGGCCTAAACCCTCTCATTCTGAGTAGAGACCTGTGCCCTGCAGTGGGACGTATATCGGCTGACATGATGATGATGATGAACATTCTTACATAAGGATAGTGCATGTTAAATAAAAGCTTGTAAAACATTATCGAAATTTTGACGACGTAACTATTTTACCAGTAACAACTATTTTATTTTATTATATTCTTAAGTTGCTCATCAACAGTACAAAGTATAATAATTAAGCCATATTGTCACTGATAAACGACTTTGTCCATCCAATCTGTATTGCCAGCCGCAACCATAACTTCTACCATTTGCCTCACCCTTCATGACTAAGTAACGAAGAGGTATAAACTTATGTCATAGATTGTTTGTCATGTCTGAGATCGAACCAGGGACCCCACGCACGCGGCAGCATTAGTCTTCATTTGGCTGAGTTTAGGGAAGGGATGTTACATTATCAATGTCGATGTTATTGCGCGAATAAATATCAAGTGGCGCTCATGAAAACCGAATGGACTTAAAAACTAGAAACTCTTATTTTTAATAGTTTTCGTAGCTTTACAAACTATTGTTCTCCGTAAGTTCGACATCCCCTGTAACTGGATACTGTTTTAGTTTTATATCAAGTGTTGGTAAAAAAGCAAGCATTTAAGCAGATTACAACTACATACCGGACCCAAGACCTCCAGCAAAATGTAGATAAAAATGTATTGAGTTACGATAAACAAATATATTACAAGACGTGGATAAAGTTCATGGTTATTATTATTGCTTTTATTTTTCTTGCAATGTTTGTTTGTTTACTTAGGTCAAATCTAGCAAATAGAGTTTCATCCACTTTCGGATTTACTTGAGATTTGGTTGAAAGACGTAACTATATGACTTGTTTTTCATTGTGTACCTATGTAACAACAGTGCATAATATTTGATCCATTGTCCCGATTATTTAGAATGTATAACAATGGAAATACAATCAACTAAAAAAATACGGTCAACAAAACAAAACATTATTAGTGCATTTATGTGTTACGTAAACAAGAAATACGTGTTACGGTTGGCTTTTCATTCAAACCAACCTTGAAAATGAACCACTGATTAGTTCAAAACACTTTGGGCATACCACGACTATTAATACGTGAGACAGCCGCCTTTCTTATTTTAGTAATCATGTCTGTGTCATACGGTACCTAGTTTTAATTCAAAAATGTTATTTTGAGATCAAAATAAACATCGTTTGGTATATCGATATCGATACCAGCTCTGACACTGTTACATCCCTAAACTTCTAAACAAAGAACATTGATATTAATTTCGTCTTCCCGTACGAAATCACGTCGCTATCTAATTATCCGGTATCGCGCGAACCGGTAAATATTAACCGGTAAATATACCGGTACCTATTATAAAATTTGCGACGTCTTCCCTCCCCCGGGAAATAAGAGGCGTGTTTTTAAATGAAATAAGGAGGGTTGTATTCAATTAGATATTTTGATTCATTGCTTTAGCACCTTTTCGAAAATGGTTAGAGTTAAACGACAGTATTATGATAATAATAATAATAGTAAATCATGGACGGTTGACACCTTTTGACCTAGAACCAAACTAAGCAAAGTTTTTACTAGGGGTACTAAATAACGAATAAACATAATTGTATAGATAAATACATACATAAATAGTTCGGCAGTGGAAAGGTAAAATCGCTTAAGCGCCATATATCGTGTATGGCGCTTTGGCAATTTTACCTTTCCACTAACGAAATATTAAATGTTTAATGAATAAGGTGTTCGCTGTGTTTGGTTGCTTTAATAAAAGATCATAGAAAAATTTAAGTCAGAAATCAAAAGAGCATAAATAATATTGGTCCAGTCTAGTGAAAATTTTCAAAAGGTAGAGACGGCTGGAAGGAAAAAGAGAGGCTTATGCTCAATAGTGGAACACCAAAGATAGGATGTTTAAAACAATTTTGAATAAATAAATAAATAAAAATAGTAGACTGTTCAACAAGGGACTAAAACAAGCCATAATGACACAAGATATAATTCTCGTGTCATTATGGCAATTTAGTCTCGCGTTAAACACTCTACTTTTCACTTCATATGAGAGGAAAAAAACGATGTTACTATACTAATCTACAATATTACTTTTATACAACGTACGCTCAATACGAGCAATGGACGTCTGTTTAGAATTCAAATTGCAATTTAAATATGAACCGCGGTTTTTTTTTGTTGAGTGACGCTTTAAATGTTCGCATATTTAGCCAACAGATTCAAACTTGAAAATTATTTCATAGCTAATTGGACTAAGTATGCTTAATAAAATGAATTAATCTTTAATATAATTTAATAGATTAATATTCGTAATTATTATTCATGGTGTTTCAGGAAATTATTATTTTTTAAAATATTTTTTATACAGTTGTCATTTTGAGGTTATTTCCACGCCCTTAAGGCTGCCACAGACTGAAGCGTAGGGCGCTACGGAGCGCTACGAAGTGGGCGCTACGGAGCACTTCGGAGCGTCCGCAGCGCGCTGCGGTCTGTGGAAAGCTTAAAAGTTGTCTATGCCCAGTCACTGAAAATGGCAATAATCTTCCATCCACAAACACCGTGATTGGCAGTTTAGGCGTTTCCAAAGTAAATTAAAAAAAAATTACTTTAATCTCTAGAGATCAAAAAAGAGCTTTAGTCCCGATATGCAGAGACTAAAGTAACATTTTAAGAGCATGAGAAGTGAAAAAACATTTATTGCCATTATATTATAAAAAATAAAAAAAATCACAAAATTATGTGACAAAAGGCTCAGGCTCAGGAAATTTAAAAAAGCCGTTGTAGCCAAGTTGTTTGACCTATGGCCTCTCAAGCAAAGGGTCGTGGGTTCAATACCGGGCTCGCGCCTCTGAAATCGGATTTCACGTGCGAAATTTCATAAGAAATTTACCACGACCTTTACGGTGAATGGAAACATTGTGAGGAAACTTGCACCCACTTGCGAAGAAATTCAATAGTGTGTGTGAAGTTCCAAATTCACACTTAGCCCGTGTGGGGACTACGGCCACCCTCTCATTTTGAAAGGCAAGTGCCCTGCAGTGGGACGTATATTATAGGCTGGGATGATGATGATGATTTATAGCAGTCGTACGATAAGAAATATGGTACACACTTATTTTTAAGTTTCTTAACATCATAACATAACTTAAAGGCAAGCAATAATTCTAGGCGAATTTTTAAGGAAAAGGCACTACATTTAGTATATTTTTAAGGTTAAACTTTAGTAGCCCTTCAAGCGATGGATCATAACTTTTGTAAGACGAGAAACCAAAATAGACCACAAAACCATAGATTATGAGAACCTCGGAGGCACAACATTCATCCAATTTCAAATGTAAATTTAATAATACCATGTCTCTTAACAGTAATTGGTGAGACTCAAATTCTTTCTAAACTGCTTTAAACGAATTTTCTACTGCACAATTCTCCAGTATAAGTAGATCTGTATTCACTTGAAGCTTAGTTTTATCAAAGCTCCATTAAATCTGGACGTTTGATGAGTGAACGCAAAACCCAGTTTAGAGAGACCTCACTATTCATATGAGGTGGCTACAAAAGGGGGGTCACGGTGATTTGGTGGTTGTTATATTTAAATGTAATAACATTAGTTCAGTAGCTATTAACATATTATCGTACTTAAGGGAATGTGTCATAGCCGCAGGATGATTTCTTAGATTAGGTTTGATTTTAAACGCTACGTTTTGGGAAATTGTTTTATGTTAATTTTATTTTTCGTCTTATGCAGGTGATATTAGGAGTATGGTGGTTGTCAAGTTAATCGAAAATAATTTGGATACTTGAATTTTAAAGTTATTCTCTTCAATTTTCATATTTTTGTTATACTGAAAAACAACGGAAGATATTGGCTAAATAAGTAAGTACATAATTCATTCACTCACGCAGTAATGTATTTTCGTTCTAAAAGTCGCAACCAAGCGGTACGCAGTCTGCTAAAAATATTTGAATCCAAATGCTAAACCACCCCGTATTTTCATAGCAAAATTTTTTGTACCTACCAAAAAAGATGAAAATAATTGATTTATTTTAAAAAGAACACAATGAACTTGTTTTGAAAATTAATATTAATCTTAATTTATGTAATTTAACTATGCAGGCCTAGTAGTATTTTTTATTTTATTTTCCTTGTAAAAACCGGAACTACATAGTAAGAAAATTCAAACCATACCACTCGACTTAAAAACCATACCTTATAACTGGCATTATACGTAACACCGCTATGTACCGTCCTTCGTACCGACTGATGTCTAAAAACCTTAAGTAAACTTCGCGTAATTTTTAACTTAACAGACCTTTACCTAACCCAACATACCGATACCAGATTAAACGGTATCGGTACCAATCAACATCAAAGCCACCAAATCACCAAAGCAGCAATTAGCGGTTAGAGAGGCGCCGCGGGCTGGTACCGATTTGAATTTGAAATTCGGTACCAATTTAGCTCGGTGCTGGCGACAGAATCCGAAGCGGGAAAGGAGTGATCAAACGGACGCAGTAAAAGCGTAATGCAGATGCATCATAAAAAAAGCTAACATTTTCGGAAACCTTCATTATCCTAGGACAAGTCTCTCAAGATTTAATGATACCTTGGACATAATTATCTGTGGGATGTAACTCGTGACTACCTTTATTGAGTTTCCGATATCCACCCGCCATTTCTTCAGTCTACCCTGTAAAAAAGTATATATACTTAACAAACACTAGGTACTGCACGCCTGAAAAGAGCACAAGACGACGACATGAAAATAAAATTGCTGAAAAAGGTATAGGAGATGGAACCCTATGAAGATTATCTGTACGAAAATGAAATACTCTGGAAAGTCAAGGATGGAACCAAACTAATAGTAGTGCCAAAGAAGATACAGACTGAAATTATGAGGAAAAACCACGAAAAGGGACATTTTGGCGTGGTTAAAACCAAAGATCTTGTTGCAAGAGAATATTACATTGATAATATATTATAAGAGAAGATTAAATCAGTTACTGACAATTGTATGAAGTGTATACTAATATCGCACAAAAGATGAGGTCAAAATGAAAGACAAAAATGATGAGATATTAAAATTAATAGAAGAGGAACATATCCAAAGTTTTGATGGATACAGGGAAGAGCTTAGAAGAAAAGCAATATAAAACATACAAAAGGTACAGAACGAAAATAGGAGAACTTATAATCAGAAACGAACAGAAGCTAAAGAATATAAAATTGGATCGTTGCCATTAAGCGGACACATTTTGTTCAGGGTTATAAGCTATACCCTAAGTATTTGGGTCCGTATGAAATTGTGAATGAAAAGAGGAATGGCCGATATGATTGCAAAAAAGTTGGACATGGCGAAGGCCCGATTCATACATTGAGTTCAGCAGACATGATGAAGCCGAGGACTGGCAATATACTGTCGGATTTATCTGAGGCAGATGAGTGAGCAGGATGGCCGTGTGGGATAGTTTTAAGTTCTTTTACCTTTTTATTTAAGTATGTTTATCGTCGTCTAGTACCCATAGTACAAGCTTTGCTTAGTTTGGGACTAGGTCGATTTGTGTAAGATTGTCCCCTAATATTTATTTATTTATTATTTATTTGTTGTAATATTAAAAAAGTTGTTACTATCTATAATTTAGAAGAAAAAGAAGAAATGACTATCAGCTAACGAAAAGACTACGATGCTGTAACGAATGTCTAAGTTTTGTTTGTAATAAAGAAATAACATTGTTATTTCGCGCGTGTTCCTATTACTTATTCCACATGTATGTATGTATGTAAAACTCTTTATTGTACATAAAACATGAAAATTAGCAGTTAACAAGAAAAACAACACACAAACTGAAAGGGATCTCTTCCAGTTAACCTTTGAACGATTGACATGACATCAGAAACATGAGGTAATTTCATCAAATTGTAAATAAACATTATATTGCATTTATCATCTCATTCCTTCAAATATACTGTACAGTCAGTCACAATATTAATACCGGGTCGCGTCTCTCCCGAGGGGTTTCTAAATCATCCTTCCCTGTCGCTCCCTCGCGCACCACCCAACCGTTAATACTATGTGGACATACCTTTACGTAGTGCCAAGTATTTTACGCACGACTTCTTATTGAAACTTAACGGTAAACTGCCAATCAAAAGTAAAAGCTCAGAAACAATATCAAATTTGACGTATCATTAAAGGGTCGTTTTCAGTAAAATTGTACATAGTTAACGGCTTAATCAAAACAAAAATCACGATCGCTATTTTTGTGCAACGAAAGTAAAGTTAGTCATTCAAAGTATATGGGTAACTCCGTTACACAAAAATAATTAATTTTATTTTGTTTTTAATTAATCCCTTAATTGTATACAAATTTTTTGAAAAAGACTCTATAATGTGAGTTAAAAAAAATCGGCGGCTTTTTTTATTTTGCTAGCAGAAACAATTGAATAATGTGAAATGATACGTAATACCAGTTTTGACTTCACGATCCGTCATCACCCAAATTGATTACCAGAAAGCACTGCCAAGCAATTGCAAGCAATTCCCTTTGGTTAAATATTTTTTTGTATTTTTTTTATATTTTTATCATTGAGGAATAATGTTATACAACCATTTTCTTTAGTCGGACTTAAAAATAAACAGCTAATAGCGGAAATATTCCAAAAAAACTGATGTCTTTCATTTGATCTTCAAATAACGTCATTAAAGGTTCAAAGGCATTTTTCTTTTACCTTTGCTCTCATGCTTCACTTAAAAAAAAATGTCAATGTCTGTCATAATGTCATTTAAATTTAACTGATGTCAATAGGATAGGTTTTTAACAAAACAAAAAGGATATTTTCATTTTTGAAACTAAAAAATGGACTATAGAAAGTGTTTTATTTGTTCAAATGACTCCATGAATAGCCCCGGCAAAATATTCGTCCGTGTTAGGGAAGATCTACGTGAGAACTGGTGTCGTCTTGCAAATGTCGAATATTTTAGGATATCTCTCTTGTACTGCTGCGAAGACCATATTGATGTATGTAAATGGACCTATTTCGTATTTTAGGTAGATTGAGCGTGTCAGCCTTGACAAATTTTTCACCGGAGTTTCCACTGGTAAGCATTTTTTCAAAAATTATCGTGGAAAATAGACTTTCAGAACCAGAAGGTTAGAAACGTATTGACGACATGACGACGTACGAATGACAGATAACATTATTTTTTCTCTAAGCAGATGGGCAAAGGAAATCAAGAGTTTCGAGCTACTGGATGACGTATATCCGGTCAACCATATCCGGTATTTAACAAATTAAATTTAAAAAAAAATACGCGACCAAATTTTAAAATATTCAAATTAGTTTCTTAAATTGGCCTAATCTGTAAGAAAAAAATATAAAAAAATATTTTTTTTTTTCTAACCAAAGGCAATTGTAGCAATGTTTAATAAATAATTATTTTACACACGGACTTATGACTTCAGACTTCTTCTTAGTATGTAGGTATGTCATTCATTTCACTTACAAATTTTAACCGTGTGTCCAGATAACTTTTGAAATTGATTTTTCTCGCGTATTTCTTCAAAAAATCACCTATAGTCAAATTTTACAAAATATACAAGAAAGTGTCAGTTAAATTATACATCTCATATGAAGTACATGTTATGTACTAGAGTTGAAAGTTTTAACTGTCTTATCCATACAAATCCAACGCACCCGTAGCGCCTCCGGTTACATTCGCTTTACGGTGTAATTTTTCTTATGTTATTTATTTATTTATTACGGAGTGAGTGATCTATATCACGTCATATCTTACACCCTTGTAAATGGCCTGGCATTTATTCAAGCGTGCCAACCGAAAGAGCGTAAGCGCCTGTTCATTTGTTGTCGCTTAAGCCTTTTCTACTTGATGAGCGGTTGCCGTGCGCCGTCTTTTGTCTTCGTGTGATGCTGCCTTTATTTCATTGTTTCGGTCGATTGTGTAGTCATTTGTCTTTTTTTAAAAGAGTTCCAATTCTAAATGTGATTAATGAACGGTGTTCTAATTATGTTTTGATCAGCCGATAGGGCTTTGATGGAATTAAAAGGAAAAAATCTTGTTATGAATTTAATAAGTACAGCCTAGTTCATAATTACATGGACGTTACCAAGATGTACGAAATATCTATACACCTCTATACCACTCAGTCAAGTGGCGAAGGATACTAACAACCCGATTCCCCCCGGGTTGACTAAATTTTCGAAGTTACCAAAAGCTTCTCTTCCGTTACTGCACTTTCAAAAAGAGGATAAATGGGTTTTAGGTTTTTTTTGCTCCGGTTTTACTTGCAAAAATTTTCACGCCCCGCCACTGTAACCACTAATCATAATGTTGATTTTTACATGAGTTTGACGCTATGATGGCTGTATAGATAATTAATACCTAAATATGTCCTCGACTGTACCTGACTGATAAACTCAGGGAAGTTTATCAATTTTAGCGATTGATCCTAAGCTAGATTCACTTATAAAAGATTTCGATACATATAAGATAAAATATAAATCATCAGTATCACCTATCAGAATGTAGGGAGCTAGCTGGTTTTCTTATTAGGTACCCCAAATATGGGATACAGTTTGGAACAGCTGAAAAATCATACTTCTGGAAAATAGTAAAGGATCAAGAAATTTACCATCAGCTTTACGGTTAAGGAAAACATCGTGACGAAACCTGCAGCAAACAAAAAAAAATTACGGTGTGTGTGAAGTTCACAGTCTGCAACGAGCCCGCATGGGAACTATAGCCCAAGCCCTCTTATAATCCAATAATAAAGACCATGTTTTTAACGCCTTCTTTACTTGGAAAAGGCGTAAAAAACTTCAGTCAACACCGGCCCTTAAAAATCACTACCGAATAATTTTTAACAAAGCTTGTTTCGAGATTTTTCCTTTTTACCCTTTTTTTAGGGCTATTTTGTACAATAAAACTGACCGCAGATGTCCCCAGCAGGTGACAACGTCACCACTGCAAATAGAACCCTCATATCAACCAATACGCTCGTAACGAAGGGTCTAGATAAATTGGCATTCGATCGAACTGTGAAGCGTTTCGTTTCATGCCAATTCACGATTGAAATAAAGCTTTTTCAAAAGGTTGTAACTCCATTAAAATAATTGTTTAAATGAAGACCTTTTGTCTATTTCAATACAGTCCAAATTGAAATAGTTACGAATAGGTCTATAATGAAGTCTTAACACATTTACAGTTTTTATGATATTCTTTTACGGTCATTCGATTGAACTTGAAAAGGATCGTTACTGCTACATCTGCCTAATTATTAATTAGTAAAATTAATAAAAAACCTCTGCACATGGATGTCATCATCATCATCATCATCATTTCAGCCGAAAGGCTTCCACTGCTAAAGATAGGCCTCCCCAACGCTCGCCAAACATATCGATCCTGTGCCATCCGCATCCAACGCGTTCCCGCAACCTTAACCAAGTCGTCGCTCCATCTTGTTGTAAGCCTACCTACACTGCTTCTTCCGGTCCATGGACGCCACTTGAAAACCTTTTGGCTCCGTCGGCCATTAGTTCTACGAGCGATATCTATGCCCTACCCACTAAATGAACTGAATGCGCATATCTACTAATACATAATTATTTTAATTGCTTTTCTCCTAAATTCTTGATTGAGTAATTTTTTTGTCGTAGGTATCGTTTCCAATAAAATATACAGCTATAGAAGCGTGCTGTTTTCAGGATTTTTCAAAATATTGTCATTTTATAGAATTGAGTTAGGTTAGTTAATAATAATTCTGATTGAAATACTTTTTCAGAAATAAATTAATATTGTTATGACAGTTAAAATTTTAAAAAAATATGAAATTCGACCACACGATAGAGGATCCATTTCTTCACATCAAAATTACCCGTGATTGACTTGTATCTCACCATTTGCATGGAAAATGCAGATGAGGCCTAAGGTGTATCTCACTGGTTCAGTAACAGCCTATTCACTCTAGCCTTGAAGAGCTCTAAGTTATATCTGTCTGGAAATATAGAGGAGGGAGCTAATTTCATTCCTTAGCAGCTCGCATTAAGAAAGACGAAGCGAACCGCTTCGTACCAGCCAGTGGAATATTAACCACGGAAAAGTGAAACCCTCCCACACTTCAACCAAATTAAAGAAAACATTAACGCCATATCAAGAAGTCAAAAGACTTTTAGAAGAAAGAACGAGTGACAACTACTCCATCGACAAGAGTTTCAGTCTAAAATTTAGATGATGATAATGATGATTATGATAGTAATGACGACAATGATGATGACATCGGGCTAGATGAATTCCAGTTTTCCAGCGCAGATAGATAAATCCAACTGTTAATGAACCAAATACTAAATACCTGGCATATCTCTTACATATTTTATCGTGCGACAAGTATTTACTAATTAAATGCAAATAAGGGTGTCGCGATGTCGATATAACTCAGTGTTTATCGAATATCGAGCTGTAGGGTTATTCTGTACCAGAATAAGTAATTATCATCTTCCACAATACGGTTCTTTGTAAGTTGAGGCGATTTCGTTTCTTTGTCGAATTGATATTACTCCATTGGACTTTTTAGTTTTATCAGCCAATAAGGAAAAACCTACTCCTACTAATATTATAAATGCGAAAGTTTGAATGTTTGCGATTTGATTACTCAAAAACGGATGAATGGATTTGGATGAAACACAACATATATACTTTATAGCGAACGAATTCTTTCCAAACGAAGACTTGGAAACAGCTCGTAAATTAATCAAAATATTATAATCCAGAATTAAGTAGTAGTACTTACTGCTGAAAACGGAAACTCATTTGAAAGATGATCTGAGAAAAACGTGAAGCCTGTAGGTATGTACCATCGGCCCAGCCGCCAGCTGAGCACCTTAAAGGCCCAGTTTGCGTGCAGTGGCTAGACATCTGTCCATACCAATCCATAGCAATAAACATCGACGGCTGCAAGCAAATCTGTTTTGAAAATGGCAAGCTGACGTCTGGGGCGATAGTACCATCGACAAAAAGGTCGCCTTGGCACCTTAAATGTCCAATTTGCTTGCAGTGGCTAGACATCTGTCCATACCAATATCCTTAATGAACTTCAACGGCTGCAAGCAAATTTACACTGTTTTAAACCGTCGTGATTTTCACTCATAACTATTACACTAAACAGTACTTTTCATGCAAACAATATTTACCTTGTTTTTGTTGATATTTTAAGGGCGGTAGTGATCATTTTCCATCAAATGACCCGCTTGCTCGTTTTCCTCCCTCTCATAATAAAAAAAAAAAATAAAAAAACCTACCTACTCGTACCTCGACATTTCAGCCACATTGCAGTAACCGTGATCAAAAGTTAGGTTACGTACCTACGAATCGTAGGTACAATCGTTTTTTACGCGTAATACGTAACAAAAAAGCTATCAATACGTTTAAAACGCCATAACCAAATGATAATGATCACTTCAACAGTAAAAGGTCAGATGACAGCTATCATTGACTCCGAAACGTGATGAGACTGGACCGCTCAAGGTGTTCCAAATATGACCTTCCAATATCTTAAAATTAATTGTTTTTCTACGTGCAACGTCTTTAATAATGTGTTTTGCTGCGTCATAATTCATCTTGCTTATCTGTACGAATCCATTTGTATTACTTTGTTAAGAAAATGTTTCGTTACACAATTTAAAGCGTTACAAAAATGCACGATCAACTCGTTTGTTTATTTTATTGGATAAAGACTCAGAAATTAAAGGATATCAGTAACGTGATATAATCATTTTTGTAAGACAACGGATTCGTGCGTTTGTTTTTACGATGTTCTGACGATATTTTGCTTTACAGTAAAGCTCATTAAGTCTTTTTTTTTAATATAAAGTCAGTCAAATAAACCGCCCCAGATCGTACCATCGCCCCAGACGTCAGATACCCATTTTCAATACAAATTTGCTTGCAGCCGTTGATGTTTATTGCTATGGATTGTTATGGACAGATGTCTAGCCACTGCACGCAAACTGGGCCTTTAAGGAGGTTATCTGGCGCTTGGGGCGATAGTACCAGGCGCAAAGGTGCCTAACGCAATAGCCGCGTTGCCCCACTGAACCACAATGGACAACCTTTGCACTAGAAACGACCCAAAGCAATGGTCAAGACGAAAACGACGAAGGCAGAGACGAAGTCTTCATTTCAAAAAACTCAGAAATACGAGCTCGGGTTTGAACCCACGACCCTCTGCTTGAGAAGCTATAGGTAATGTAAGTAAATGGCTACCACGGCTAATAAGTAATAACATCGGCTACATACACTTAACTTGTTGTCACTAAAAACACATTGACACCAAAATTCACTGTAACAAGTTTTCCGATTTATTCCATTTATTTTCTCTTTCCTATGATTTACCTATTTTTGTTCTAGACAAAAAAGTAATAACTTAGCATATGTAGCATTACAGCTTCAAATTGATAGAACCTGATGACCAAACACTTACCAAAATTAAAGCTGGATGAGGTGAACGTCATTCAATCGCACTTGACTTGCAAGAATTGGGGATGTCTATTTTTTTGCAATGTGTAGTAAATCGAAAACCATTTTGAGATAAATGCTTTCTAACCCGTTTTCTGTACTTATTTAATTTTAATATTATGTTATGACTTCATTACATACCAAATAAGAAATGACCTTCAATTGACATTGGTGTAAATTGCGTGACTGGTCCAAGTCGTACTTTATTCTGTGCGGTAAGAATTCTTCAAAATTTTACGCGTGGATTATACTACGGAGTTTGATTTGGACCTGCTGTCTGACATCTAGCACTTTAACAGCGCCAGTAAAGTGACAGAAGTGAAAGTGTACCACTACGCAAAAAATAATTAAAGGGGTTGCCTTATCGTACGTATTTAGATACATTTAGAAATTTGGCAGTGTGGGAGCTCTCAATTACAATCTGACGTCATCAACCAAAATAGTTTCAGTAATTAATTTTGAAAAAAGTAGTGAACTAAATGACAAAATATTCAAATTAGTTTCTTATAAATGACTTTTCTATACAAAAAAAAATATAAAAACCAGTGGTATTTTTTTTTTAGACATTGCCAATTACGCTCGCAGATTCTCCCTATAGCGTTAACTACTTAGTAGGTGTCTTTGGTAGGCTTTCACAGGGTGCTAAATATTCTTCATACTAAGATTTTTGCACCAAACACTCGTAATTTGATTCGGGAATGACCCTTCGCTTGCGTGTCGCTCATCGCGCGCTATCATGTTTATGGTTTGCGCGCTGCCGTATCGTCGTCACGTGTTAATTGATGGCATTCATCGATATCGATGTTTCTGGTAATGACAACGCACTACTCGTGTTGTAAATGAATAAAAATGTTCTTTTCTCAACCATGATACATAGACTCGCCCATTACATCTTTAAAATGTCACCAGTAAGTTAATAATACCAAAAGTCAAATGTCTCCGGTAAGTAGAGAGGTTTGAATTTGGATTGAAAAAGTGTCCAGTAAGTAGGTAAGATACAAATCTCATAACATCATTGTAATTTGAATTTAGAACTCTTTGTAAAATATGTCATAATATTAATAGTGCAATAAGCCTCATCTTTGGGTCATTAAAAAGGTTGAACAATAAGCGGGGTTCGTAAGACGGCACATAGTTAATGTGCAAGTTTTCACTTCTGCCGGCACTCCCGAAATGCAACCCGCTGTTTTAAACATAAACACAAGAAGTAAAATAGTACGAAAAACATCATATTAAAAAAATCATTATTTTGTCAAAAAAGTTAGATATTTCAAAGATTTCTTTAAAACCAACCTTAGCAGCAACGTAGAAATTATCACAAAGACACGTAATGCTGTCACATTTCACACTACCAACATCAATGACAAAACACGACCAAGCAAATCAGCACTTTACACTATCCACTTACAGTTCATTTTCCACTTACCAATAGTTATAAGTGTCACAGCTACCAACAGTCGATTTTGAACCAAGAGTCAAGTGTCTTTAAGTATTTATTTTGTCGATGTTTTTGACTTATCGATAAACAAGGAGATTGATGTGTGTCAACCCTATCTTTTCACTAAGTGCTAAAGATGGAGGACCAGAATGCAAATTACGCTGTTACAAGATTAAGCGTATTAGTATCTGTTAGTAAATAACTTAACAAATTATCGAGCGACGATATTTCAATAGGTATTTAGATGTATGGAACAATTAGGGTACAATATTGCCTTTAATGGCGTTTGCATGCAATTCTTTTTCAATCGTTTGCCCGTTTATTTATGCGCCTTATGCAATGTCCGCTGTAATATTTGAACTAAGTATAAACAAGAATAGAGTTAGTGTTGCCTATCGTAGTCCAATATCAATAAACTATCGATAGTCTATCAATATTTAAGACAAAGCCAATAGCCAAATAGTAGCCAAAAGTAGTGAGAGGAGGCCTGTGCCCTGCAGTGGGTCGTATATAGGCTGGTATGATGATGATGATGATTAATAGTCTATCGATATTGTCGCCACGTGTCAATACTATCGATAGTGCTTTATAAGCAATGCTATTGATAATGGCAATATAATCGATACTACCGATAGTTTTATGTCCAATAGAATCGATATTATCGCTAATATTATAAAATCAGCCAATAGTGACGAAAAACTATCGATACTATCGATGGTACAGAACTATCGATACTATCGAAAGTATCGATGGTTTTTGGTCACTATTGGCTGAATTTGCAATACTGTCGACACTATCAATTCTATTTGACATAAAACTATCGATAGTTTCTGCAACACTGAATAGGGCAATATCCAAGAACGTTTATGTAGGGTCCTTCAAAATGACAATGCAATTAATAGATGGCATTATCCGAGCAAAAGTTGTAAGGTAAACGTTCCTGTGCTCGACACTGACCCAATACATGGCACCTTCAATCTTATGTCATAGTAAGAGAGGTGACAGATGGGTGTCATCTACTCGGCGTTAAGGTGTCGAGCATTGGTACGTTTACCTTACTTACTTTAAAAATGTTACCGTAACTTGTTTTAGACCAAACTACTAAGATCGTAACGTAAATATGTAAAGTGAAGGTATTTTTGACACGCGCGAAGCTGCGGTTTAAAGCTAGTTTTAAATAAATGGCCATTATACTGTTGTACCTAATACTGTAATACTGAGTCTCAATTACAATATTTTTCGCGGTGTCAAAGCAAACCCATGAAAAGTAATTGCGCGAGTTCAAGTATTTAACTGAGACAAAGCGAAGTTTTATTTCAATGGATTACCAAAACCCAGAGCCTAATTAAGGTGAAGGGCTCTTAATTAGTCCCCATTGTGGGCTGACAAGAACCGGCAATTTTGGTACAACCTTAATTTTTATACACACCGCTTCGACCTTTGGTAAACAAAATATTTAGGTGCTCGATGCAGGCTTTACTTAGCGGCGGTCCATAGAACTTTTTGACTTACTCTTACGCAAAAACCAACAGACAGACAACAATTAAGGAACACGAGAAATCATTACTGCTAATTAGAAAACAGACGGAATTTTGTGATGTTCGCAAAAAAGACTTCACTCTTTTTTGCGAGGCGTTCCGAAAATAAGCATTATTTGAATTTCGCTTCAATATTAATGTTTTTGAATGTCAAATAATCTGTTAAATGTCTAAAATGTGAAGAGAAAAAGCTCCAATGGTTAGTGAACCAACCAACTTTAGCTACTACCTAAACTATCTTGAAGTGGCAGCGGAACAAAGTAAAATGCTGTAGTTGAAATCAAATCATGGTTTTTCCTATCAAACTTGTTGAATAATTAATTGCAATTATTTAGTCAATTTTAACAAATTGCAAAATAGAAAGACATGGAATCTACTTCTAGACATGAATCTTCGCCAAAGATTTCCTCGACAATAGGGTGTTGCGGAAACCGCAACCAATCGCTTCCAGCAATCTTTATCCGACAAAAGTAGTGTCGACTTGTAACTGTTGCTGTAAAAAAAAAATTCTTGCATTTCAAATGTTTCTACTTATAGTAAAAAAATCACAAATTAATTCATTTATTCTTTTTGACGTCACTGTTTGAGGTGGATAGTTGGATTAATTGATCTAGTCGATAGTGGAATTGATAGGTAATACAAACACACATTAAGTCTTGTTAACATCGTAAAAAACCGTAATTATTGTCTTCCAATAAGATCCTTGGATAGGTATTGAAGCTTAATTATTTACAACTGTTATAAAGAGGTTTTTTGGCCCAACGAAAGCAAAAGGCAAGACATAAGATTTACCCTTTGCAATGCCTAAATAGTAAAGCTTCTTTAAACATTATGACATTCTCTATTCTCTAACCAATATAGCTGTCCATTTTTGACGTTGAATGGAACGTCCCATGCTCGTTCCATACACAGTAAAGTTACCATCATAGACAATAAGAGATGTCTCTTAGTTGCAATATCTGGACTTAACCTTATTCTGAATCGCGCAAGCTCTGATTTAGGTACGATAGCGACTGTTCACCATCCCAGTCGTCCGTGTGTCCCCCAAATGTTTGGGCAACAAATCAAAACAAGGCTTTAAAAAACGTTTAACTAAATCATCGTCTTGAAAACGCTCGCTTTAGATAATTATAGGTTTGCTCTTTCGTTCCACGGAACTAATCAAGCTTGCGTCCTCTCACTCGTTAACTGCAGCTTTAAACCAAAGTATTTTAAAAGTAAGATAAAGGAAAGTCCAAGAGACGAGATAGGGATTGTAAATACGCAGCCATGTGTCATGACTGCAAGGTTTGGTAGTATTTATGTGGTAAAAATTTCAGCCATTTTGGCTAGAAAGAATAACTTTTTTATAATTCTCCAAAAAATATGATCCAGGTATCATTCGATTCGGAGTAGCAACATAATATTCGAAAAAACATAATAATTGAAAAAAATAAACTGTCACTCGCGAAGATTGCAAATTGTTTATAAAACAATTAACTGAACAAAAAAAATCTTATAAACACCGCACGTGTTTGCCTATAACATTTTTTTATCAATAGGAGATAAAAAATCTTTGAATTGATGTAGCTTCTGACCATAAAAAAATGAGAAGGAACGATTTTTTTTATACTACGTAAATGAAGACAGTAAAGACAATGAAAGGGAAACGTAGATAATCGTGTCACAAGATTATAACAATTATAAACGACAGATTACAGAGCCATCTTCATTATATGCAAATTTTATTGCACGTCGAACAACCAAGCGGTATTTTACAGCTGAGGAGATGCGGGACATGTTGCCTTCATTTCTTCCAATGTATGTAGGACCAACCAAAACAAAACCAAAACTGTGACAATAATTTATAACTTTTAATTTATTTTTGTAGAACTTGAATACATAAAAGAAAGAATAACAATCAAAATACAGTCTAGGTAATCCACCAAAAGGCTTTCATAAGAATAAGTGTATCTTGATCCTTGAAATACCTATATAAAATTATATCGTTGAACAAGTTCTGAATTTAAATTGCTTGGACTAAGTCTAAACGTTTTAAGTAAACACCATCACTACAGTACCTACAATAATGAATATTGTAAGTTTTTCCTTAGAAGTTTCACAACGTCTTGAACCTTCTATATTCACAATGGTCACATCTATACTCTAATCCAGGTACAACCTTTTGAGACGGAAGAGCTAAAAGTCACGATAATATACATAATGTCTCGGTCCTTAAAGTGCCGTAAAAAAAACGTTTAAACCTGAACACAATACGATATTCACGATATTCACGAAATTATTTTTGTCGATTTTTTTAACACACTGGATACGGCGACTGAAACGCTTCTGAGTCTAACACACTTTAATTTATTTTAGACTACCTCTTCACAATTAGACTTTTAAAAAACTTTGAAGTAGGTACATTTCAATTAGATATCGTTGAGCAACGTAAATAGTTCTTTACAAAAATATTAGGTGGTTATTTATTTTTTAATTATTCAGAATCAACTTACCATTTGAGTTAAACCTCCTCTATTCGTAGTTTTATCACTTAATAGCAGATCAGATAGCCGCCATGATATGCGTGCGCGCATGAAACAGTCAATGTAGCGCCGTAGCAACGCACTGCGTTATATTATAACTATACTGCCACAGAATTTATAGCCACAGAATTTATTTATCTTCTTCCATCTAATCTAATTCTAATACATAAAAATCTCGTGTCATGGTGTTTGTTCAAGTTCAAGGTCACTCAGAGGGCGATGGAGGGGGCTATACTCGGAGTTTCGAAATGATGAAATCCGCGCAAGAACTAAAGTCACCGACATAGCTCGAAGAATCGCCAGACTCAAGTGGCAGTGGGCAGGGCACATCGCTCGGAGAACTACGGCCAGTGGGGCTGAAAGGTTTTTGAGTGGCGTCCACGGATCGGAAGACGCAATATCGGTAGGCCTCCAACAAGATGGAGCGACGACAACGTTAAGGTTACGGGAACGCGTTGGATGCGGATAGCACTGGACCGATCTGTTCGGCGAGCCTTGGAGGAGGCCTATGTTCAGCAGTGGACGTCTTTCAGCTGACATGATGATGATGATGCGTGTATGTTATCGAAGTCCTCCGAAACGGCTTGACCGATTTTTATGAAGTTTTTCGTCTATATAAATAAGTTTTTTTCATTAAAGAAGTGCCCGGTCGAACCAACTGGAGACCAAAGGGCTGGCAGCTACCTCTCTCAACGTCTTGACATTACTATTCAACGAAGGAATCGAATGCTGTCAACCTATTGCGTACTATATTATATGTCACTGTGAGCTTTTTTGATGTACCTATCAAAATACAGTCTAGGTAATCCACCAAAAGGCTTTCATAAGAATAAGTGTATCTTGATCCTTGAAATACCTATATAAAATTATATCGTTGAATAAGTTCTGAATTTAAATTGCTTGGACTAAGTCTAAACGTTTTAAGTAAACACCATCACTACAGTACCTACAATAATGAATATTGTAAGTTTTTCCTTAGAAGTTTCACAACATCTTGAACCTTCTAAATTCACAATGGTCACATCTATACTCTAATCCAGGTACAACCTTTTGAGACGGAACGGACGGACGGACGGACCTAAGTTAAGTTGAATTTAAGATCTTATTTTGTGTAATTTTAGAAAAAAAAAATATATCATGCCCTTTGCTAACTGACTTTTGGTTGAATGTAATTGCATTGCCATCTAAACTACGTATAACACACCATGTAAAAACATATATTAAGTATTAGTATTAGGCTTACTTTTTGTTCTATTTGCTTAATTATTGTACGTATAGGACTCTTATGGTCAACTTTGTTAGCAATTCGCATCGTTCTTGGTAACTGGAAATTTAATTGGTTACCTACGAGACAGGCTATGCCTACTGTAGGGACCTGAGTCAAATGTATGTATGTATGAAAAATTCGAATGTTTGTTCTCGAGTCTCGGCTGTTTAATATGTATTTAATTAGATATATATCTATATCTGTATAAGTATTATTTATTCGTTGCCTAGTATTATTTACCCATAGCTTTGCTTAATTTTGGACTAAATTAATTCGTGTGAATTGTCCCGTATCATTTTATTATTTAATTTTCTAACACAATAAAATCTCGTGTCATTGTGCTTATGGTCGCACTCCTTCGAAACGGCTCGGCCGATTTTTAAAAGTCCAAACTTGATCAAGCATTCGCTGAAATATGACGATGACGTTATATCATCTCGATAAAAGAAAGTAAAAAACGCTAACTAGATTTATATTATTATTATCACGTGTAACTTCCCCTGGGAAACGATTATAAACGTGGCAACATAATGTCTCGTCAAAAATTAAACCCCCCACAATATTCAAGCCTAAGGTCAATTTAATTTAGTTGCCAGACGAAAAAAAGACAAAGGGACCAAAACTCATATGTGTGTCCCCGCCTATCGTGTTCCAAGGAATCTATTTAAATCAGGGTCCGTGATTAACTTTTTTCGAAACCCTTTATGGACTCGTTTAAATGAATTTCGCCATTGGCTGTGACGGCGACAAAATGCCTTTGTTTTGGTATTGTTTAAAAGTTTAATTATTGTGGACATTATGATCAAGTTACGTCTGTAGTTAACTGTTTTTGGAAGAGTTAAAGATGAGATTTCAATAGGTAGATGGGTAGGTGAGTCGTGAGTGGGTATTTCTTTCACATTTCAGATTTTTATTTGTGTATAGTTACGTAACTTGATTTCGAAAATTTATATCTTAAATATTTACTAAAACATAACACTCCATATAGTATCATTTAGTTTTTTTTTTTAATTTTTACGTGCCCTTTAGAACCTACATGTTTATTTTATTTTTTAAAACGAAGCCTATCATTTTATTGTATCTGTTCTAATTTAATTTAAGTTTTATCTGATGCTATATCAAAATAGTTATTTGTTATACAAGGGGGGAAAGTTGTATTTTACCAGCGAGTGTTCATTTGAAACAAGAGCTATCGAAAGGATTTTATGATTGACCACGAGCGAAGCGAGTGGTTCAAAAATAGAATCCTTTCGATAGTGAGTGTTTCAACACACGAGACGTAAAATAACTTTTCACCCGTGTATAACACAAAACTTTTCACCTCACTACAGCGAGGAAAATAATTAGAAAAACATGCGAATATTTAATTGAAAAGTTTTGACTTAAGTTTTTTTTTTATTATTTCGGATGCGTTTTGTTCGCACATCGACTTACTTGGACTGTCATAACATTTTATCCGTTTTTACAACAAGAATGAAGGTTAATGTTTAATGCTGATATTTATGAATTAAAATAAAGTTGTAAGACTGTATTTAGTGTTTTTTACTCGATGCAATTCATTAATTGTGTTTTTAAAAATTCAGCACTTTTAACGTTTTACGTTTTGTTAGCTGTCAAATATCACTTAAGCTGCCCTCAAATGTCAAAACTCTTTCTTCACATGTGGATAAAAAGCGATTTTCTCAATAGATGTCAAACAAACAAAAAGGGCTTTCCGAGCTAGTGAGGTGAAAAATACTTTTCCAATGTTAGTCAAGTTTTTGTAAAATTTTACTAATTACGATTTGTTACTTCACTGGCAACCCTACCTAACGGTAAGTATAAAGTTTCCAAATTCAAAATATAAAATGGTATCAACGGAAACCGCGTCACGTCCTGTTCCTATGTTTTGAAATTCGAACGTGTAATGTGTTTACAGGGGAGGCACGCGCGTTGGCGCCAAAACGCTGTCGCCATTTTGTGACAATGTTGCCAACCTAAAATAGATGCCACACGCCGATAGGAAGCGGATGCGGCGGTCTAAACAGGCTGTTTCCAGGTGGAAGTTTGTTTTAATTTTATTTAAATTTATACTCATGTTACCACGAATTTTCTCCCTCTCTCTCTTTTAAGTGACTTCAGAAAAGACAACCACGAAAAAGCGATGTAGGTACATTATATTAAAATTGTACACTAACTGCGTGATGTTACATCCGATGACATAGACCTAACCCGCGCTTTTCATACTCTCTTTTTCACTCGCTACTTTAAAGCAGGTGTCATTTCATCCTCAATTGCTCACGCTGCGGGTTCTCTATTGAAATTTTTACGCCACACAACACTGTCGATGTGGTTTATATACAAACTTTTTGTATTCAATAAAACGTTTCTTATTTTTATCTGTTGTATATTTTTATGCTTTATCAGCTTGCAACACCCATAGTTTTGGACCGTTACAACTCTTCAAAGAGGTGGCAAAGCATCCATAATCTACATGTCAATTTCGATAGGTAGGTACAGTCAGGGTACAAAAAACTTCGTCAATTGGTAAATTGATTCCTTTGTCAAGCCCTACACTCTTAGTAGTTTTGAAAAATGAGTAATATCGATGCAACATTATCATCGTCATCATTTCAGCCGACAGACGTCCATTAAGAGTAAGAACAAGAATAAGAATAATTTTATTGTTGAACTGTGTACATAGGCCTCCCCAAGACTCGCCAAACAGATCGGTCCCGTGCCATCGACATCCAGCGCGTTCTTGCAACCTTAACCCGGTCGTCGCTCTATCTTGTTGGAGGCCTACCTACACTGATCTTTCGGTCCGCGGACGCCACTAGAGAACCCTTTGGGCCCCATTGGCCGTCAATTCTACGAGCGACTTATGGCACTGAAACGTGCTGGCCTCTAACGATGGGCCTCATGAGAAAGCTCAAAGTCACTCAGAGGTATGGAGAGAGCTATGCTTAGAATTTATCTGAGGGATCGCATTAGAAATGATGAAATTCACGCAAGAACTAAAGTCACGGACATAGCTCGAAGAATCGCCAGACTTACTCGTAAGTGGCAGTGGGCAGGGCACATCGCTCGTAGAATGCAATATTATGACATATTTCGTTTGAAATAAAATGTTGACAGGACTGACAATTGTCTTGGTACAAGTAAATGACAACTTTATGGTGTCGAAACTTTTTTTACCCCGACTGTTCGTAGCAGGTGACATAGCACACTCTCCTAAAACTATAATCAAAACTAACACAAAACGAAATAAAAACTTTCCATCACCGTGACATTTAACCCAAAGCTCTAATTCTAAAGTCACCGAAGTTTGTAAGCGTGTAATACAAAAAGTCACTTAACAAAGTTATTGTCATTCCATAACCCACGAAAATGAACCGTAAAATTATACTAAGAACAGCGTCTATGGTGGTAAATAGAAAATGAAATATGTCCGTCATAATGCCTCGATGGGCGGACGGGAGACGGAATAGTAATAATTATGTTTCTGAAGAGTTTTTGGTAGAAACAGTTGCTTGGATGTCAATAAAGTTCTTTGTGACACAAAAATATTATGAGCGAGTAAATTGCCAAATAATATCGGGATTGGAGGCGATATTGTACAAGTATAACACATTTGCTTTTATCGTATTCTCCTACTGCCATCTTACATTAGGTATTTGACATTATGATCTGATGATTGTGATTGCGTTCGTGCGTTAGACAAAGACAAAACTCTAAGGCTGTTGGAAAAATTCTAAAAGAGAATAAGGCGAAGTATTTATAATTGATATAAGTGGGCCATTCTACTTTTCGTTGACCAGTAATTTTTTGTACTGTGCTCTTCAAATATTTTTTTTACAAAAACGGTAAAGTGCTCGGTTTAAATCAATTAAGATTTAAATAGGCACATAATCAAGCTTACATTTAAAATTATCACTACGTATAAAAAGTAATCATTATTATCTATAAAGTAGGTAACGCAGTGGACATGCATGTCCCCGCCATTTGTATGGAAATTGATGTATTTTCCGCTGAGTTACCAATTTTTTCCACAAAATTTCTTTGAATTTAAAGTTTTATTGCTTTAAAACATCAAATTTAGGTGTTTCAGTTTGTATATAAGTTATTTACACTTGAAAAAAATCACCAGGTATGCCTTATATTTCACAAAAGATTAATGGTTACTTAAAAGTAGAATGGCCCAAGTATGAAATCCTTATCCATACTTCCATAGGTACCTACTAATATTAAATGCGAAAATAACTCTGTCTATGAGTGCTATCTCTAATCTCTTCACGGTAAAACCGCTGAACTTAGATGGAAATTACGCTTGGAGATATACACTTTAGACCTGAGAAGGATATAAGATAGTTCTTAGTCCCGTAAATTGCATAAAATGTACGCTAGTTCGAATCGTACTTGTATACAGGGTTATTTGTAATTCACTAGCATCCTTTTAACCCTAAACTCCTACCACTTAAACAAATGTATTTTGTTTTACGGCTTTTGTCATAACTTAATATTTTTGGTGTAATAACGTTTTGAAAATTTGATTCTGCCTCTTATTTTTACGATACTCTGTGTATTTGTATGGGAAAAAAAGTGCTTCATTTTAAAAAGTCGTAAAACAAAAAACATTTGTTTGAGTGATAGGAATTCAGGGTTAAGAGGATGTCAGTGAATTAAAAATAACCCTGTATTTAAAAGTGTCATTGCTATATCAATTAAAACGCAATTTTACAATTTAACGTGAACAAAGGTGACAATGACAATGACTATTATAATTCTGTTCACACAATAAACTTGTCAATAATGATATAAGGACATCTTGTACACATTTACATAACAGCATTAGTTTAGTTTTACTACTCGTTAAGCGACTTTGCATCTTATCGCCTTGAATACAATGCGGTAGTGACGGCAGAAAGAAAATTGTGTCAATTCAAATTTGCAATTGTTTCTTATAAAATTCATCATGGACCTTATTTCTGTAAATATAAATGCGACATTAAATTTTCGGCAGTGATAAATAAAAGTTGGTATTAAAAAATAGACAAACGCAATTTGCATAACTTTGTGCTATAATTAGTACATTTAAACGATAATAATCCGAGCCAACAATAGAACCTTGTTGCAATCAAACATCGCTCTACAAGCAAATGAAGTCGCTACGGAGCTTACTGAGAGAAGGTTCTACAGAGAGTCATTGTTAAATGGTTATTCTATGCAAATTAAACAATAGACGTGCGACATCGTGACAAATGCTAATGAAGGCCATTGTGATATTAATCTGTAAAGGTATTATATTATAATAGATTAAATATAATGGTGTTAAGAGCGTTTATACCTGCTGAGCTGGTAACGTTACATTTTTGTTAGTTTTTCTCGATTATTCCATAAAAATTGAATGAAAATTAAATATGTGGTGTACTGTTCTAATATATAAGTTAATGCATCTACTGCAATAATTATTCGTGATAAGACTTTTATTTTCTCTAAAAACCGTTAGGTAATGTAATAATTTGTTCGTTTTTAATGAAAATAAAGTCTATTACGAATAATTATTGCAGTAGACACATTAACTTAAGTATATATTAGAACAATTCGTATACACCACATTTTTAATTTTCATTAAATTTTTATGGAATGATCGAGAAAAACTAATAAAAAAGCAACGTTGCCAGCTCAGCAGGTATAAACGCTCTTAAATAAAACCACTAGTGGCGTGGCGTCGTAACAATATTATTCCCACGTTGCCTTATTTTTAAGCGGTTTTATTTGGCTCGACCTCATTAAAAAAAAAGTATATGGTTCACTTTATTTTTCATGCCCGCTACACCTTGGTCGGTTTTCTGTGCGATCCAAATATTTTGTAATTGCCTATCTATCCCATAGTATGCCGTTTAACAAAACAAAGACTGTTTGATGCTCAAAATACAGCTTATTAACTCTTAACTACCAAATACACTAAACCACGTTACGCAACACAAGTAAGGCGTATAAAAGCATCATAGAAAGCTTTTAACAGCTTTGCGGTCGTATATCCATTGAATAAAGCCTCTAAATCCATCGAGCCGCGCTTTCAGGAAGCTGCGGCCTGGTGAACAATGTTCATTGAGATCTTAACACATACATAATATTGATACTCTTCCCTTAAATAATGTAAGTATACTAGGTTTTGCCCGCGACTCCGTCTGTGATGAATAGGGGTATCAAAAATAGCCTTCGACCTATTCTCAGACCTACCAAATATAGAGTAAAAATTTGTTAACAATTACGATCAAGCCGTTTCGGAGGAGTTCGATTACAAAAATCGTGACACGAAATTTTTACATATTAGATTATTGCTAATTGTTACATATTTGTTGTGTCTTATTTTTCTAAATTGTTTTTTAATAAAAAAACAGGTCAAGATTGCTTATCTTCTTTCTAATGCTCAAAAAAAACACAAATATGTGGTAATTTACATTCTGTCGGTGTCATATTTAAGTAACAGCAACATCGATATAGAATCGATATCGATATCGATATCGATGAACAGCAAGGATGATATAGACTGGATTAGCAATCGCCATGGTACAGACCGGCCGCGGAAAAATAGTTCAATTATTAAATCTAGATGGCGCTGACATATAGCCCGAGAGTTTGAAAGCAAAACAATAAGACTACAGATATTTCATATTACTGCAAATGTATTATTATGCAATATTTTTGAAAAATAATACATTTGTAGTAATATGAAACATCTGTAGTCTTTTTTATTGTTTTGCTTTCAAAGCCTCGGGCTATATTTTAGCGCCATCTAGATTTAATGATCGAACTATTTTTCTGCGGACGATCTGTAGGTCAGGGGGGGGCACACTTACATATATCATCACTTTTCATGCGACTACAGTGATCTCTGGTGTTTGCCGATGAACTAAATTAGCGGCCATCTTGGTTGACTTGTCAAACTTGTCAGTTGTCATTCATCGGCCATGGCCATGGCGTACCAAATTGTACGGTCAAGGACTTTAATTGATAGGCCACTTGCCAATGTTCGTATTTTAGCCATATAATACAAATCGGGTTTAGCCGCTTATACTTCGTATATGCTGATTTGAATTAGACGGCTAAAATACGAATAGTGGCAATTAGTCTATCAATTAAAATCCTTGACTATACATTGCTATAGGTACGCGTATCTATAGCTGTACATCACTACCAACATATACATATAGATAGGTATGCATCTATAGAAACGTCACATTAGTTCTTGAGCAGCCGTAGGGCGGCAGCACCTTCCATACATGCAAATTTGACCATAGAGTTGCCACTCTTGTTCATATAATATTACAATACTCTTTGCTGTAGGTACTATGGCGATTGCTAATCCAGTCTATATCATCCTTGGTAATAGCACAGAATATACAATAGTACTAACGTACAGAATGGACACGCTCCACCCCGCACCGATTCGAGTTACCCCACCCCTCAAGGCGCAGATTACCGGACCCCGCCGGAATCCAGAAGAGTGCGCGCGCGATGTATGTAGGCGTACGCGTGTACAGACGTCGTCGTGCTTATGTAGATCCAAGAACGCGTATTTGTACGTCGTGTCCGCCGCGTGGTAATAGTTACTGTTTTTAAAGCGTTTTTCAATAAAAAGACTCGTCAAGATTGCTTATTCTTTTTCTTATGCTAAAAAACGAAATATACTCAGACATTTTCTCTTTCCCAATAATTTCGTTCAGATTTACAAAAGACTACATGTTATATGAAAGACTCGTGGTAGCCGAGCGGCTTGACCTTTGGCCGTTCAAGCAAAGGATCGTGGGTTTGAGTCCGGGCTCGTACCTCTGGGTTTTTATGGCCCAAATTAGGTACATTTGAAATTTAGTTTACCACGAGTTTTTCGGCGAGTGAAAAACATACAAACTATTTGTCGGCCACTTTTTGGCATCAGGTTCAGCTATAATTTGGCATATTTATGCAAATTTGGTGACAGATCAATAATCTGGTAATTAGTTGAATTCTGGTGGTGGGGAAAGGATTGTCGCCGCAGGATGGAACTCTTCAACAGTTAATGGTATAGGTAGGCTTGAAACTTGGTATGGATTTGTAGTTGGGATGACAATTCAAGAACAGTCAACAAAAATTAAAATGAGCAAAAAACTTGTAATAAAAAACAAATTTTCAACAAAAAATTTTATAAGTAAGGTCTAGGCACCTTTGTTCTGCCTGCCAAGACAAACAAACTCAAGGGCAAGAATTTCACGATAATCCTCCTGACTTCAGTTCTAACCTCTTCTTTCTACGATCTTTTCTTTAATTCTTATAGGAAGTTGCAATTCAAGAAATTAAATTAACAAATCGCTTGAATGTAGAGCTTCAAAACTTTTGTGTGAAGGAAATAATATCCGCTCTTTTCAGTACCCGACACAGCATACAACCCGCACAGCAACTTCCTCCCGTACCCTGCAACAAGAAATCTACTTTAATTTAAAGTCAGTGACTACGCTGTAGCCGTTTTTAACGTGAGTCAAGCACTACTACATTAAGACATAAACCACGTGTCGGATTCCAGCTTCGGGCGCACTCGGCGACCGTCGGTCTATTTCGGTAAAAATAAATAAATATGCGCGGGCGCGTGGCTTGCGCGGTACCTAGGATATATGGATACTAGATAAGCCAGGCAGGCTTAAATCTACTAGCCTTCCGTCCGCAGCTTCGCCCGCAATAAATTAATTTTCCCGTTGGAAAAGGTATTTTCCCGCGATAAAAAGTAGTCTATGTCACTCAGTGATAATGTAGCTTTCTAACGGCAAAAGAATTTTTGAAATCGGTCCAGTAGTTTCGGACAAACAAACAAACAAATAATCAAATCTTTCCTCTTTATAATATTAGTATAGAAGTATAGACTAACTGTTGCGACTCCATCTGCGAAGAATTCGTTTTTACCACTATACCACGGGAACTATACGATTTTCCGGGATAAAACTATCCTATCCTATCTTTTCTAGGGAAACTATCTCTATACCAAATATCATCTAAACCGGTTCAGCGGTTTAGGCGTGAAGAGAGTTACCTCTTCTTGGCTGTTATGACCGACACAGTTTCGGCGTGTGGAATGTCTGGCCAAATTGCGGCCCATGTAAATAGATCTTAAGTTTGCTGACTCAAAATCGATAATTTTGTGTTCACAGGAGAGCCAAATTTTGTTTTTTTTTTGCTGTGCATGACCCATTTATAATATTAAATAGGTACCTATGGATTTTAGCCATTTAACGAGGTCTACAGCCTAGTTACATTGGTCAATACAATAAAATGACTGTTTGTTCGGGTTTGTTTAGTGGGGTAAAACAAGAATATGGAGGGAATATAAATAAATAAGGCAAGCAATAAGGTGGCTTGGATGTTGGTAGGGGGAGGTGAAAGGGAGACGTATTGAAAGAGACAATTCAATAAAAGTCCAAAAAAATTAAAATTGTCTTACACAGTTTAAACGTTATCTAGAAATCAATGTGTCTATTTGAATATGATTGACTGAAAGGAGTGAAACTCCCCTTATGTACCTTCTATACCTACATATCAAAAAGATAAATTATCTAAGCGACCTTTTTGTCTTGGTTTTATATTAGCTTTCCATCAGGCGTGATTGTGGTGAAACTCAAGCCTATATTGTCATCATCATCATCATCATCCCAGGCTATATACAACCCACTGGAGGGTACAAGCCTCCTCTCAGAATGAGAGGGCTTGGGCCGTAGTTCCCACGCGGGCGCAGTGCAGATTGGGAACTTCACACACACCATTAAATTTCTTCCCAGGTAGATATATGCAGGTTTCCTCACGATGTTTACCTTCACCGTACAGCTTCACCGTATATTAAAAATATAATTTCGCACATAAATTCTGAAAAACTCAGAGGTGCGAGCCGGGATTTGAACCCACGACCCTCTGCTTGAGAGGCTATATGTCAAACCACTAGGCCACCACGGCTTAACCTATATTGTATAAAAAAAACTCAAAATATATTTACATAGACAGTGCAATTTACTCTATTTAACACAAAATGTCGCTTACATAATTTCTCCTTTCAACGTCGATATCAAATATGTTTTTTTAGTGCCCCATCCAGCGTGACCTACGTCTCTTGCAAACGACAACTCATCCGAATATAGCGGTACTTGATAACGACGGACATGAGTTACGCGTCCGGTAAGTGTTCCACATATATATGTCGATAGCGGCCAGAAATATGCGGCGAGCATATGGGAGGGCCGAATTTTAAACAAATGAAGTTAGCTCATCACTGATACTATACCACAATGCCGAATAAACTATCAGTATGTAGACTCCCTCTTAGAAGGCTTCGTGGCCTAGTGGTTTGACTCATGGCCTCTCAAGCAGAGGGTCGTGGGTTCAAATTCCGGCTCGCACCTCTGAGCATTTCAGAATTTATGTGCAAAATTAATTTTAAATTTACCACGAGCTTTGCGGTGAAGGAAAACATCGTGAGAAAACCTGTATACACCTGGAAAGAAGTTCAATGGAGTGTGTGAAGTTCCCAATCCGCATTCTGAGAGGCCTGTGCTCTGCAGTGGGACGTATATAAGCCGGGATGATGATGATAATTGTATCTGTTTTTAGAAAAAAAAACTTTATGCCAAGTTCTTGCGGCGTACTCGTATTCTTACCAATCATGTTCTTTCCGAAAGCGCTGGTAGACTTAAAAAAACAAGGTCAAAAGTGGGAGTAGGACTTGTTCATGGAGAAAACAGTTCAGTAAAGATTCGCCAAAATGCAAGTACTGAAACCGCAAACTTATTGGTAGTTTTTCGAATACCATCCAAACACCGTAGGGTTGTTGGCGCGTATGCGTGCGGCCATGGCTATGGCTGTTAATCGTTGCCTAGCAACTGTCAGCTGTCGCCTAAAAACGCTGAAATAGACACGTTTCATGTATGACGACCCTCTTTAATTTTTAACTTTATTATATTTTTAGTCTATGTTGGAATAGCGGCCACTGTAGGTACCTAATACATAATCGGTAAAAAATTCAAGTGTCTAGCTCAGCGGTTCTCAATCTTTTTTGGTGACGGAACCCTTTTGGAAAGCGAAATACTTGACGGAACCCTACAATAAAACAATAGTTTTTAAAAGTGTATTCTTTATTAATAGGCGTCAGAACGGTCGACCAGAGGGAGGTGTTTTGAATTTTTTTTTCAAGTCTTGCGGTACCCTTACAGGGGTATCGCGGAACCCTAGGGTTCCGCGGAACACACTTTGAGTATGGCTGGTCTAGCTAATACCGTTCAAGAGATAGTGCCCTGTGACAGACAGGCAGACGGACAGACAGCGGAGTCTCAGTAATAGGGTTCCGTTGACTTCCTTTGTGTACGGAACACTAAAAAGACATGTTAAGTTAAGAGCCCTTAACGCACCTTACCTACTGAAATAATTGTTTGATTTTGGTTTATCTAATCATGACTAGGTCTCTTGATAAAATTTTACTGCGGAGAATCTTGGTCCTTATATTAAGCTGTATGCGTTGCTAATGGCACCGTTTAAAGCCAAAGGTCGTTTAGGCAGCCAAGGTTGCCGCTATAATGAGACTTGCGCCTGCGACGCGCCCATCGTCGCATCGACTCCTTGCTAGGGTGGCCATGACTATAAAAGATTTTAGTAAAAAAAATAAACCCTTTTAGTAACTAGTGTCTCTGTGGACTAGACCTTGAGAGTCTTTCGTTTATGTTATCAAAAGTCATGGATCAGCCATTTTGAAAATTTTCAAATACAGAATCTACAAAAAAAAACCATGACTGTATCTACTCACAATATCTAATCTAATCCATATATTTGGAAGTTGGTATTTTATCCAGTACTTGTAAGGAAATTATTATTATCACTTAACTAATTTACAGATAAACTACTTTCCATTTAAATTTAACACAACAACGTATACCTAAGTGACTATTTAGGTAATTTGCAAAACAGTGTATCTTAAAAACAGCTAATTTACAGAAATTTTAATAAACCGTTTAAGCCGAGTCAGTAAGTTTTAATGGTTACAGTATATGGTTACAAAATAAGTCAACTGTCAATGTCAATTCATCATCATCATCATTCCAGCCTATATACGACCCGCTGCAGGGCACAGGCCTCTTCTCAGAATGAGAAGGCTTGGGCCGTAATACCCATAAAGATAAAAGATAAAGATAAAGATAAATTTATTGAAAATTTAATTTTTACAGAATAACTTAATAGGTACAAAGTTTCCTTATACTAAACCTAAGTAAGCAACTCATGGGCCCGAACTAGGAAATCCTGTGTTTCGGGCTCATCCACGTGGAACGTATCGCGTAACGTGTTAACGCGGTGTATACATACTGTACTTAGATAAATAGGTACCACAAAACAATGTAACTGGAAATAGTGTTTTGCCATGGGACGGCAGAGAAACTCAAATATACAAAAGACGTGCTATGTCTACTGACGACGCGAAAATACAGGTCGATGCCAAAAAAAAATTAGTTTTTTGTGATTTATTTAAAATGATGGTCACAGCATTAAAGACGTGGGAACGGGCGTGGCGCGTACGCATTGTTTCTCATCATTTCCGGACGGCTCTGAAAATAACCGTTTTTGGTTAAGATGATTTATCTGGTCGTTACGTTTAATTTGAAAATGTTTATTTGTTTTCTTAAAGCTAAGTCCGGTAGACTAAAAAGTTGAGCGCGAGGTTTTTTTGGTGACGTTAGGTAGGAATAGTTTAATTAAATACATAATCATTCTTACAAAATGTAATTATTGAACATTTGTTTATTCATTTTACATGGATTTTAATACCTAATATTGCAATTGTTAACTATAGAAATTAAAGTTAATGTTACATAGTGGGTATGAAGTATTATTACAGAATGCTCATAATACTTACTAGCATTTAGGTCAAATTATGTAACAAATAATAATGAAATGGCAAAACCATTACGTATTTTTAAGTCGTCTTTAACATAATAAAATTAAAAACTTGTAATCGTTCTTCCAATATCAAATTTATAACAAACTATACAAATATAATATGTTTCGTAATATTTCATTTCGCGATAGCATTTATGACACAACTTTTTATAACCATAACAATGGAGGCGACTAAAATTGCTTTTGTATATCGGCGACATATCATAAATGTCGACAAGCATATCATAAGGTCAAACGTATCATAATGCCATTTTGTCATAACTGACCTTTTCTGGGTTTGTTTAAAATAAAATTTGCTTAAGCGCCAAAAATTGTACATTCGACCTTATACGTCTTGATACTAAGAAACAAAAGCCAAGCTACTTATTCCCATCAAACAAGCAATAAGCAACTTTATAAGCATGACCGTAACTCAACAATAAACTGCAGCAATAAAATATTACGAACAGCGTGACAAAGTCAGAGTTCGCTTCTTGACTGAGCTTATTTTAAACCTAATTGAGAATGCTATAGGGCTTGAGTTTGGTTGGAGGAGACAACAGGTTGTCTTAAAAAAAACAACAAAAGGCACCGGCTCCGCTCAAAAAGCCTTAATCGATTATAGCGGATCGATTATAACGTGAATCGATTATCGGCGGTGTCACCCGCAACAAATCGGGCGCAGACAATGGTATTTCTTCATCAGAGACAAAAAGTGCCGCAAAATATGGATTATGGTGGGTAATCTGGTATTTACGGGGTGTTCCCTTTATTAAATAGAACAGTATGTAAATAAAATAAATAAATAAATAAATATCACGGGACAATTCACACCAGTGAAGTGTGTAGTGGGTACTAGGCAACGGATAAACATACCTATATAGATAGATACATACTTAAATACATATTAAACACCCAAGACCCGAGAGTAAACATTCGTATTTTTCATACAAATATCTGCCCCGACACGGGAATCGAACCCGGAACCTCAAGCTCCGTAGTCAGGTTCTCTAACCACTAGGCCATCTGGTCGTCAAAATTAAATAATAATGTGTTTAAACATTGTCTATTAACTGCAAATAGCTTTAAATTAATAACAAATAAATTATTAATGGATTCTTAGTTATTTCTGAAAAAAAAAAACCAAAACATTTTGCTGGCTTTGTGTTTTAATGGCTGAACTTTTTGTTTAAAAAAAACAAATTCCATAAATTTCAACGTCATCATCATCATCTCAGCCTATATACGTCCCACTGCAGGGCACAAGCCTCCTCTCAGAATTAAAGGGCTTGGGCCGTAGTTCCCACGTGGGCCCAGTGAATTTCTTCTCAGTAATGTGCAGGTTCAGGTCAGGTACATATTAATATTATTATTGCGGTTCCACGCGAATTTGCGCAAGCGCTGTGCCGCGGCGCTCTGCAGGGTGCGCGACAGCCGCCAGTCTCCTGACCGTCGTGGCAGAGAGATGGGACAGTGGCACAATTAGACACTGGTCATCTCATAATTTAAGTTTCATTCATTCATCGTTTAAGTACTAACATAGTTATTTAAGTTGTAATACTGATAATTTATGGATTCCAATAGTCTGAAATAAATGCATTTTTTTTTTTTTTTATTTATTAAATACAGAGATAACCGCGCCCTGGTAAGCGGAAGAACATAGGCCTCCCCCAAGGCTCGCCAAACAGATCGGTCTTGGGCCATCCGCATCCAACGCGATCCCGCAACCTTAACCAGGTCGTCGCTCCATCTTGTGGAGTCCTACCTACACTGCGTCTTCCGGTCTGAGGACGCCACTCGCGAAACTTTTGACCCCATCGGCCATCAGTTCTACGAGCGATGTACCCTGCCCACTGCCACTTGATTCTAGCGATTTTTTGAGCTATTTCAGTGACTTCAGTTTTTTGCACGTTTCACCATTTCTAATGCGATCCCGCATAAAACAATAAATAGATCCTAATCTAACGACCGCTTTAGCCTAGTTGGTAGTGACCCTGCTTACGAAGCAAGAGGTCCTGGGTTCAAATCCCGGTAAGGGCATTTATTTGTGTGATGAGCACGAATATTTGTTCCTGAGTTATGAATGTTTTCTATGTATTTAAGTATTTATTTATCTATATAAGTATGTTTATCGTCGTCTAGTACCCATAGTACAAGCTTTGCTTAGTTTGGGACTAGGTCGATTTGTGTAAGATTGTCCCTTAATATTTATTTTATTTATTTATTTTATTTAGATTAAATTTTCCAATGCAGGTAAAAATATTTATAATTTACGATGCTGAGATCACCCTGTAGAGTCCAAGCTTGTCTCCAGGGTGTCCCGCGGCCGGCGCCGGCGCAGGCTTTGTTATTATCTTTATACTTATTTGTAGCTATGTTGTATGATGACCATACATTTTGATGAGAAGACTACATTTCGGATGCGACATTGAATTTGAAAGTATTTTTTTTTTCTGTATCATTGGATTTATATGAAACAGTTAAGACTAGAATGCACGTTTTGGTACCTACGTATGTTATAATTTATTAATTTTATGTACTTAATAGTTTTTGTTACTTCAGATTAGAATTTTTTCAACAGTTACATATTGAAAAGACCCAGAAGATCATTAATTTTGTGACTTAATTTACAAAAAATAATTTTAATTGTTTTACAAAATGATAAATAAGTAGGTACAGTTAAGGGCAAAAATATGTATACACTTTAGTACCTTGTCACTTTAATCACTGTGACAGTTTAATATGGCAGTTCAAATATAACGAAAATAGACAAGGTACTAAAGTGTATACATATTTTTGCCCTTGACTGTACTTAATCTTCAATGGATAATGAATTTAGACGACCAGATGGCCAAGTGGTTAGACAACCTGACTATGAAGCTTGAGGTCCCGGGTTCGATTCCCGTGTCGGGGCAGATATTTGTATGAAAAATACGAATGTTTGCTGTCGGGTCTTAGGTGTTTAATATGTATTTAAGTATGTAAATATCTATATAAGTATGTTTTTCGGTTGCCTAGTAGGTACACATACCACAAGCTTTACTTACTTTGGGACTAGGTCAATTGGTGTGAAATTGTCCCGTGATATTTATTTATTTATTTATTAATAAGTACCTATTTTATGTTCGTGGCTGTATCAAAAATACTATTCTACTTATTCGTAATCTTATTTTACATGTATACATTCCACTGCAGAGCACAGGCCTCCTCTCAGAATAAGAGGGCTTGGGCAGTAGTTAGTTCCCACACGGGCCCAGTGCGGATTGAGTACTTCACACACAACATTGAATTTCTTCGCAGGCGTGTGCACATTTCCACACGATATGATTTCCTTCTCCGTAAAGCTCATGAACAAATGTGATTTCGCACATAAATTCCGAAAAACTAAGAGGTGCGAACCCGGGCTCGAACCCACGACCTTCTACTTGAGAAGCCATAGGTCACACCACCAGGCTACCACGACATACTTTATTCAAATACGCAATTCTAACCCTACACTGCCCACCCATTCCGTTTTTACATAAACGCCATAGTCATAAGTCACTGGCCGCAAAGAAAATAAGCGGCGTCACCCAACACCAGCTTACCTCGCGCGTCAACGTGACGTGACAGTTGACGGCCTCCGAGACGGTTAATTTAGCTAACCGACTTCGACTAATGGATTAAACGGTTCGCTTTTATTTTTGACACCAAATATAGGTATAGTATCCATACTAATATAGTAAACGCGAAAGAGTGTCGGCTGTCTGTCACCTCGTCACGCTTAAACCGCTGAACCGATTTAGATAAAATTTGATACAGAGATAGTTTGAGTTCCTGGTAAGGACACAGAATAGTTTAAGCCCGGAAAATTGCATAGTTCCCACGGGGTATAAACGAATTTATTCGCAGACGAAAGACTGAAGAAGTAAAATCCATACTAATAAGCTCCGTACTAATAAATGCGAAACTGTGTCTGTCTGTCTAGAGACGTCTCTCACCGTTTCACGCTTAAACCGGTTCTAGTTTGAGTCCCGGGAAAGGACATTATTTATTTATTATTATATCAATACAAAATTCATCGAAATCGTTGGAGCCGTTTCCGAGATCCTGATTATATATATATACAAGAATTGCTCGTTTAAAGGTATTAGATAGATAAATATAAGAAGGATAGCTTTATCCTATAAGTCATCCTTTAAGTGGGTGAAAAGGGGGGTGGAACTTTTTATGGGGAATCAATGCCCATTAAACCGATATAGATGAAATTTGAAACGGTGACAGTTTTGAGTTGTGGGATATAGAACAGTTTTTATCCCCGAAATTAAATAGTAACCAGATTAATAAAAAGCAGATTGAATAAAAAACAAGCTACCCTTTAAGCTAGCTTAAGCTAGTATGAAAATAAATGTCGCATAAGAAAAAATGCAGTTGCAAAAATGAATATTTTGGTTTTATGTTAAAGTGAACGCAAATAACTAGATGATTCATAATAGGTTTATTAATATGAAAACAAAAAATAGTTTTTGTTGAAATAATGACGAATAAATTTGACATCTTAACATGATGTATAAATGGTTGATTTAGGTTGGAGTTTAAAATAAAATGTTAAAAAATTGAAAAGATCAAAGAGGCCGCCTCGTGAATCAGAATGTTATCTATCATGACATTTTTTTTTACTACTTTACTTTTTTTAGACTACGAAGTCAAAGAGAACGTAAGTAATTGAAGTTTTAATAAAAAATAAGAATGTATCATTTTAAGTCTATTGGATATGAGGTAGTCAAGCTTCACTAGAAAAATACTTTGAACCTGAGATTAATTTTATTGTAACGTAAGTACCTATCTACCTAACCTATCTTACTATCTACATTGCATACCAACGATTCCTTCAGTCAAGACTTGCCATCTAAAGCAAACCTTGACAACACTAGTCCCAACTGGTAAAAACATCTAAGCGTTAATAGTTCTATACCGCCTACCACAAAGTTACATACCGACACATACGTGACTACAAGTAAATACTTTTTCTAACATGTCAACAAAAAACTCCCACACCATTTCCAATGTCCTTAACAAGTTTTAAAAACGTAACCGCCAAAGCCGCCGCCTCATCAACCAGAATGATTCGTCGTATGCGATGACACCCGCACTCCAAGATGACAATATCGGCTCAGCCACAACTATACGCGACTGGCGCGGTGAGCATTTCTACAGTTACCCAGTACATTGCGTGCATTTCTCGTTAATCAATGAACGATGAGTATATCTGCCCTGCAATGAACAGGATAGTCACTTAGCGTACCGCAGGTGGCACACAGTTGTGACCGGGCGATATTGCAGCAATTATAGTCATTTTTGAAGTGTGAGCCGGCGACTCAAAGGTTTGGAGATGACGCGCGGGATTTCGGCTTTTAATTGTATAGGAATGTGTGGTGAAATGAGAGGTGCGAGCATTTAAGTTATTGTGACGGTTTTTTCTGTCCCAAGTTCTAAAGTTTGTTAATGTTCTAAAATTTTTGGGTAATAATAAAAATACTTAGCTAACTAAGATTATTTTCACTTTGACACTCGGCAATCTCAACACTGCACAGCGAGAGATCGGAAGTGCAATACTTGGGCTAAGGTTTTTATACAAGTACCTACTCTATGAGAAAACACGAACCTTTACGGTTAAAACTGAGACGTCCCGAGTGTCAAAGTGGAAATAATGTTACTGTAAACTTGTTGTTAATCACTTAAATTGGCTACCCGTTATTTTTGCACTACGCTTTTTGAACTTCGGTTAGACTGATATTCTTTTGTCTTTATTAATCGTTTTAATAAAAATTGCTTTTGATGAACACAGACATTATCTAACTTTTGTTGTAGTACTTTACATGTTTGTTATTTCATGTATGAAGGATAAAATTTTTATTAAGTTGTAAAAAAGTTTCCGTGGCGCTTATGCAAAAATGAATTGAGCTAAAGTTAAGATGCCCTTAATCTCTTTATCAAAGTTGTTTGTAGTAGGTTGGTAAATACCTCGCCTACCTAATATAAAATAAGTAATTTAGCAATTTAAAATATTTTGATTCGATTCTCTTATAAGGATTACTAATAAACTGAGTACAGTAAGATTATTTCCACTTTGACACTCGGCAATTCTCGACATACAGCGAAAGAGATCTGAAGTGCAATACTTAGGCTGAGGTTTTTTTATTAATTATATTTATAACAAAACCTATTCAACGCTCTGTCAAATACAACAGCTCTCACTCATACTCATACGCCATGACATCGGAATGTCAAACGCGAAGTTGAACCCTACAGAAATGCATGTAGGTAGATATCGCTCTGCACGCCATGGCTGATATATCAGTCGTTGGCGTAGAACCTGCGGTGCTGATATATGTGTCGTTGGTGTCGAAAAGATTAAATTCTAGGACTTTATATTTATACCTAAGTACTGTATGAGAGAACATGAATCTTTACGATTAAAACTGAGACGTCTCGAGTGTCAAAGTGGGAATAATCTTACTGTATGTAGGTACCTACCTAATTTGATTTTTTTTTTCGTTTCAAAAATCACATGTTAGTTTATTTCACACAATCGAAGTAACAGCTTGTCTTAATAAAAAGACCTTGAGTATCGTCTCTAATTCCGTTTAGTCCCAAACGATGACATTGCAAAATTTTACCAATTTCTTTTTACTATCGCTAGTTCCTTATCCCTGTCAAATAAGATTTAATTTATCGTGTTTTTACACCATAAAATAATGTGGATCACATTCAACTCTATTTTACTGCCGTTAAATACTTCTCTATTTTAAAATAAGGTCGAATTTGGTCTATTTTGACGGCAAACGGATCAAACATCACACTCGTCTTAGTTTTTTTATAGGACCGTTATTAAAAAAAGACAAAGGGCATGTCCTCACACGTTCGGTGACAGAAAAAAAGAAAGAAAAGGGACGGCATGTTAATTTTGCATGAAATGACTTCGTAGCTTGACATGTCTTGTCATGATGAGATTTTGGAAATAGTTGATGGTTTTTAAATGGCATTTTAAAACTAGGGGTTGGTCCAACTTCGCGTTCAAATTAACTTGGCTTCTTCTGTTGCACAATTCTGTAGGGGATAGTTTTACTAGCATTTCAATCGATATTAATTTCCTGTCACATCATCGTCATCATCATCATCATCCCAGCATTTGTCCCAATGCAGGGTAAAGAATGAGAGGGCTCGGGCCGTAGTTCCCAAGCGGGTCCAGTGCGGATTGGGAACTTCACACATAGGTACCATTGAATTTCTTCGCAGGTGTGTGAACGTTTCTTCACGATGTTTTTCGTCACCATAAAGCTCATGGTAAATTTCAAATGTAATTTCGCACATAAATTTCGAGATGTTTCTATTTTACTAGGTGCTGCGTCACTTCCATCTAATTTTGCCACCAGATGGCGCCAGATGGTTGTCGTGAGATTTCCTACTAAGAACTACTAAGAAACCGTGGTGGCCAAGTGGTTTGACCTGATGGTCTCTCAAGCAGAGGGTCGTGGGTTCGGGTCCGGGCTCGCACCTCTTGAGTTTTTCGGAATTTATGTGCGAAATTTCATTTGTAATTTACCATGAGCTTTACGGTGAAGGAAAACATCGTGAGGAAACCTGCATACACCTGAGAAGAAATTCAATGGTGTATGTGAAATTTCCAATCCGCACTGGGTCCCCGTGGGATGTATATAGGCTGGGATGATGATGATGATAATAATGATCCTACTAAGTAATCTAATATATAAAAATCTCGTGTCACGGTGTTTGTTATCGAACTCCTCCGAGACGGCTTCACCGATTTTTATCATTTTTTTTTTCCATATTCAGTGGGTCTGAGAATAGGTCGTACGTAGGTACTACGTAGGCTATAACTTATGGCAAAACATTGTTTGTGGAGTCAGCTAGTAGGTATTATAATTGCAAAAGCTTGTGAGCATGTGCGTGTATGTGTGTGTTGGTGTGCGTGTGTGCGTAGCTGGATTGCCTTCAGAGGCTTTTTCAGAATTAATTGTGTAAAATTACATTTGAAATTTACCATTAAGAGCGTTTATACCTGCTGAGCTGGCAACGTTGCATTTTTGTTAGTTTTTCTCGATTATTCCATAAAAATTGAATGAAAATTAAAAATGTTTTGTATATAAATTGTTCTAATATATAAGTTAATGTGTCTACTGCAAAAAACGAACAAATTATTTCCTAACGTTTTTTAAAGAAAATAAAAGTCTTATCACGAATTATTATTGCAATAGACACATTAACTTATACAGGGTGTTACATTGAACGTAGTACAAATAAAGTAATTCCGGCTCAGTTAACGATAGAGAACAAAATGCACGAATTGAGTAATTAAAATACTTCGTAATTAACTTTTGCTTATTTGCTAACAGAATAAAGAAATTAAAATCTCCTAGTGTTGTCACCCATCATGACGTCACGTTTACTTGACGTATCTATTCCTCAAGCTTTGTTATCAGTTATCAGTGTGTCAAAACATCAAAACAAATGATAAGGAACAACAAGTGATATCTGTTTTTTTATTAGAAAGTAAAATTAACTGTTAAGTTCAAACGTACTTCAGCAAGTGTTCGAAATGTCCACCTCCTTCCTGAACACATAGCTCTGCACGTCGTCGAAGATTTCTTTGCACTCTGCCGAGTACGAACTCGTTGGTTTTTACTACCTCAAACGCCTGGATTATTTTTTGGCGGAGCTCCAGAACAGTATCAGACTCTCGTTTGTATACCAGTCTTTTGAGCTCACCCCACAAAAAATAATCCAGTGGAGTTAGATCCGGGCTACGAGGCGGCCATTCCACTGGACCACTGCGTCCTATCCAACGTCCAGGGAACTCTTGGTCCAGGTAACTCCGAACCCGCAGGGAAAAATGTGCTGGAGCTCCGTCTTGTTGATAGTGCATGTTTTGCAAATTTTGTTCGGGAATTTGTTGCAACAGCATTGGCAACTCGTTTCTTAAAAAGGCTTCGTACTTAATTCCATTTAAATTACCTTCAATGAAATAAGGTCCTATGACATAATTATTGAGAATACCCGCCCAAACATTAACTGAGAAGCGTGTTTGAAACGAGTCTCGCCGTGTCACATGAGGATTGACATCACTCCACCAGTGCTCGTTGTGTATGTTAAACAGTCCTACTCTGGTGAAGGTAGCTTCATCTGACCATAAAATGTTAAGGTGTTGGTTTTGTAATAGCCAACGACAAAACCGTACTCTCCTGGAATAATCTGCTAAGACAATATCTTGCACCCGTTGAAAGTGAAACGGGTGTAATCCTTCGGCATTCAAAATTCTCCAAATAAAAATGTGGGTTGTACCAAATCGTGCCGCGGCTTCTCTGGTGCTGGCTTCTGGGTGGCGGATAAAATACCTAAGTACTCGTGTTTTAATAACCCCTGAGTACCTTGGACGCCGGCCTCTACCTTGGGCATGAGCTGGGACCGTAAACTGTCCATAGTCTCTCAAATTCTGTACACTTGTGTTGATCAATTGACGAGTGGGGATTGAACTCTCCGGGTATCGCTCATGAAATAGTTCTTGTGCCCTCATCGTACTCTGCGATGTGAAATAAAGTTCTACCATCACTGATCGCTGAATATTAGTAAACGGATAAGCAGGAGGCATGACTTCTGTTTAAAATTAAACTGCGACAATAAAGAATCAAACGAAATGCTGGTTTGTTATGACAAATAACTTCAGTAATGTGTCAGAATGAATTTTACTCATAAATTATCAACATAGGAAAGCAAAAAGGTAAGTGTTCACTACAAAACTAGATTCAAACTTTTTTCTTTTAACTCTCTAATTAGGGTAACCACGATGAGACCAAAAAATAGGAAAAATTTAAACAGCAATATTAATTAATTAAGATGACTTTAACAACACGAGACCTAGTAGAGGCGTTTAGCATCAGGGAGACGAAATTAAAAAACAAGAGTTGTATTACGTTCAATGTAACACCCTGTATATTAGAACATTTTGCATACAAAACATTTCTAAATTTTCATTCAATTTTTATAGGATAATCGAGAAAAACTAACAAAAATGCAACGTTGCCAGCTCAGCAGGTATAAACCCTCTTAACTTAACGGTAAAGGAGGACATCACCTACCACTTCTGGTAGGTAGTTATGAAGTATGAAGCACGATGTATTCTACGTCCGCCCGCTTCCGGTCGCCGTGGGCTATATTCCGGTTTGGGCGTCCGTTGCATACATCTGCAAAGGCATAGTTGCCATAACCCTTTTTAGTTTTAGTAGTGGGTAAGTTTGAGTAAGCCCTATTAGCTTTCGCTTCGGAGCAAAATGCACTGTTTAGGGGTTGATGTAGTTTTAAAAAAAAATAGAAATGTAGAAAAAAGTGATATAATAAATCTAATTACAAAATTAGGACACAAGTAGCCGGTAACGATTTGAAAAAGAGAATGTGCTTTGTAATGACGATTTGACAGTTCTTGACATTTTTGACGGTTCTGTCACTCGCGGCCGCCGTCCGCTACTCGATCCTGCGTATCGATCCAACATGCACAAAACGCAAAATGTACACTACACGCAAAATGTGACCAATAATGGCAATAACAAACACAGTAACCGTACTGTGTGCTAAAACCCAACCAAAACCGCTACTGAGGTCAAGTTAGGTAGGTAGGTAAGTTTACCAGTTCTTTCTTTATTGGTAAATCCACTGCAATCCGTCTGACAGACAGACAGGCGTTACTTTGCGGAGGTGCATATCAATGAACTGAAACAATACAATACAATACAAATATTCTTTATTTATAACCAAAAGCATAGTACAGTGACAATTCAGTACCTACGTACTTTACTCATCCGCGACCTGATGATACTTATGATAAGGTCGCGGGTGATCAAAGTAGTACCACCTACCTAGGTACTTGTTTCAGTTCAAGAAGTCAGTTGCTCTGTCAGATTGGCTGCGCTAACATTGTTGGTACCTATAGGTAGTAACGGAATAAAAAGGTTCGTCACTTTTCGATCTTAATTCGTTGACATAGAGTCGAAATTGACGAATCTTTTCATTCCGCGACTGTACCTATACCTATAAATAATCGTAATCCTTTTTTTTATTTAAATCGTCAACACTAAGTAGGTAGGTAGGTGCCTACCTAGGTAGGTAGTAGGTAATTACAAAATGCTGTTGACTGTCTCTACAGTTCAGTATCCAATAAGGCATTCTTATTGGAAAATGTTTTCCTTTGAGCACTACACATAGGTACTTACTCGAGACTAAAGATGCTTTGACAAAAGAAAAATAGGTACAAAGCTTTTACATTACCTAGGTACCTATAGGTAGGTAGATAGGTTAGACCCAGGATGATTTATTAGGTAGGTATAGGAACTAAAGGACATAGGTAGGTATATTATAATTCCAATTATATTTTTGCCACTTTTTATCAAAACCTAGTAGGTACGGTAGATAACTATCAGTTAAATTGATTTTAAGAATAAGTATATTTACTACTTTAAAACAATAAAAAACTAATATTTTTAACTGTAATTTAATCAGAAAACTCTGAAGCAACTATGTAACTACATACCTAATAAGAAAACAATGAATCAATTAGGTATGACATAATGGCAACACGTGCTTTCCGCTCTGCCAAAAAATATGACAAGCAAAGAACTCGATCATGGAAAATGTTTAGTGTTTGCGTTTTTCTCTATTCTGTGATAGTTTTGTTTTGGTATATGCTGTAGGCGTATTTATCCAATTAGGTATAGGTTACCTTGACCTTTAGGAATAGTGGCACAAACAAAATTCCGCAAAGCTAAGCTAAATCAAACTCCCGTAATAAATGTTGTGTGGCGGAAATCCTAAGGAAAACATTCTATTTTAAAAATAAAAGGCGATTTCAAACTAGCTAATTAAAAGAACGGGATTATTTTTGAAATGAAAGAAGAAAATATTCCTTTTATATAAATTCTGGCCAGCAAGAATTGAATAATATTAAAAAAAACACCAATACTCCTTTCTAAATAGACTTAGAAACTATAACAATACGACCCACTTTCGAACGAGATTTGAATCTCAGCCAACCATGTGACTAGGGCGTTGACCTATTCGCGTTGTCACCACGATGTCATTGGGCGCGCGCGACGCTTCTCATTGGTTGAGGATGTCGCGGGCGTAATCGTGCGACATCGCCCATTGGCCCGCTTTGTCACTAGATGGGCGGGGCTTGAGGAATTCTTATTTTTAAAATTGTAAAGTTTTCTTTTGTTTCGAAAACGCGAAGAAGACTGGAATGATTCGGAAAGGTGTACTTTATTTTTAAACTTAGTATTTTTTTTTATTTCTGATACTTGGTCTACTGGCCAGCATTGGAGATTTTTTTTACTCCAGACTATTTTCAAGAATTGGTAGCTGTAAGAAATATTTTCTTGGTCACCAATTGCTTCCAGTGATACACAAACACCAACAAAATCTACCGTAAAACAGTGCGGCCGAGACGTTTTTCATCCCCCTGCGGGAGGAGAGGTTATTGATCCGCGCGCGACGCGACGCGAAAAACACCTAATCCCAACGGATAAGGATGGAACGGATTTAAATTTGGAATATTTTTGAAGGAAATTATACACAGTGTCAATATACCTACCTACGTATGTGGAATATAATTATCAGCAATTGATGGGATGGGGCAAGTTTGACTGAACAGTACTAGGTAAGTATACATCCTTAAATGTTTTTCAGAGTTTTCCTTAGGTACATTGATCGGTGTTAGGTAAAGAAGTTTCTTGGATTCTAAGTAATCTGTAAAATTACCTTGGAAATCAATGATGAGCTATTTGGTGAAAGAAAAAATCATGAAAAAAGTTGAATACATCTCCGAAGTTCAATTGATACCTATAGGTAGGTAGGTACCTACCTAAATATGTAAAGTTTAAGTGCCTGTGTTGAAATTGGAACAAACAGCCCACGCTTCTCATTTTGATAGGAGACCTGTAGAGGCAATGGATCTATGGGGGCTCTTTTAGGCAGATACCTATTCGAGATTTTAAAAAAATATGGACCAAGAATTTTCACGTTATGAATGCAATTACAAACCGACTAATTCGATAATCACACCAAATATGGTAATGATTCTTTTTTTTAATAAGATACTTACCTATTTAAAGTAGGTAGGTAGGTAGGTATCATTTTTTTATTATGAGGGATACAAACGAGCAAGCTGGTCATCAGATGGGAAATGATCACCACCGCCCATAAATAGGTACATACCTACCTACCTATGAACAACTCAAAGAGAGTCACTAATCTGTTGCCGGCCTTAAAAGGAAGTGCAAACCCTCTTCTTGAAAGCCGATGTCATAGTTATATGTCTGGAAACACTGCTACTCGATACTTTGATGTAAGGTAAGATGCAGCACGATACCTGTTTCTTGATTTTCCTAGGTGTGTAGGTAGATCATTTGTTTATTGTTTGTGAACATATTGAAAGGAAGTTCTGATAGATAACGATGTAGGTACTTAGATGAAGTACCTACTTAATATACCTAATGCATCGATCTACCTATGTCTTAAATCTGGGAAATCGCGTGTTTACGAGTTTTAGCCCCAGATAAGCTCGCTTGCACAAATACTGATAATCAAAGCACACATTTTTGAATCTTATTGCATTGTAGCAAGGACAAATGTAGCTTGATATATCTTTGTAGGTAGGTACCTACTCGACAGCATGTCATGAGTTTGATGATGATGAGTGTTGTAGCTGGCTATAAAATGGCGACCGTCGGTGGCGACGCGTGTAGCCAACGCATTGGCCACCCGCCGCTGCCTTTTACGACCACGTTTAATTAATCTATTCTTATAGTTCGCTTGAACGCCATTCTGCTAATTGGCGCGAAATTCAAGTCTGAAAGGCTTGTCACACTGTGTACTGTGTATCTAGATAGGTACTGTGGGCCTACTTTCTACGTCACTTATCTTTTAGGTACCTATGTAACTAGCTTTTGCCAGCGACTTCATCCGCGCACAAGTATAGGTAACGCCACAAGAGTTGAGGTCACGCACACATGACAACAACACGTCATGTAATGACAGCGGGATTTCGACATTTATTCGTACCGATAGCAAGTTCAACAGACACAACAGTACCTAAATTACAAGATTGAACAAACATTTCTTCAGCCTTATTTCGTTAAGAACAGAAAAAAAAATAAAAATAAAAAAAAAATATTGAAATAATTGTTTTATTTCAACAATAGGTTACCTAAATGTAAAAGAAAAATTATAATATGCATTGTTTATCTACACTATTGAAATAAAACAATTATTTTAATTTTTTTTTTATTTTTTTTTTATTTTCTGTTCTTAACGAAATAGGTTGAAGAAATTTTTGGTCAATCTTGTAATTCACTGTTGAGTCTGTTGAACTTGCTGTCGGTACCTACGAATAAATGTCAAAATCCCGCTGTCATATTTTCATTCGCTCATTAATTTCATTCATTCACTTCTTTTTTTGCAATCAGTGCTTTATGTAGCTGTGTGTGTAATCATTCGCCTCAGCTCTCGTGGCGTGCTCTTCCAAAAGAGAGAGAGAGAGAGAGAGAGAGAGAGAGATGTTTATTTACACATATTCGATACACAGGAAATACAGTTGACAGAAAAAGATACAAAAAAAAATCATCGAATAGTATAAATGTTGCGGCAAACCACAACGCTGTTTTGCAGTGGGACCCATAAACTGCACATTACTATCCTAAATTTTACATGTCGCTCGACATTAAGGTCACTGACAATAGTAATATAGGGCTCAGGACATGTTGCAAGCTACCATGCCACTGTCGTACAGTCAAGGGAAATCGCGTAACAAGGTGGGATCTTTTCACAGTTAATTTCACGATGGTTTCTTTGGCTGATGTATGGAATGTCAATATGACATTTGCAATGAAAACGGTTGATCCTGGTACGTAATTCAGTTTCTTCAACTGTACCTATACTTATTCCAAGTCGACACTTACCGGACACGACGTATCTATACCTATTAACCGCACGCGCCCGACGCACTCGAGTTTTTTTAAATAGTCCTTAGGAATTCAAGATTCATAGACAGTGGCGCTGCAGCCGTCAGCGTCCGGAACTAACGCATTGGCCACCCGTCTGCGCGCTGATTCGAAATTTAATTGCGCCGTTAAAAAGTAATTAATGTACTGAGCTTCATATTGCACTAGTGCTATAGCTATAAAGCGTTTACGAGTGAATTGCGATGGCTGATGGAATTGTTGGAGTAGGTACAAGTAGTGGTTGAAAAATCAGAAGTTAATGTCAGGTCATGTTAAAAACGTGCATTGCGAGGCGCGTACGCGCACACAGGGTTTCGTTCGGACCTACAAGATTTCACAGAAAAAAAAATATCGTAAGAGTAATTTTATTAAAAACACCCGGCTAGTTATGTTTGAGATTCTTTTCTTTACCTATTTGAACTGATGAGGATTTACTATTTTTTATTAGTTTTTAATTTAATGATTCTTTGTGAAACACCTTATACTTAGGTAGTATAATAGTTATTTAATATCCACGTACGGCTTTAGACCATGCATAGACTCTACATTTTTTTTTCAATTACAGAAGATATTTCCTAAGTATTCTAAGTATATGAATTTTAAACTTACCTCCACATGATCCTGTGAAAAAAGAGTTTCAATTAACAGACGGACGGACAAACGCGGAAAAATGAGAACAAAAATTCTGCGTATGACCGAAACGATAATAATCCAATTCAATAACCTATAACCATCCGTAAGTATATCGACACACATTTTATGACAGCTAACAATGGCCCATTACAATAAGCAGATGCGTTACCACCTGAGCGGAACATGCGTAGCGTAAATCATAACATTTCCGGACTCAAAACGGCGTAAAAACCATGTAGTTTCAACAACACATACGCCCTTTTTAGGAAAGTGTACGAGAAAAGCCTAATTTTAAAAGCGCGTTTGCGCAATGGTTTTTGAAGGACCATAATACCTTTTGGAATAAGGAAAGCTGTTCGGTAAAATACGCACAGCTGTTTGTGCAACTGGCCGAAAACATTAGATGACATAAGAATAACAAGGGTATTAAAAAGTAACATGATTATGAATGAATTGAGTAGTGTTCTGATTTTAAAATTTGACTGATTTGCACGTCAACCAAACGATTCTCAATAGGTTGGCAGTAACAAACAAATACCAAATATGCAAAAGTTTGTGTATGTAGGTACCTGTTTGTGTGTGTGTTTCTTAGTCTACTTACAGATGAACAGCTGAATATCTAGAATAAGTTTAAAGCATATATAAATATATCGTCGTTTAGAATGAGACTGACACAATTCGAATTATTCTCATTTCAAACTCATTTTTCTTTTTACACAAAGTTTATTTTTGAAATAAGAATAATACGAATTGTGCCGGTCACATTTTAAGGTGGAAGCGCACGCTCTAGGCGCGAAATTCAAACTTGTTCTTTTTATTTTTGTGTAAAGTTTTTTAAGAATAAAACTATTAGCTTGAAATAAAAGTTGTCAAAACGTTGAAAGTCCGAATTTCTATGTTTGACAACTTTTATATCAAGCTAACAGTTTTATTCTTAAAAAGCTTTACAAAATAATATAAAGAACATTGTTTTACAACCGCAAGTACCATATGAAGTTAAACAGTTACACCATTTACCCACAATAAATTAAAACCTATAAAAATTTTGAATTTCGCGCCTAGAGCGTGCCGTTCCACCTTAATATAAAATTTGGAAATCTTTACCATGAAATTTTGCACGGATCTTCTTCCTACAACAATGTAAGTAAAATTCCAGAATTTGAATTCGACTATCAGACCTACGCGAACGAAGCCGTAACTAAAGTTATATAGGTACTTATTCTAAGTACCTACTTGGTTGACGAGGTCACAAAATAATGTTGAATCCCATGGCTGTCATCATTAACTTAAATAATCACCAAAAAATCATTGACAATAACGTAATCATAAATAGTTTCGAGTATATCATTAGTCTTTAATTCATCGCAATGACGGCGTGATCACGCGTCCTTTACAAAAGGTCCCGTTAGACGCATTAATATCACACTACATTTTACCCTATTTTCTGAACCATTTTTTGTACTGACAACACCGAATTTCGAATGTCACGCCTCGTTCGCGCGGGAAAACAAACGACGTTCTTTTTTTGAATTCGAAAAGCGTCCCGTTATACTTTTTTAGTTTTTTATTGAAAGGATGCGTTCCGTTGTTGTTTTTTCTTTATTTTGTCATCGAAACACCGGACATAATCGAATTTTTGACATACAATATGGGATGAAATTGGTTTCTTTGTTCCTTTTATGGTGTAGTTATTAAATCGCGTATCGATTTAAAACGATGACAAACACATGCCGTCTTGCGCTCAATTATTATTTAAATGGCCTGTTAATTGATTTTTTATTCTTTTGAATTTGCTTAATGTTTCTTGAGATGAGCTATTCGTTTTATTTATTCAAAATATGAATGCAATTATGGGAGAAACTGGATGGATGAATTCGGCAAAATCCAGAGAAGACTGGCGCTCTTTGGAGGAATTCTTTACCTGCAGAGGGGTTCTCGCAGAATAATTAACAAAATATCTGGGGGCACGGTAGTGCCCCCGCCAAGACGAGCAAGTGAAGCGCAAGAGCACTACTACCTTTTATCAAGCTTTTATCGAAGCGCTTCGTCGTTTTTTTTGAACCGTCATAACTTGAGTTTGGATTATACCAATTAATAAAATTATCGGTATAATCGGTAAACTCATTAAAATATATAAAGTTTCAATTGCATAGCTCTTATATTTTAAATTTTATTGATATCTAAAAAACCCTGATTTCGTCACTGACACACTGATGATTATCGGAATGCTTAGGGATCCTGAAGTCCTAGAAAGCTGAAATTTTTTATTTAAATATTATCGAATCTCTCTGAATCCGGTTACATACTAAATTATGTAGTTTGCTAACCGGATAACTCAACTTTTCCATGGGAATTACTCACAGTTCCCGTCATCAATCACACAAGTCTAGTAACACAGAAGTCTAGTAGTAATTGCGGGTATCGCGGCCGACTGTACCTCGTAAATCATCGGTCATCTGCCCGCGGCGGCACCAATGTATCCGGGCCTGTACAGTTGGCTTTGGAAGGTCGTAATTTTGACACTACAGCTGCTGAAAAGGTGCTAAAGATGTTACCTGGATGAGATGAAATTACAAGAAAAAAAACTAAAAAATCGACTTTAAACTTTTTTAACTACGTAACTTATGTTAATTAAGTAAAACTTGTACATGGTTAGCACGTAGACAGGTACTTATACAGTCCTTTACCCTGGCCTCAAGTAGTATTTTTAATGATTTTTTTTAAACCTGCAACAACTTATCTAATTACGAGTATACCACATTGTTGTTTTATAAGATTGTGCTTAACCCGATTACAATTTTAAGTAATGAATTTTCAGGATATTTTTGGATATGTTAACAAGTATCGCATAACTATAATTTACAGCCAAAAATATCTATTATTCTCACTAGGCTTCTTTTTTTAACTAAATCTATTAAGTTTTGATCGGTCGAACAACGGGAATGTCAAGTAACGCTAGCGGTTTCGAATGTGTATCTTGCTCTTTTTTTAAACGAGCAATTTTTTTTTTTTTTTTTTGGATTTTAATGGCCTGGTTTAAACGAGCAACTGACAGCTGCAATGTTGCCATGTGAAACTGCGTTTTGATTTTATGTAGCTGTGTACCCATGTTTTATCTTTGGCTGTTCATTTTATTTTGATTACCGGCGTATTTATTTAGTTTATTTATTAGGTAGGTACCTACCTACTTACATTGATTCAAAGAAAGAGATGATAATTTGTTTTAATCGTCATTTATTTACTTATGGTCATCGTCTCGGTCTATATCTACCTATGATGAGAGGGCTTGGGCTGTAGTTTTCACGCGGCCGCAGTGCGGAGTAGGAACTTCACACACACAATTGGATTTCTTCACTGGTGTTTGCAGGTTTTCCCACGATGTTTTCCTTCACCGAAAAGCTCATGGTAAACATCAAATGTATTTCACATATAAATTCTGTAAAACTCAGAGGTGCAAGCCCGGGGTTGAACCCACGACACTCTTTTTTAAAGTCTATAGGTCAAACCACTAGGGAACCAGCAGACTTATTGTCTAACACTTCCGACGCTTGCCTTCGCAATCACTATTTCTTTCTGTCAAACGGTATAAGATGATGACAGAAAGAGATGGTGAAAGCGAAGGCAAGCGTCAGAAGCGTTAGACAATACGGCCTCAGGACTCCCGTAGGTAGGTACTTTACTTACCCTTCCTTCCCTTATCATCTTCATTTCAGCCTAAAGACGTCCACTGCTGAACATAGGCCTCCCCTAAGGCTCGCCAAACAGATCGGTCCTGCGCCATCCGCATCCGTCCCCGCAATCTTAACCAGGTCGTCGCTCCATCTTGTTGGAGGCCTACCTACACTGCGTCTTCCGGTTTTTTTTTCGAAAAACTGAAGAACTTAACCTGAGTACAGCTTCTTCCTTGTGTTGAGTGAAGGTTTGTACCTTTTTCTAGTTCATACATTTGTCAGCCACAGTTAAAAATTTAAACTTTACTTATTTGATACTTTTTTACTTAGTGAAAAGTGTCAAAAGAAAAATCGTGTGGCAGAATTCATTTCATAATGCGCGTTATAAAAAGAAAATGTTTCTTGCATTTCGTCCCCTTACTGCTAAAACCGACTAACTGCATCAATGATAGTTTCGAGAAAAACGCATTTAAAGGTTTGAGTGGTACGTTCTCTAATAAAACCTAACGTTAATTGAAGTGTTTTTGTGTTTTTATTTAGATGGGTTATCTGTAAGTAAAACAGTATGAAGAAATTTAGCCTATACCCAATATAAGTAGGTAAAATCACGCTTTGAGTAAAAAAAGTGGCGCAGATAGTCGGTTTTGCTTGTAGGAGATGTGTAACGTTTCGAAATTAAGCGCCATTAAAGTATTAAAATGTAATTAGTATGTTTTGTCACTTAGCTAATTTTACAAACTGCACAGATCCAATGGGGCGAAGCGAAATCCTTTGTAACGATTGCAGTTATTTTGACTCTATTCTATTTGTATATAAATTACCATGGAGTTATATTTACAAATCTGACGATTATTTGACTATAGAGCGACATTGAACATCAAACAAGATAAAAATGACCATTTAATAAATATTTAACAATTAATATTATGGAAATTAACCCAAAAAGTCCCTTGTAACCACAGGGAGGAATATAAAACCTAAAAAAAAAATAATGTGTCATCGAATATTCACAACAAGGACGTTTTTGTTCATTATCCGAGGGCTGGTACGGTTGAAAGAAAATAAACAACTCATCTGTATCAAAACCTTGCATTTGGTATAATTCAAAATATAACTTTAATAATATTCAACATTATAGATAGAAATACACGTCATTACAATAAAATATTATTAAACACCAAAAATAATCATATTATAGGTATATCGTTAACCCACATAGTCATTATTCGTCACTTGACTCGCCTTCGGCCACATCTGGCACGCGGTCTACGATATTTTCGCAGACAAGTGACTGAAACCAGCTATGGTACTCTTCAAGTATATCTAATACCCTTTTCGCACATGGTCTTAAATAAGTATTCAATATTAAACGTTGTCAATAATGTCTATCAAAGCAAGACATTCAGTAATCATAAATAAAATAGTTCTCTTACATCCTTTTATTTACCTACTAAAAGCGACCACAATAAAATTAACCTCAAGCTGCGACAAATAAAACAAATAGGTACTTAAGTAAGTAAGTAAATACTTTATTGTACAGAAAATAAACAAACAAAGAAAAGTTACAAATGATGAGATACAAGTCGATATGAAACCATAAGAATAAATAATAACAGATTATTTATTTATTTATTCTTATGATGAAACACAAGTGTAGGTGGATTTAATACTTAATACGGTGTAATTCAATGGCCTGCTTGATTTTTTTGTTACTTTTTCTAAGTACCTCACCACCATCTGACGATTCGTGCTTATTTTCAATATCTGAAACAAAAACAATTTTGTTACTAAGGTACGCTGAGGTGCGCTAAGGTGCGGTCAAGGCCGTGCGATTTGCTGTCATTTAACGCAAGAAAAAAGAATCCCGAGACTTCAACGCTCACTTTTAATTATTTTCACTATTTATTGCATTTAGATAAATATAATTAAGTAGCTTAAAACTATAATCTACACTCTTCAAAGTTTAGGTAGGTTAGAAACAGTAAACAGTTAATTTGTACTTACTTTTATTCGTATCATCGCCTCCAAGTCTAGATTTAAAAGTTTTCAAGATCTTGAACTCATTATGTACACATAAAGTATACGAACTCATTAGAAAATAAATTCAAAACGGGATGCGCGCGCGCGTGTGCAGTCTCGATCAAGGTTGAAATGCGACTAAGTGCGGGGAGGGGAGGGGCCGCTTACGCGCTCTTAAGCGGTTTTGCCTGTACTTCCTGTACTATAATTCTGCCGCCGATAGGAGAAACGTTACATTCAAAACCAACTATACTACGTTTAGTTTGTTTTTGCAGTTGAATATTTTAATCGATGCATTAATTTAGTACAGGAAAAAAATACTAAGGTTAGGTTTGATGGTTTTTTCAGACGTCCGAAATGCCATATTTGTTTTATAGTTTACAGCAAAAAACGACTATGTATGGTTTAGTCGCTTTATGCAGTAATAAAATTGCTATTTTATTCATTAACATACACTTGGTAGCTTTTGCTTGTTATTTATTTCTGAAAATCACCAATAACCTACCTTAAGCTGGAGGCTAAATCAAGAACGGAGCGGCGTATCAAAAAACGGGGTTTACCACCAGATAGAGCTTGGAAAGCGTATTCTAACGGTACGTATAACTCATTTTTGCCAAAAAGGGAGGTTAGTCGGTTTTAGCAGTAAGGGGGCGATTTAGTACAAGCGCTTTTACCTACTATAATTTATGTGTTGTCAACGAATATCAAAAGAAAGTTCACAAAAGCTTACTGGTATAATAACCAAGCTCGTTGAACAAGTACTTTTATTAATTTACCGGTCCCCGTTTGCACTTCGTAAGAACTTGCTTACTCATTAAACAAACGTCGTCTTCTTCAGAAACGTTCTGGCAACTGTCATCAGTCGGATGCGTTCAACATGACGCAATGTTCCGCGAAATGTTACATTAAAAAAATGTTTATCTTGATCGCATCGAACGTCGTGACGGAACAGTGGTTGATTCAAATTCGGAATTGTTTTTGATTTGTTTTTATTTATGGCCAGTTTTGGAACCGCAGTCAGTTTCAATTTGGACCCAGTTTTATCACAGTAATCGCTTTATATTTTAACATTTTATTAAAAAACTACGTCTTAACACCTCTAAATACGACAAGTATTTTTTTTTGTCCAATCAAGAGCCATTTTACTCCCGTCGTTCTTAAAAATTACGCAACAGCGTGTCGTCACGTCCAAACTGTTTCCAAACTTAACACGATCTGATAAAAACGAACGTGCCCACTCAATAATTGAATTCAATATCTGACTAATTTACGGCGTCTTCACTAACAGTCGAGATAACATCTTGGACCTTCGTTATTTTCATACAAAATGCGACCACAAAAAGAACCTTAGCACCGACCAACAGAGTCTAAACAAAACGGAACGCGATCACAATTCATTTATTTTTTAAATTTCAAACTTTAGAACGCTTAATTCAAAACTCAAAATTCAATTTTAGTTTTAAAGACCCACCATGGTTAACTCATAACACTGGCAATTTTGACTCTATGACCTATCGCATACAGTTAAAAAACAGTTGTTTTTTATTGTTGAAAAAAATTGGCCTTCTCTAATAGTTATGGTCACAATAGGGTAGAGTATGGAGGTTGTGACCTTAGCGATGTTTTAAAAGATAATGTTGCGTATTGTCGCTTCTGCTTGCAAATGTTTGGTTGTGATTTTTTGTTTCGTAATCATTGAGTTAAAAAGCTTCTTTATTTTTAAGATAATGTCATAGATAATAAATAGCAGCTTTTTTTCTTTAAAGTACTTAATGAAAATGTTGCGGCAGTTTAGCGTTTCAGTTTAAGTTTTTTAGAACCCTTTTTTAAAGGCGATCTGGGTCTTACTTAGTCTTTTTATACAAGAGGGTTAAAAAGGCCGGGGTTATGAAATTCTATATAATATACAGTGTATGTAAAACTTTTGAAATGATCTGCATGGCACCCACGTCCAAGTTTAACCCTTCTGGGGCACGGATATCCAACAACTAGACATGCTTGATATACCTTTTTTTATTGTTTTTACCATAAAAAAATCTCAATTTTTATTCAGACTTCTGACGTGGTCTTTTTTTATTATGAGAGGGAGGCAAACGAGCACGCGGGTCACCTCATGGGAAATGATCACCAGCGCCCATAAATATCAACAACTCAAAGATAGTCACTGATCTGTTGCCAGTTTTTAAAAAGGAGAGGAAATAGGGGAGTATTGGGCCCTCGGCGCTCGCACTGACCGAACGAAACGCAGCAGGAGTACTGCGCTGCTGCTGCTTCACGCCGCAGGTGTTCTGTGAGAGGGTGGTACTGCCCTGGACGTGCCGGCCCATTCGTGATGCGGTGGCTAGCTACAGCATGGCTCTACCGCTACTAGACTGATTTTGTAAAGGTCGCAGGAACAGTGTTGCCTGCCAGATGCCGGAGTACAAGAAGCGGGAGCTGCGCTTTCAAAACGCGGATTTTTAAATGAAAATGCGGATTTGTCCAGCAGTGACACATTATAGGCTAAAAGAAAACGACATCGTCATCCGCTTCCCCGACATTCGTGAGCCATTGCTACTGTATGAGTGTAATGATATATTTTAGTAACTATAAATAAAAAAAATTAAATATAAAAAAAAAATATATATATTAGGGGACAATCTTACACAAATCGACCTAGTCCCAAACTAAGCAAAGCTTGTACTATGGGTACTAGACGACGATAAACATACTTATATAGATAAATAAATACTTAAATACATAGAAAACATCCATAACTCAGGAACAAATATTCGTGCTCATCACACAAATAAATGCCCTTACCGGGATTTGAACCCAGGACCTCTTGCTTCGTAGGCAGGGTCACTACCAACTAGGCTAAAGCGGTCGTTAAAACCAAATTAAAACCCCCAACGCAATTATGTCACACGTATGTTTGAAGATATTTAAAGTAAATGCCCATTACGCGTCTAAGATCCCTTCTGCAGCTAACAAAAGAGCTGATAACTTTGAAACGACTGAATCGATTTTGCTGAAACATACCCAAGAACCATCGCCAAGAAACCTGCTTTCTAATAAAGACCGCATCCAAATCGGTTCACCCGTTTAAGAGCTATGATGCCACAGACACATACACACACACACACACATATAGCGGTCAAACTTATAACACCCCTCTTTATGTGTTGGGGGTTAAAAAAGCGGATCCGAAAAAGCACCACTACGCAGGGGCCGCTTGGATGAGGACAGCGCAGGACTGGATCATTGTCGGACTCTTTGGAGGAGGTCTTTGCCTGGACTGCTGGCAGTGAAACTCTTTTGGCTAATATGATAATCATCATCACCCCAACCTATATACGTCCCACTGCAGAGCACAAGCCTCCTCCCAGAATGAGAGAGTTGGGATCGTAGTTCCCACGCGAGCCCTGTGCGGAAGATCCTCACATAATTTATTGAATCAGGCGTTACTTTGCGGAGGTCCATATTAATAAAAAAAAAAAAAAAAAAAAAAAATTAGGGGACAATCTTACACAAATCGACCTAGTCCCAAACTAAGCAAAGCTTGTACTATGGGTACTAGACGACGATAAACATACTTATATAGATAAATAAATACTTAAATACATAGAAAACATCCATAACTCGGGAACAAATATTCGTGCTCATCACACAAATAAATGCCCTTACCGGGATTTGAACCCAGGACCTCTTGCTTCGTAGGCAGGGTTACTACCAACTAGGCTAAAGCGGTCGTTAAACAATGAACTGAAACAATTACTTTGCTCACGCGAGTCTAACATTTCGTACCTGAACTGATAGGTACTCTGAAGAAGAGCTCTGGTTGAGTTCAAAACGCGTCAGTGTAGTTTGGTGGTGGTAATAGTTGTGTTTGTGTGATTTGTGTGTGTTCATACAGTGCGGAGCTGGAGGAACTGCATGATCACGCATTTTTTACATAAACATAGCTATCGTTAGGTCGCGGGTGAGCAAAGAAGGTAATTGTTTCAGTTAATGAACCTCACATAGGTACCTACCTAAAGAACTAAAGCCACGGACATAGCTCGAAGAATCGCTAGACTAAAGTGGCAGTGGGCTGGGCACATCGCCCGTAGAACTGACGGCCGATGGGGCCAAAAGGTTCTCGAGTGGCGTCCGCGAACCGGAGACGCAGTGTAGGTAGGCCTCCAACAAGATGGAGCGACGACCTGGTGAAGGTGGCGAGAACGCATTGGCCGATCTGTTTGGCGAGCCTTGGGGGAGGCCTATGTTCAGCAGTGGACGTATTTCGGCTGAAATGATGATGATGATGATGACATAGGTATAGTCGGGGTAAGAAAAGGTTCGTCACTTTTCGACCTTAACTCGTTGACATAGAGTCGAAAAGTGACGAAACTTTTCTTACCCCGACTATAGGTACCTACAACATTGGATTTCTTCGCAGCAGGTAGGTATGCTCACAATGTTTCACCGTAAATTTCATTCGATATGATTAATTAGGTAATTTGTATTTCTTTCCAGTGAACTAAGCTCTGTGGTAACCCTTCAACCCCGTTAATAAGGGCGGGCGCGCACGTTCCATCCCGGGTTGTTTGGCGACGCGATCAAGTGGATAGCATGCCTGCGTCAGGGAATTTCATTTGGTCGTGTTGTTTGGTGGTGGTTTAATAAAATCTCGAAAAAAAATTTTTTTTTTTTAATAATGGGGAAAACGAACATGTGGGTTATCTGATAGGTAAGCGAACAGTATCACATATGGAAGCAGTTTTACTGAGTTCAGTAATTTTTCTGTTGCAATGTGTAATCGATCAGGAGTAGGTATGATCGGCAAAGAAAGTGGTCTACCGTTTTGACAAAAGTTTCGGCGAGATCACTGAGATCGCTAAGGTTGACTTTTCTGAGTAAAGTCTTTAGGGAAAATCGACCTCGTTGTATCGTGACGTGCAAATGAACTTAGACCATATTTTTGACCGACTATACCTACATCTAACGACGTGATAAGGGTAGCCTAGTGGTTTGCCTCACGCAGAAGATCGTGGGTTCAAATTCAGGCTCGCACCTCTGAGTTTTTCAGAAGTCATACGCAAAATTATATTTTACTAGCTGACCCGGCAAACGTTGTTTTGCCATATTACGGGTATAAGAAATAGCCTACGACCTATTCTCAGACCTACCGAATACAGATGAGAAGTTTCATAAAAATCGGTCAAGCCGTTTCGGAGGAGTTCGGTAACAAACACCGTGACACGAGATTTTTATATATTACATTTTAATTTCTTTATGTTACCAGTTTTTTTAGTAGGTACTTATAAATATTTTCTTCTCTGTGATCCAAAAGTACATTTTAGTTTATAAAACTATACATAATCATTACAATTTTACCACGACATGCGCCAGCGACCAACATTGCCATCGCATTTTTATAGACTCGATTAAAAAAATTCTCTCTACAAAATGACATTTTAGCATTATAACTAAATGGCGTACCTATTTATACAGCCTGCTTTGTAGTCTGCGACAAAATAAACTGAACAACATAATAAAAACAATCAAATTAAAAGTAAAAAGGTCGTATCCGTCGTTGGTAAGATCGCCAAATGGCATCGTAACATATTTCGACCACTAATTGACAATCGAAAACCGCATCAATACGAATTACACTCGATAATTTGTGATATTACAGAGTTTTTCGAATTAATGTTGATAATTTTGTCATAATTTTCGAATTACGATCACGCACGCGCGTACAAATTGTTTTGCGACATTCGGTGGACGACTCATGAGTTTATTTACTGGCAGCCAGTGACAGCGGGGGTATTATTAATATTATTATGAAGCTTCATTCAAGTATCTTAAGTACTACATAATACATTTTAGTTTTGTTTAAAGAACCTACTGTGTTCGAATAAAGGTGTAGAATTATAAATGTTGCAAAAAAAATACGGAGTAAGAATAGTTTATAACTTTGAGTTTTTCAGAATTTAATTGCTTTAAGGTGAAGGAAAACATCGTAAAGAAAGATCCACACAAATGTGAAAACATTCAATGGTGTGTGTGAAGTTCTCGATCCGCACTGGGCCCGCGTTGGTACAACAGTCCAAGCCTCCCATTCTGAGAGGAGCCCTGCAGTAGGATGTAGGTATATGTATAGGGCGAGATTATAAGATGATGAAATTTAAATACTAACTTTCCACTTCTTAACGTAAGTAGAAAGAAAACAAAAGTTTCATTTAAACAAAATTTTATTTAAGTACTTTATTTAAACATTTACACCAAATTAAACAATAAAGAGCTGGTAACTTTTTCAAACTCTTTTCCTCTGAACTTCTATTTTCGTATCATACCATCCCTCTTACTCTCCTATTAAATACTATTCGCGTGAAGGGGACAGCACAACAGGAGTTCGAATTTCGAACTCATATAAGGCCAGTGCACACACGCCGCGTCGTCGCGGGCAACGAGAAAATTAACGGTTGCCAGCAATTACTCCCAATTTAACGGAAATTTGCATAATTGTGTTGCGACAGACGACAGGTGGTGCCCTCAAGCGACGCGTGATGACACTTATTTAACGGTTAATGTGTCGTAAATCAAGTGGCGAAATGTTTAAAGGATTTAAGAGGAATTTGCGAGTGCTGATAGTGTAATGAACGGTTTGGCGCTGTAATTGAAAAAGCGTGATTTATTTTGTGTTTAGTGAAGCGGCAGTCAGTTTTTGTGATTTTCATGGACATTCGAAATTTAAAAGTACTTAGGTGTTTTCTATTTTAAAGTAAAGATACAGATCGATACTAATACCCGCGAAGCACAGACAAGGTTGCGGGCAACGGCTAGTTTAATTATAAAGTAGGACGATAAGGTTGTTGTTTGTATATTTGAAGCGATGGCTGTATAGGTAAACTTAAGGTAAACTTAAATGTAGGTAAGTACCTACTTTAAAATACTATGAACGTAACTTCGTATTTTTTATAATTTATAATGTATTAAATGTTAAAACTCCACTGTTACCAACTATCTTTAAGAAAAACAAGTAGATAGATCATCATCATCATCATCATCATCGTTATTTCAGTCCCAGGACGTCCACTGCTGGACAAAGGCTGGATAATTGATACCCCATCATTACAGTTGGAAGCAGCTTACGAATTTTGCCAAACTGACCCGACACTATACCGAGGATATCCCAGATATCCTGTACGAAATAAGGATGGCCCTGAAACAACTTAAGAACAACAAAACACCGGGTGAGAATAGAATTACATCTATTAGGAAGATACACTCTTACTCGTATACTACAATGACATTCAACCTTCATATGTGTCACACGATCAATGCACAATTCAATTTCAAAAAATATTCAATAAAGTAATTAGTATTAACCATCTTAAAATTAAACACCGCCCAAAGCAACAGCAAGCAACTTAGTCGCCCACGCGTCACCGTCATAAGGCGCGGTTCACACGTTCGGCGACATCGCGACACGGCCGCCAATTAATCAATGTCGCCGTTGTCGTCGCGTCGCTTTGTCGCGCTAAATTACTTTATTGTGGCCCGAATTGCCTTTATAATGTATGGTAGTTTGGAGTTTTTGAAGGTTTCCGTTAGCACGCTACTGCACACTCACGCAAGATGGGTTAGTGTTTAATGTGACATCCTCGTAAGCCCACATCAACTTTTTTTTTTTTTTTGGGACAATTCACACCAATTGACCTAGTCCCAAAGTAAGCTAAGCAAAGCTTGTGTTATGGGTACTAGGCAACGGATAAACATACTTAAATAGATAGATATATACTTCAATACATATTAAACACCCAAGACCCGAGAACAAACATTCGTATTTTTGATACAAATATCTGCCCCGACACGGGAATCGAACCCGGGACCTCAAGCTTCGTAGTCAGGTTCTCTAACTACTAGGCCATCTGGTCGTCTAAACTTTTGACTATCATGATTTGAAACTTATTACCTATCAAGTAAAGTTGACATTTGCTTTCAAAGTGAACATCCTTTGATGGCACCTTTGATCAGTTATAACTGAAGATACACATTGCCGAACAAAATCCCCTTCAAAGAATGTACGAACTTTTTTATTTGTTTGCATAATAATTAAAAACATCACCTACACAGAAATTTGAACCTAGCCTTTACTTCATTACAGTCGAATTTCGGTTGACACTTGACAGCTAAACTTGACAATTTCACGCAACGTACTGAGAAAAAGAAGACCACTTTTATCAAAGTGGCGCTTATTTGGCTCGGACATTTTCGGGCGCGCGACTGTTGATCTACAGTTATAATTGATCAAAGGATGGCACTGTCTGTTAGGCTAATTATAGCCCAGGGATGTAGCTCTTCCTATTTAAATAAAATAATAGCGATGACCTTCATCTGTAGTTTATTGCAAGACTTGTGAAACATGACTGTACAGATTTATATCTTATTTTTCAAAGCTGACATTCGATTGCTATTCTAATTTTGATTTTCAAATAATACCATAGAGCACTTGCGTGCCAGCACCCGAATGCCCGATTACAGTAGATACCTATCAAAAAGTATAGAATGTTAATAATGGTTGGCAGCTCTTTTTAAGTAGGATGAAATACCTACTTGTACTAAGAGGCACCTTACTTCCGTGAGAGGTCGTTCCAGTTTGTGACAATTAATGAATTTAAGTAACATTAGGTACAATTACCACTTAAAATAGCAAGCTCTAATAAAAATACAATAGGATCAAGCATCAAAAATATAACTTAGACTAGCATGCAAATCAATAGCGCTCTTGATTATGTCTTACCTTAATTCATACGCAATAAATTTTCATTTTCATTTTCATTTAATTTTTCTTCTTTTCATTTCTGTTAGGCCCCGTCCGCACAGCGATATTTCACCGCGCGGTTTTTTATTCGCAATTCTGTAACACATATGGATGTAGACGCGCGGCTACGTCCATAAGATTCAATGTGTTACAGAATTGCGAATAAAAAACCGCGCGGTGAAATATCGCTGTGCGGACCGGCCCTTACACCACTGAAACAATTTAGATAATACCTATTGGTTTAAGTTAAGACCTTGGAAGGACGGATAGATTTTATATCTGAAAATTGCATAGTTCCCGTGGGATAGTGATAAACTAATTCTTCACAGGAATCGTCGCGCGCAGCAGCTAGTGATTGAATAAAATAAATTATTGTGACCATAACTTGGAAAATTTGAATCATCTCCCGACTTTTTCATTACAAAGTCCTGCAAGCTTATTGTCTAACGTTTCTGACACTTGCCTTCGTAATCACTATTTCTTTCTGTCAAATGGTATAAAATAATGACAGAAAGAGACAGTGAAAGCGAAGGCAAGCGTCAGAAGCGTTAGACAATACGGCCTCTGTAAGTACTTATCTAAAATAATGGTTTAAACTGACTTTCCGTAAAAAAAAGTTCGCGTCCATACTTTGGGAGGTACGCGACCACAATCACAAAGATTACACAAGTAAAATTTACAACAACCATCTACCTGTATCGGGGCGGAGTTTTAAAAGGAAAAAGCGATATAGCTCAGTTTTAAAAACTCACGGACAAAGACAGATGTCGAATCCGGAAAGCTACGTCAAAATTGTCTCCGTATATACCAGCCAATTCAACAAAAGCATTTTTTTCCACCGCTCTAACCCGCCATCTTTACATACCCACCCATAGCAATTAACCCTTCGGCTGTCGCAGCCCTTTGTTAACCCTATAATGCCCCTTTATGTCAACTGTCAAAGGCTGAATTAAAAGTGGGTGTATTAATTTTTTGCCTACCCCAAGGGGTTGAAAGACTAATAATATAGTATGAAATGACAGGCTTCGGTTTGTTTGTAAAGTACTCGAAGTATGTATGGAAGTGACGTTTATTAAATCTGGTCAAGTGTGAGTCGGGCCACGTACCGTCCGTCCGTTTTGTCCTGTGCTTCTACCAGATAACTGGAAAATCAGTCAACCAATTAGATTCCTAGGCCACTATAGAACCATGTCATAATGAATTAATTTGTTTATCTTCTACGACACGTCTACCTTCTATCTATCGTCTATCTTCTACGTTTTAGACGACCAGATGGCCTAGTGGTTAGAGAACCTGACTACGAAGCTTGAGGTCCCGGGTTCGATTCCCGTGTCGGGGCAGATATTTGTATGAAAAATACGAATGTTTGTTCTCGGGTCTTGGGTGTTTAATATGTATTTAAGTATGTATCTATCTATACAAGTATGTTTATCCGTTGCTTAGTACCCATAACACAAGCTTTGCTTAGCTTACTTTGGGACTACTTAGGTCAATTGGTGTGAATTGTCCCATGATATTTATTATTTTATTTATTATTATTACGACAGTGATTATTGCGTGAAGTATGCCACGATGACACCTCGATCTTTGCGAACATTGTGTCAATGATACTGAATAAGAAAGGAGTTTACTTAAGTATAACTTACAACTTGAATTGTCACTGTCCGTCTGTCCAAACATCTTTTTCTTCTATGTCATAGAGCGAAAACGTTTATAAACACTTTACGTTTATTGCATGTTGTGATCGGAGAGTTGATAATCCTTTGATCCGCACTGACATTGTGATTATCTAGTAGTATGTGACAAGGTTCTACAGTGGCCTAGAAATCAAATTGGTTGACTGTACCAGAGTCTTCTTCCATTTCTACAAAAATATGTCCACAAAAGTAATTCGAAACCAAGCTATTTGGCCCTTGTTATATGCGGCAAATATTTAAAAGGCGTTACAATTATGAAGAGATTATTAAAACTGTCACTTAAATTTCTCAAGTGTACAGTGTACTAAAGCGCCAAAAATGTGCCTTGATTGCTATCAAACCTAAAAGAAAGAAAGAAAGAAAAAATTTTGGGTAATGTTTTTTAAATAGAATATGCAGTTAAATTAGCAGAAATATAGGAAAAATGTCTAAAATGTTTAATTGTAAAAATAGCCCTGTGATATTGCCGTGCCCTTACGGGGCGTCACATGTATACCTAGTCTATTATTCCAGCTTTTGCCTGTAATGTGATATGCAATAAATCATTTTGACTTTTGAACATTTATTCGTGACAAAAAAAAATACAAAAAGAAAAAACGGAAACAGATACAGAAACGACGCAGAAAAAAATGCATCCGAACATTTGAACATTTTGAGTCATTTTGACCAAATAGGCGCTTCAGCACATTTTCCGTTCCACTGTCGAATACGATTGGTTTTCATACGGGCTAAAGTATCCCGACCCAGTAACAAGAGGCTTCAAGAATAAACAACAATGTCAGGAAAGCCCAAAGAACTTTATACAAAACAGGTTGGTAGGGTCAACGTCATAAATAAGTGATCGTCTTAGTACTTTGTCACTTTAACTTCATGTTTAAAAAGCCATACGAAATTATGAAAGACTGAAAGCGACAAGGTACGTGATCACTTATTTATGACGTTTTACTGTACTTATGTAGCCCCTGTTGGAAAATAAAATCTAGATTTAATTGCTTAATCCGTTTTAGCTTGACGATTCCATACATCTTCTCATCGCTAAACTGAGTTTAGACGCGTAAACGTGGCTGAATCGTTAGAGTTAGCCAAAACTCATTTCAGACTTACGATAACACCTAAGTAAACTACTAACAATTTGATGACTGATAGCGCATCGTGTGAAACAACTCCTGTAAAGCAAGATAGTGAAACTGTTTCTTAGAATTTGGCTAGTCTAATTCTATGCTGTAGTATATGTTATAAGTTTACTTATGTGATTTTGTTAACTATCTTACGTTGTTATTATTAAAAGTTTTATGCTAAGAAATTATCAATAAGGCTAAAATTATCTTAACATTAAATTGGGTATAGGTACCTACTTAAATATAAATTAAAGAAAAGAACCTTGTTGATTAACATCTATTGCATGTAGGGTATTCTCTGAAACTACTAAACTGATTAAAATATATTTATTTTTCTCTTGAGTCCTAGCGTACTTTATAAAAAATATATCAGTCGTAATAATAACTGCCGAATGTACTATTTAAAGTAAAAATTAATCAACCATTAGTTTTTTTTTTAATATTACCGTGTTAAAGGCAAAACAGATTATTTCGTCCACAAATAAGGGTTCCTAGTTGACTACGGAACCCTAAAAATGGGCCAATTTTTATTTTGTCTTTATTGCCGTTTTTTAAATATGGAATATTTTATGTGATCTCTGCTAAGAATCACGAGCTTTTTCGATCCTGCAAGGAGAACAAGAGTGTCCTAAGTTTTTTTCCGTTGACTTACCATTTTTCATAGACTTTATAATTATGACCATTAGTAAATGGAAGGATCGAAAATTATATTGGAAATTTTGGGACACTTTTTTCTCCTAGTAGGATCGAAAAAGCTCGTGATTCTGAGCAGAAATCACATAAAATTTCCCAAATACGAAAAGATTCAAAACAGACAACAAAATAAAAGTAGCAGATTTAACGACCGCTTTAGGCTAGTTGGTAGTGACCCTGCCTACGAAGCAAGAGGTCCTGGGTTCAAATCCCGGTAAGGGCATTTATTTGTGCGATGAGCACGAATATTTGTTCCTGAGTTATGGATGTTTTCTATGTATTAAAGTATTTATTTATCTATATATAAGTATGTTTATCGTCGTCTAGTACCCATAGTACAAGCTTTGCTTAGTTTGGAACTAGATCGATTTGTGTAAGATTGTCCCCTAATATTTATTTATATTTATTTAGATCGGTTTTACCTTTAACCTGGCGAATGATTAAGTAATTTTGAACAGCTAGTCTTTACATATATACTCATAGTCACATAAAAGTTGTCTAGTTGTTGTATAAGGTCTTACAAGGCTATTAAGTGACTTTATTTAGCATAGACCTAGAATGCGCGTCGCATCTAAGTCAGCTACAATTCAAATGCACAATAATTTCGCAAGTGAAAAGGTGAAATCACTAAAACGCCATATATCATAAGTAGGTATATATATAATATCATATATGGTGCTTTAGCGATTTTACTTTTCCATAGTCGATTTGAACTCGAAGCTCCTATTAATTTTTGAATCACCATAAAATCTAATATCATGCTTAGGTAGAGATTAATTTCAATGACGAACAGACATATTTACCTCCAGAATCAGGGTTGATTAACAACCACCCTTCTGAATTAATAACTGTGGTAATTGAGATGTTTGCATAGAATAGGGGGTCGCAACCCTTATTATTTGAGCAAGGATTCGTATTTAGTCATCCGAAATTTTGCTGAGACGCTTCCTATTGTGGCTATATAGTCATATAAGAGGGATGTATCTACTGAATAATTTTGTTGAAAGGGGTACCCAGGGTGGCTCGGGTGAATTTATTTTTTATTAATTGCGATGCGGACTTTTCGTCTATTTTTGAAAATTGTAAACAAAATTTCGCTAGCCAATTTGATTTAGAAGAATTTGCTTATCATGATCCCATGGGAACTATACTACTTCTCAGGATAAAAGTAGAATGATTTAGCCCAGATTATGTATAAACTGTGTGAAGTAGGGGAGCTGGGGGCTTGTTGTAACATTTTTCAGCAAATTGGTCCTAGTTTGAAATGTATTTACTTTTTCGTAATTAGGATTTTATTTATTTATTGTAAAAGAAAATGTTTACAAGGCATTACAGTGAAACCAATACACCGAGAAATTTAAACTACTTGGATAATTACATTTATAATCTACATACAAATACATTATTTATAAATACTAGACTGTCTAGCATCAATCCTTTCCTATTCCTTTTTTACTGATTTACACAGTAATAATTTGGGTACCTACTAGATCCAATTCAAACATTAGGCACAATTATCACCTTTTCTTAAGAAAAACCGTTTTTAATCAAAATAGCAGCTGTTACAACTAACTCCTTGTTAGGGGTAAGTTGTAACAATTAAAAAACGCAGTAATATAGCAGAAAACATAACATTTTATTACAAGGTAGATACAGCGTCAGATTGCGATATAATACAATACCTTTTTACATACAAAATTGGTTTGCATTTTAACTGACAAGATCCATTTTTGTTGACAATCTCTTTCTAGGGGGAGTTATCTGGATTAGATCTCCATTTAGGTCTGTATGTCTCTTCTACATCTCCTGCCAAAATTCATTTGAAAATAACCTTTACCAAATAGTGAAGGAAAATCGACGTGAGAAAAACTACACACATTTGCAAAGAAATTCAATGGTGTATGTTTGTGATATTTCCAATCCGTACTCGGCCCGGGTAGGAATTACGGCTCAAGCTGAGAGGAGACCTGTCCTGCTGTGGGACGTACGTGGGTCACACTGAAAGTTTCGGGAATACAAAAAATGGATCAGCGTAAAGAGTTAAATGTACATTTCCGGTTTTTTAAAGTATTCTCCAAGCATATTTATACATTTATTCATTAGCTTAGACCGATTATTGAAACAGTTATTCGACTCCAAAGTGTAGTCTCCGAAATGGCACTTATGAAGGTGTCCACTGCTGCTTCGAGTGACAGAAATCGCTGAACGCGTTGCTTATATTTAATTTTAGGGTATGTATAGAAATCATGAAGACTCCAAGTCGCGGCTGTATGGTGGTTGGGTCATTAATTCGGCGTTATAATAGTCTAAATACTCATTTGTTTGACGAGCAGTGAAGTCGCTAGCGTTGTCGTGATGAGAATGATGCATCGGTTGGAGTTTTGTCTTTTGAATATATCAACGATTTCAGGTAGACTATTTGTAGTACATCACTCTGCATTAACCGTTTTGCGATCCACAAGTGCAATAGTCGCAACTTGCCCTGATTTCGAGGCAAAAGTGGCGACTATCTTTTTCGCCGTGCTTCGGGAGCGAACAATCTTGGTCGGTCGCAGTTCGTTTTCGAACACCCAAACTCGTGATTGGTTTTTATTTTCAAGTTCGTAAGCATGTATCCACGTTTCATCACCCAACACGATTTTATATACTTCGTTGGACGTTCCAGTGTTAAACCTTTCTAAATTTATTCGGCACCAATTGACCCAGGCCCCCTTTTGTTCATCAGAAAGTTGGTGTGAGACTCAACGGGAAAATAGCTTTTTCACGATCAGTTCTGTTTGCAAGATAGTTTGGATTTGACTCATTGCAATCCCTAAACATAACTGAATTTCACGTTATGTGACATGACGATCTTTGTTGATCAGGTCCCGCACTGCATCGACATTTTCTTGAGTAACTCCAGATTTGGGCCGCCCTTCACGAAAATCATCACTGAGTTTCACACGATCGCGGTAAAATTCGGAAAACCAGCGATACACAGTCGTCTTTCATGCAACTCCCTTCTTAAATGCATAAATCGTCCGATCAAGGCATTATTTTTGAGATAAACCACTCCTAAAATCATAAAAATTCATAGCTCTTAAAATTTCTCGCGTTACTTCAATTTTGGCGGCAACAAAACAATTACTAAAAAGTGTCTACTTTTTTTTTCAAACTGCCTGCTGTAATGAGTTGACAAGACCTCTATGGTTATAAAAAGGTTAAATTTGAAACACTATTGTACCATTAAATAATCGATTCCCGAAACTTTCAGTGCAGCCTAGTATAAATTATAGCTTTTATATTGTCTTCGTGCGGTATTTTCGTATGATCATGTTTACTTTACTGATATATAACCTCTATAATATAGCTCTTTTAGTACGTTTAGGTTTTGCCCAGTCCTTTTATGACGTTTAACGACAACACAACGTTAAAATCCCGCTGTCATTACATGAGATGTGGTTGTGTGCGTGGCCTCAACTCTGGTGGCGTTACCTATAATAGGTAATGTGATAATCTGTCAGCAATTTGTGCCGGTATTATTGGATACCTCATTAGGGAGGGTTGCACTTGTGTGAATTATGCACATGTAATTATGCATGTGTGCAGCACGACTAATGAGCGGTGGGCGAAGGGTTAAGGGCTAAAAGTGATGGCAAGTTCTGAAAGACGATGGTTTGGTCGCTATTTTGTAACGCTTTAGTAAATTTAGTTCTTTTTATTTATCATTGGAGATCATTTTACTTAGCTATTGTGGTGTATTGGCTCAGATGTGGCTTCGCGTCTAGGTAAAAATGTCATGTACATGTGTAACAAATAAAAATAAAAATATTTTACAAAAATAAAGAAAAATCGATTGAGAAACTGATGATAAGAAATCCTAAAATGAAATGATCTAAAGTCTTCCTCGTGATTTAATTTTGCATAATACATGATTAAAAATTATTCTGGTTTTCAATGCTAAAGTAATGTTTTTTTTATTACAGTGATAGAGCTGCTTCTTAGAAATAATTGTCTTATGGTGCCATCTAATCTATTATTATGAGTAGCATTAATTACAAGTAAGTAGGTAGGTATATAATAATATATTATTATGTAGGTATATTTTGAATGCGTTGCTAGTAGTTTTTACCAGCAAATCAAATATAGAAGATAAGTTCATCATCATCCACTCAACGTCCACTGCTGTACATAGGCCTCCCCCAAGGCTCGTCAAACAGATCGGTCCCGCGCCATCCGCATCTAACGCGTTCCCGCAACCTTAACCAGGTCGACGCTCCATCTTGTTGAAGGCTACACTGCGTCTTCCGGTCCGCGGACACCACTGGAAAACCTTTCGGCCTTATCGGCCGTCAGTTCTCAAGCTATGTGCCCTGCCCACTGCCACAAAGTCTGGCGATTCTTTCAGATAGGTATTATTATTATGCCCGTGACTTTTTAGTTCTTGCGCGGATTTCATCATTTCTAATCCCGCAGAGAAACTTCAAGCATAGCCCTTTCCTAGAAGATAAGTTAATTAGCCAAATATAACTTGAATTTTATGTGAAAAGTAGACAAGTTAAATCTTAAGCTTAATTTTTTTTTGATTTATCGTTTTTCAATGTGTTCGTGGGGATAATCCACATTTAGAGAGATAACATAAGTAATTTAAGTCTACTCTGTGTAAATGACTCGACAGTTCAATTTAAGAATTTATAATTTCCTCCTTTATGTTTTTAGTGGGTCCTATACATATACGTACATTTACATTTACTCTAGTATCTGCCGTCCGTCGTCAAGGCAGCAGCTAATTTGTTTTGCAAATCGAGGGTGACGTTGCCAAAGCAAAAGGGTGCGTCGTGATACCGTCATTTGTTACCCTTATACATTTCTAAGTTGGGACGACAGGCGATCTTTAATTGTTTAACATTAATGTACTCGTATACACAACCATAAAGTTCCGTTTAAATCTGTATCGCAAAATAATACATTAAGTACCTACCTAATAGAGTTTGTCAAGCGAGTGTGTCCCTTGAAAACAGGTGGCATTTTCAAAAAACTTTTATATTTCAACACTAATAATACTGAAAACTATGATTGATACTTATATGTATTTAGCTGCTTTTTAACTACTTCGAGTATCAATCATAGTTTTCAGTTTTATTAGTGTTGAAAAATAAAAGATTTTTGAAAATGCCGCCTTTTTCAAGGGTCACGACTCCCTTCGCTTGACAAACTCTACAGAGGCCGGGAAGTAAGGGGTTGCCGGCCGAATACTTTTTACGGCGTAAGGATAGTTTATGAGGCTGTCAACTCGGAATAGACATTATAAAATAAATCGTAATTGGATAAAAGTTATAGCTTTCATAAAGGGTTTTCCACGCTTGCATAGTTTTAGCGGTATGTTGTTACGTCACTTCTACATGCATTTTCATTCCACGATGTCAGTACGATGGTCGACAGTTTTCCCGTGGATTAATCAAGCAAAGTAATGGCAGGTAACTAACAACCAAATAGTAAAAGAAAAAATCGGAAGCACTTTACAACGTAACCTTTGGCAAAACGTTGAGCTAAAAGTGTCCAACAAACGGTAGGTGGTCCTCAAACCAAACCGCATTGATTTTAAACGCGTTAACGGCCGTAAACATAGGTACGCCTTGATGGCCAGCATTACCTTTTTATGTCCTAACATTATGAGCATATTGTTATTACTGAATATCTGTAAAAGCCTTAGTAAACATCCGTCGGTGGTCTCAGGACTGGCTGTATACATAAAGGATACATTAGTCGCGTGGAAAAAAAAATTTAAAAGGTTACATGTCAAGCTTCGACCGCGGGAGATAGAACGTTTTTGAATTTGAATTTCTTCGTTATTTTCGAAACAAAACAATACAACTCCGATTTAGAACTAATATAAACCTGCGTTCTACTATTAAGTGTTAAAGTGTAAATTACAATGATAATGTTCACGCGACTTACTTTTTCTTAAGGGGTGCCCACACGAGGCGGCTTCTTTGGGCAAGTGATGTGTGTGCAAGTGATTAGTACTATGAACCTCCGCAGCGCGGCGCTTGGTCACAGGTAAGGATGCGTTCCAGTTCTATTTGTTCTAAGGCTCTAATGACATTTGACCGTGCCATCATGTCGAGTCTATGCATTTATCGAAGTTCAAACAGATCATGGACACTCTATTTTTTAATGCTATGTGAGGTTTCCGTATTAAAGGGGCGTAATAAATAAATAATAAAATAAATAAATAAATATCATGGGACAATTCACACCAATTTATTGATCTAGTCCCAAAGTTTGTGTTATAGGTACTAGGCAACGGATAAACATACTTATATAGATAGATACATACTTAAATACATATTAAACACCCAAGACCCGAGAACAAACATTCGTAATTATCATACCCTGACACGGGAATCGAACCCGAAACCTCAAGCTTCATAGTCAGGTTCTCTAACCACTAGACCATCTGGTCGTCTAAATAGATTAATAAATAGGCTTATAGTGTCTCAAATCTATTTGTATACTTAAAATAACCAATCATCAAAATCTTAAAACATCGGAGAATGTTGAATGAAAAGTTAAATTGACTAAATCTCTTGGAAGACTCCAAACTTAATTTGTGTCAAATGTTACCAACTCAAAGTTTTATCACAAATATGTGAAGTTAGTAAAACAAGACAAGGATTGTAGGTTCATACGCAGGCTCACGCATTCGAGTTTTTAGGATTTATGTACGAAATTATATGAATTTTTGGTAAAGGTTCGTGAGGAAACCTGCAAAAATCTTTAAAGCAGTTCAAATAATGTGAACATCCTGAGAAAAAGCCTGTGTCTAGCAATGAGAGGTAAAACTAGGCTAGATTACTTATTATTTATTTTATGTTATTTATTTATATTATCATCACTTACACTATCATGCATGACTATATATATATATATTATTATGTGTAGGCACAGTTATTATTAGTTTATGACAATTTGACTTAAATATTAAATAATTATTCGATAAACCCATGTGCATGTCGCCCAAGAACCCATTAAGAAAAAGAAACAGCTTTAATGAGTAACATTAATAGCGTTGCTAAAAAGGCCCATTCCCACCGGGGCCCTAAGTCGCTGTGTCCACTGCGCGCGCAAACATTGACGCAGCGAACTCCGGTAGCTTTAGCGGCCCGCTAATAGTGTCCCGAAACCGACAGTGTTTACTGGAACCGTGTGGTGCCGCCTTTAAGAAGGACTTTAAATAGTGCTGGCCGGTTAGAAAAAAAATTATACCGGCTTTTAAAAAAAAGTTAAATATTTTTAAACGGTGTTCCTCCGATATATTTTTTTCTTTCAGTGTTAAAAAGAAGGGAAACGATCTTGACCTGTCTTTTATTGTAAAATTCTTCTACGAAATAAGTAACATCGATTAGGTAGCCATCATATAACACGATACAGTTTTTTTTTAAACAAATAAAGAGAAACGAAGTACACAACTCATCTACAGGTTACCTTTCGATTACATTAGTTAACTCTTGCAACAAAAAATGTGTTCACCCAAAATTGCATAGCCCTTTGTGATAACTGAGAATTTTTTTCTTTTAAATTGAACCAGCCACAAATTCGGCCAGATTAATAACCTAAATTAAAAACAAACAATAGATCTCAACGAGAAGTGCATTTCAACATAACAAATTAAACAACAAGCCGTTTTGTTGAATTTATGGTCTATTCTAACCTGTTAACACATTGATAACACGGCGCCATTTCTCATGCTAGCCCTACTATTATAAAACAATGATAACTTTGCGATCGCTTAAATGTACAAAGTGCTAAATAAGGGCATGCGTTGTAATAAAAGAGGCAGTTTAGAATTTTCGGAACAGCAAAACTAGCTTTGTGATTTCACAGATTTGATGATTTGATTTTAAGATTTTTAAATTTCAACGCGTTAAGGTTTAAAATGTCTTAACAAGTTTTTAAAGTACGAAGCATTTTTATAATGTAACTGGACATTTTAATTAGAATTCTCATGTTTTTACAATTTTAACGGAAGCGTCTCTTGTTAGATTTGAAATAATGGCTTGTGGTAGAATTAAAACATTAAAGTTGTTATCTAAAAGATTACGTTGTTAAAATTTTAATGGAATAAGAAGGCGAAATTAATGACCTCTGTTTAACGCTATAAATCAGTAGAAAACGCATTCAAATTATGTTTTATTTATACGACCTTTTTGAAGATTCAATTAAATATTAAGCAAATGAAAATAGTACAAGTATTTTTGGATTAAAATATTGTTTTAAATATAACAGGCTCTGCACTGTTTCTTTGTTGTTGGTTGCAGTCATCAAAACTATACTTGTATCGCTCAGTTATGTTTCTACAGTAAGAATACTTAGGTACCAGCTTAATTATTGTGCCAATGTTATGACATCGAAATCAGCAACAAGAAAGAACGAACAAACTTCATTCTTAACGAGTTAAAAACTGTTCTGGTAAACTTTCTATGCCTTGTCTGTATCTGGATAATGCAAGTGTTAAATTGAAAAACAGGGACACAAAGAAAATCTAATTACGCTTAACAAGCGTTTATGAATACGATAAGCCTTAGAAAGTATTATGAATAAGAAATGATATATTATGCCGCGAATCTATTCTCTATTATTAAAAATATATCTGAGTATTTATCCTTGCGTTTTAACCGCCTTATTTATTCGGTCACATTTTTTAAGAAATGGTAAATGATTCTGATACAATTCCAGTTATATGGTCTACCATGGTCTACCATATAACTGGAATTGTATCAGAATCTTTTGCCATTTCTTATAAAATGTGACCGAATAAATAAGGCGGTTAAAACGCAAGGATAAATACTCAGATATATTTATCTATACAGGACCTCTTATATTATAACCGACGGCCCATCAAAATCTAAAGCCTTTACTTAAAAAATGTGACCAGATAAATTAGGGGGTTGAAATTCAAACTCTTGAATAAAGGCCCTTCTGTTGCACACTTTAGTTTATTTGTGTCCATACTCTTCGTTTACTAAACTAAGCAGGCAAATTCTTGTGGTTCGCATTGGCATAAACCATCCATCGATTTCAGGAACTCGCGTCTCAATCGAGTTCTTTTATGGCGAAGGTTTTTGTCATCGCTCCCAATAAAAAGATTCCGTCATTTTAGTGCGCGCCTCACAACTGGCCCAACCACTAGCTTTACGAAATTCAACTTTAAGGTGAAAGTGAGAGGGTGTTAGAGACTACAAGTTGGTAGGTATTTTTTAGGTGAATCACTTTGACGCATAAAAGTCACGAATTAAAAAGGACAACAACGGACAAAGACACCATTTTGCATCGGGCTGCGACAGTCCTCCTTGTGATGCCGCTTTGGGGCTTTAAAATGTGATAGAAGGCACAAAATAAAAAAAATCACACCTACCTACTACACAATAATTTATGATTATCTACCTACTGATTATGTTGTCAAGTTAAGTGCAAGGTACATTGCGGCGCGTAATTGACCACTTCAAATTCGTTCGCTTTACCGCCACGTTTTTATTTGTTTTTTGCGAGTCTAAAAACCCGGTTTTAGGCAAATGTTTGTACTCTATACCTATCTATGTTCTATAGATTCTCATCTTAATTTGGAACGTATGGTTAAATGAAGACTCCTTTTTTGCGTGCTTATGAGTGTTTTCCAAAGGTAAAGGCTCTCGTGATTTCAAAATCTCGTTATTTTGCGATTTTACCGGTCAATTCCTAAATATGTGTTTACCATTTTTTAATCTACCATTTTGTTTGTCTCCCTTCTATAATAAATTAAGATCACTGTTCTTTACCGCTTTCATCGATATGATCTGTACCTATACTCTACCAAATAATAATATTTATTAACTTCAAAAAGAGGTATAAAAGCCTCACGAAGTTACTTAGATAGGTAAAATGCATAGGTAACGCACAAACTTAGACTAATTAATGAAACATTAACGACCCGTTATTTAAATATTGAATACATCCTAGCCTCTTCTATAGTTTCCGAGCTCTATATAAAACGCATTCTTTGTGCAGTGTCAATTCGGGCAGTGTCGTTTTGACGGTGCACCTCTAATTGACACTTACCGCGATCCGGCCGCCGCGCCGCGCGGCACGGCTCTGTGTTCCATTTGTCGGTTCAAATGTGGCTGGCCAGTTACAAAGAAGGTTTATAGGCAGATTAGGAGAGGTTAAACTCATTTTTAAAAAGTTGGTTTGAATTCAATAGAACGAAAAAAGTTTGTTCCGCCGGGTGCCATCGAGTTATGGTCAGATTTTGTGTTCCATTTGTTGGTTGAAATGTAACTGGCTAGTTACAATAAATATTTATACAAGTTTATTAAGTTAGGTAAGATTCATTTAAAAAAAAGTTGGCTTGTTTTGAACAGAATGAAATAAGTACGCTCTCGGTGCCTTCGGTCGGATCTTACCTACCTATTTGAGTTCATAGAACTAATTATAAGTTGAAAGTTCGATATTTTAATTAGGTATCATTAGGTAGGTTAGGTATCTTATCTTGCACAAAAAATAGTCATCTGGATTAACTGGCCGGTAAACAGGGGATAACTTATCTATCTATTCCTTTAACAGTGTAACGTTACCTACTGAATGACCGACGGACAGATAACGCACAGCACCAACCACTGCAGCTAGCTAGCGACATGAAATTTGCGGACATCATCATCATCATCACAGGCCTCCTCTCGGAATGAGAGGGGTTGGGCCGAAGTCCCCACGCGGGCCTAGTGCGGATTGGAAACTTCGCACAAACCATTGAATTTCCTCGTAGGTGTATGCAGGTTTCCTCACGATGTTTTCCTTCACCCTAAAGCTCATGGTAAATTTCAAATGTAATTTCGTACATGAATTCCGTACGAACGAATACATATTAAGTGTAAATAATAACTACAAACATTGCTATAATCTTTTCCACATTGAGCTATTATGACAACCGTTTAGTATACCCCAGATAATAACCACATCATTCTTTGCGACAATTTAACGACAATAGCATGTATGGGAACAAAGGCCTTTCACGCGACAACAAACAACTACCAACTTTATTATTAAGCGAAATAAAGTTGTTTTTTCACGATCGCAATTCTAGATTTCTACGCAAGAACGACAAGTGAATTAGCGCAAACTTTTGGGTGTTAATATAAAGAATACTGAAGTTTGTTTGTGGTGTCGTAAGGTGCCATTGTCATGTGTCAAATGTTTAGACAAGAGTTATTGGTTATTCACGATCTGTCAGCAGTAACAATGTTCTAACTATTTTAGTTTACAATAATAATAAACCGAGTGTTTTCGGGAACCCAGTATATCCTCATCATCATCATTTCAGCCAAAAGACATCCACTGCTGAACATAGGCCTCCACCAAGGTTCGCCAAACAGATCGTTCCTGCGCCATCCGCATCTAACACGTTCCTGCAACCTAAACCAGGTCGTCGCTCCATCATGTTGGAGGCCCTGCCTACTCTGCGTCTACCGATCCGTGGACGCCATTCGAGAACCTTTTGGTCCCATCGGCTATCAGTAAAAACCAAAAATTTCAAACATGGCTTTGAGTTGTCGTATCTAAAACCAGGGATTGCCTCATTATGAGATAAAATTTGAAAATTACTTGTAGTTTAGAACCTTCCACTGCAGGGCACAGGCCTCCTTTCAGAATGAGAAGGCTTGGGTAGTAGAGTAGTTCCCACGCGGACCCAGTGCGGATTGGGAACTTCACATACACCATTGAATTTCTTCTCAGGTGTATGCAGATTTCCTCACAATGTTTTCCCGTAAAGCTCATGGTAAATTACAAATGTAATTTCGCACATAAATTCCGAAAAACTTGGAGGTGCGAGCCCGGACTCGAACCCACGACCCTCTGCTTGAGAGACCATAGGTTAAACCACTAGGCCACCATGGCTTCGCAAAGAGTGATCTTGTATTTTAATATTTCCTTCAACACACAATCAAACTATTCTCAAGTACAACAACAATTATCCGTGTTAAAATCAGCTGCTTATCAAACTCCATCGAACACGGGCTATCACCACAGATCTATTATTACGGCCCCCAAGACCACTTAAGCTAGACCTACCTCTCCCCTCAATCACCTTTACTTTATACCATGTTATGGGTAAAAATGGGAGGAGGGGAATGTCAAGGTTAGATGGTCGTTGTGTGTAGTATGGATTGTCACGCAATATGTGAATTATAGGGAGAGGCGTCGAATATTGGCGTCTTCTATCTCAAGTGGGAGTAATTTTGATAAAATCTATGAAAACTTGTATTTTTTTGTAAATAAAATAAAATATTTCTCTTACAAAAACATTTTAAATACCTAATTAGCTGAATGATGAAATTGCCGTGTTTCAGAATTAAGAAGGCTTATATATCTGGCATGTTTTTTTTTCTATGTTCACTGATTTTTATGATCGTGATAAGTTTAAAAAACCTTTTTTGTTTAAAAATTCGTTCAAAGAATGTATAAAAATATAATATGTGTAATTTATTGAATCAGGCGTTAAGTACTTTGCGGAGTTCCATATTAATGAACTGAAACAATTACTTTGCTCACCCGCGACCTTACGATAGTTACGTTTTTCGTTTATGTAAGAAATGCGTGTTTATGTCTAACATTTGGTAGCATAGCGTACGGTTGTGGTACCAACTCTGAAGATGAGCTCTGGTTGAGTTCGAAACGCGTCAGTGTAGTTTGGTGGTGGTGGGTGATGGTTGGGTTTGTGTGATTTGTGTGTGTTCGTACAGTGAGGAGGTGGAGAAACTGCATGAACTGAACACGCATTTCTTACATAAACGTAACTATCATAAGGTCGCGGGTGAGCAAATAGTAATTGTTTCAGTTCGTATAATATGAGTTTAAACAAATTGATAAGCCTAAGCCACCAACTTGTACAAATTCCACCAAACATTTTAATATAAGCAAAAATCTAATACATTGACCCACCTCTCATCAACCCGACATGTAAAAAAAAATCAATCGGGCCACCCTTTTAATCATGGCCCCCGTAATGAAATCTGGGCCGCCATTAAGGGATTAAAAATAATATCTACCCTCGCTACAAGAACCCTCATTGGCGATGCACTTAATGAGAATATTTGACAAAATCGGGGGCCCGTGTATGTAATAAAAATAATGTATGTACAAGTTTGGTTCCAATTTCCAACAAATCTAATCGAATTTAATATCAGTTTAAGTATGTACTTTCTATTTTTTCTCTAGTTGTTTTAAAAGTAACTTTTACACGCGGCTTCACGCGGGATAGCGATGATTTTCCGTGGGAATTGTGGTACTTATATTCTTGGCCTTCATTTACATTGTATAAGTGTGTAAGTAGCTTATGCTAGAGTTCTAAATTTCAACATTCCAAATCCAAATCTGTCCCGCCGTTTTAACGCTTTTAGCATGAAAAAGTAGCATATAAGTCAATTTTTATTTTGTTTTATATATTGAATTTTTTTAATTTAGAAAATTGTACCTGTGTGATTTCTGCTCAGAATCACGAGCTTTTTCGATCATACTAGCAGAAAAAAGTGTCCCAAAACTTCCATATTATTTTCATCTCTTCCAAGTTACGGTCATGTAAAATCTATGAAAAATGGTAAAGGTAATGTGTATTTCTATCGATTAGATAAATTGACTTAAAATTTGGTACAGATATAAAACTTGAATGATATTTTAAGTAAAGTTAACAAAAAATACATACTGCAAGAAAACCTTAATTTTTTTCTTTTTTTTTTATAAAATAAATTAAATTTTAAATTGTAAGAGGCCTTTGCAGAACCTGAAACCTTTAAGTAGAAAAAATGTCATAGACAAAACTTACCAAAATAAACCAATCATTTCACCGCATCATTCCCAATTAGAATTCTCAATTTAAACATTGTAAATTACAGCCAATTTTCGGTCTCAAGTGTCTAGTACTCGTACATGAATCAGATAGGTATAGGTATTCCTTTAAAAAATGTCCCCCAGCTGGGACTCGAACCCCAACTACAGCAGCGTGAATAAAAACTCTTAATTGGTAAATAAGGGGACGTGATTGCCGTTCATTTGTATGTCTGAGTATTTAAAAATTCCTATTCCTCGGGGTTCTAATTTGTACTTGCTTGGATTCAGGTACGTACTTTCATAATAAAGTTAATTTATTATTTTTTATTTATCAATACGATGGGCCTTATAAGAAAGCTCAGTCACTCAGAGGGCGATAGAGAGGGCTAGGCTTGGAGTTTCTCTGCGGGATCTATCAATAAAAAATAGCAAAAAAAGAGATAAGAAAATGAAAAAGTTTTCAAAAAGTTACAAGGTTTATTTTTCTAATGCACCTACTTCTAGCTAAGACCTAGTTGTATTTTAAGTACATAATTACTTCAAGGTAAATTTATATTTTATGTGAATAAATAGAATTTTTTCCACTAAATTATTATACTGTTAAATATCTAATAATAAAAGTTTTTTCTCTGAAATCGTAAACTTTTCAAGATTGTTCCTGTGTAGATGAAATCCTGAGTAGTTTACGGTTTCAGAAAAAAACTTTTCGTTATTTTGAGCCATTCGATATTTTAATACATCGGTACCCCATCACACACATACCAATTTATTCTTCCCACAGAAACTACTCTAAACTGCACACAAGTTCTCAGGCAAGAACTAACCTTAATAAAAATCGTTTTCTTCAGCAATCATTTACGACATGATGTAACGTGGCATGGCGCCGTGTTTAAATTTAACCGCAGTAAAGTCACCGGGATCTGGACGTCACTTGCTAATCTTATTGCCTCGAGTGCGTCAGTGCGAGATGCGTACGCGCATAGAGCTGGTAATACCACCTAAGGTAGAAAAACCATTTTTTTACAAAAAAAATACAAGTTTTTTTCTGAGTGTACTTTTTGTTGTCTGTACATACGTGGTCATTTAAATTATTTACATAATTTTATAAAATTTCACGTTAATCCGATAACTAGAAGTAGGCGAAATCCGACGTGCAAAATAAAATACACTCATACCTACCAGCTTATGAAGTGTGTAGGATTTTACTTTCATTGATGTTATATGAACGGATAATGAATCTTGTTAGGTATATAAAAAGACTTAAATCGAATAATGGAATAAGTAGGGAATTAACCAACTAAATTATTTAATTGTCTTAGGTACTGATAGAAAACATTACGTATTACAATTAAAACTTATAGTAAACATAGAATATGTTTAACACAGTTCGCAGAAAACTGACATTTCATTTATGTCTAAGACTTTTTAAGTTTTTTGCACGACGCTACAAGACCGAATAAAAAGTAAAGACGGAGTTCTGCAAATCCCAAATTGAAACCGGTAAAACTACGCTTCACATCATCATCATCATTTCAGGCGTAAGACGTCCACTGCTGGACATAGGCTTCCGCCAGTGATACCCGATCGTTACGGTTGAAATCCGCTTGCATCCACCTTGAACCAAACTTTTACAAAATCGTCCGTACATCTCGTTGGTAGGCCCCACTCTACGCTAGCCAGTCTGTGGTCTCTATTCGAGATGTTTTCGGTCTCAACGGCTCACTATACTACGCCTCACGTGAAAATAAAATTCCACATACAAATTAGTAGGTACAGACTCACGAGGCAAAGCGTAGTTTTATCCGTCTTCACTTTTCTGTTCTCAGAATTTTGTCATCAAATTAATTGAATGTGTTTGTTACAACTATATACCTATTTACTATACTTATTTCATGTACTTTTTAAGAAATAAATTTGTACTTAAGTGATAAGTATTATAATTAGGTATTATTTTTATTTTGCGAAAGATTCTGGGTCCAAGAAGGGACGATGACGGAAATTGGAGGCGAAGGTTCAACCAGGAAATAGAGGAACTAGTGTCTGAGCCGAATATCATCGGGGAAATAAAGGCTGCCCGACTTCGATGGCTGGGGCATGTGGAAAGAATGGGAGAGGATCGAGCTGCCAAAAGAGCGTATCTTGGGCGACCATCCGGACGGCGTCCGGTGGGTCGACCAAGATACCGGTGGAAAGATGAAGTTGCTAAAAATCTGAAGGAGCTGGACGTGTCCGATTGGTCAGACTTGGCACAGAGCAGGAAAGAATGGCGCACTTTAATGTCGGAGGCCAAGATCCACTTCGGGTCGCTGAGCCAGCGAAAGTAAGAAAGTAAGTAAGTATTATTTTTATCGCAATGCCAATTGTCTAAAAAAAACCCCGCCTGTTTTCTTTAGCAGAGTTTAGTTTGAAAATGTAAATGCGTTTATTCACGACAATGGCAAACCCAAAAGGAAGTGTAATGATTTTAACAGTCTGTTTGTATTTACGGATGTTCCACCGTAGCGTCGAGACTACAGTAATAATTTGTAGTACCCGGTAGTACTTTACATGTTATAAGCACACACGTATTTAACATGAATTAAAATGTTATAGCCGCTCTCGCTCAATCTGCTCAGCATATTCGAAATCTCCGATCGTGTCTTGAGTGATCCTGGATTACCGTCTATATACCTCGCAAACATCGCCATTCGACTTCAACTCCTGCGCACCGCAACTTAAAGTTCATTTATCTTCGAGCCCTTTCGCGATTGACTTGTAACTCGTCCAAGAAACACATCTATATTGACATACCAACATTTTACGACGTAATGTTGGTACTAGATTTGTCCATGGCTTCATCCACATCGACATTTTAATGGGAATGTTTATTAGGTTGGCATTAAAAAAGCAAGTATTGACGCTGGCAACATTTTATTTATCGGTTTGGTTTAAAACTAAAAATATTTATGGTGTTCTTTAAAGCTAGAGACACGTGTGCAAAAGGAAATAAAAAATATCTGCTAAAGATTTTCTGTGCTAATAGTCATTCAAATCTTATTTATGGTGTAACAGTTTGGGGATATGGAACTGATATTCAGAAACGCTTTTACGCATAAAAGAGTAGTGAGAATTATATTAATGGTCTAAGTAGACTTATAACTTATAACATCATCATCATCATTCCAGTCTAAGTATATTATGTCCCACTGCAGGGCACAGGAATCCTCTCAGGATGAAAGGGCTTGAGTCACATCAAAAAGTGACTTCTTAAAAGGTCATATTTTATAGTGAAAAAATACGGATTACTCACGTCTATAAACGAGTTTAACTCTACATGTTTCAGGCTAATGCGTAGCCCTTCTTCCCGGAGCTCACGCCTCGGTGGCTGCTGCCAAACACACGCCCAACGATGGACCCAACTATGAGTGAGTCTCACGGTAGTTTCATGTACTAATGGTCGTATTTTAACTAGGTACAGCTACTCTCGCTATAGAAGACCAACGGAGGGCGCGCGGATACTTAGGTCATACTGAAAGTTTCTGGATTCTAAAAAATAAGACTACGCATTATCGTTATGACACATTTATTGTTTTTCAAAGTATATACCCTCCCTATTTACACACTTTTGCATTCGCTGGAACCATTGTGAAAAGCAGTGGGTCCAGTCTTCCTTAGGGACTTCTTCGATGTCCTCGTGGAAAGCATTCACTGCCATTTCCGGACTTGTAAACCGTAAACCTCTAAGTTTATCTTTAATCTTTGGGAACAAAAAGAAATCGCATGGTGCAAGATCAGGGCTGTATGGCGGATGAGTCATTAATTCTACATTTGAGGCCTCCAAATACGCATTCGTTGCTTTAGCGGAATGTGCCGACGCGTTGTCGTGATGAAGGACTATTTTGCTACGGGGACGCTTTTCACGAATTTTTTCAAACACTTTGGGCAAGCACGTGTTCACATACCAATCTGCAGTTACTGTCTTTTGGTTTTCAAGTGACACAGTGGTGTAATGTCCCGATTTGCCGAAAAACGAAGCAACCATTTTCTTACCTGTGCTTCGACTCGTTTTTACTTTCGTCGGCAAGTCTTCAAAAGGAAAGACCCATTCAGCCGGTTGACTTTTTCTTTCCGGTTCAAAGCAGTATACCTAGGTTTCGTCACCTGTCACGATGTTATATACAGCCATTAATTGTCCTCCGTCAAATTTTTTTATCATTTTGCGGCACCACTCTACACGCAGTCGTTTCTGGTCTTCCGATAAATCATGCGGTATCCATCGGGTGCAAAGTTTCCGAACCTTCAAATGCAAATGCAATATCTTTTGGACCTGGCTCATTCCAGTTCCTAAGGTAGTACGAATTTGCTGACATGTAATTTTTTTGTCAGTTTCAATTAGTTGTCGTACAGTATTAATATTAATATCGATAACCGCAGTTGCTGGCCGGCCTTCACGTTCATCGTCATGGAGATGGTAACGTCCTCGTCTAAACTCACTAAACCACGAATAGACAGAGCTACGACATGGGGCTTCATCACCAAATGCTAATAGAAGTCTTTGACAACTCTCTTGCTGATTTAATCCACATCGGAAATCGTAAAAAATCATGGACCGAAAATTTTCACGACTTAAATTCATTGCAACAGCGACACACAAATTTCAATCCAACACCACGATGAAAAAACAAATGACAGTCTCGTAAATTAAAAAGTAATACAGTGTGTAAATTTCATAAGGGCATATATTTTATCCAGACATAGTTTGCGACCATACAAATCACGTGAAATAGATATTTTGTTAATAACTTTTATTAATGAAGAGTAGTTAATTTTTTAAAAAAATCTAAGGAGCAATGTAACGCGTACAATTTCATTTGACATGAGTGTTTATTTACCTCATGTTATGTTGTCAAACCCTATTGTTAGGCAGAAAGATCTTCTGAACTTATGATAAAATTGATGCTACGATCATAAAGCACAATACTGAAAACCATCTTGCTAACATCCTGCTAAGATCTTATCGTAATTTACTTATTAGTGACTGTCGGAGGCAATGGAGATACTTTCGTGTTAAAGTTCCTTTTGCGAGTCTTCACAAATCACTTCATTAAAAAAAAGTTTCGCATTCCAAGCAGGTGGTGGTGATAGCATGACATGAGTTTTCAATTTCATTAGCACTTAAATAACATTGTTTACATTTAAAACTACCTTAATCAATAAGTACCTAATCTTGACGTTCCTTATTTGACACTTTCATAATGAGCCTAGATAACATAAATATCCAACGCCATGAAGGTAATTAGTACTAGGTAGTATTACAAGTTCGTTGTCTTTGTCGCGTTTGTTTTCTTTTCTATTCAACCTTTAAGAATAAAACCACAAAATTCAATAGCAAATGTAGAGCGAACTCATTGGTGGTGTTTCTTCTGACATAATTTGTCATGACGCCGCCGACACAAATCAATAAGATTGTTTTCGTAAACAATACGATAATCGAATATTAGTACCAATGAACTCTTCGATATAATAATGGCATATGGTGAAGCTGGACAATGTGGAAGAAGAGTATTAGAAATCTACAGAGAGCGATTTCCGAACCGGCGACCTCCGCGAAACTCACGAGTCATCATCAATGCTCTCCAGCGTATTCGCGATGGTTTGACTCTGACTGGGAGATTCAGTGATCACTCTTTACCAGCTGAAGAACGTGTGCAGCTTTGTTTGCTGAATACGTTCGAAATCAATGGATTAGGAGGTTTGGTCCTTGCCGATGGCCTGCACGAAGTGGATTTTTTTCTATGGGGAGCTGTGAAAAACGAATTTTTGCCTACTCACAACCACGAGTATTAGTGGAGCAGCTAAGGGAGAAAATCACGGAAGTTTTTCAAAAACTTCAAGAAGTGAATTTACGAAATGTGAGAACGTCCATCAGTCGTCGTTGTGTCGCCTGTATTCAAGAGCAAGGCAATGTAGAAAACAAATATCTCAGGCGAGTGAACAACATTTTAATTAAAAATTAAATAAATTCATGATCTTTATTTTTACTTTTATTTTTGAACTAAACAAATGTCGAACCGTTTGTGTTATGACGTTGTTCGTAAACGTCATGTTCAGGTAGGTACGTTAATTCATCGACGCATTATGCTGTACATTGCTTGCTGAATTAATTTGTACGAAAAAATGAAATACAACTAATGTTGATTTTACACATGTAATTACGTTAATTAGTATGTATACTAAACGTAGTTAAATTATATGATCGTATGAAATTTACACACTGTATACTGCCAGAGAGTTATTTTTTCAAATCCTATTATTGCTTTTTTAATTTTCTTTTTATAAGTGGCCAGTTCCAGAAACTTTCAGTATGCCCCTACTTATATTTGGATAAAAATACTGTTATGACGCACCCTACATAAAAAAACGTCCATATTCACAATCATAATCCGGTCATTATGACTGCTACTCTGATTGAAACCGAATATCATCTGCCCCAGCACATAAAGCTTTATTAAGTTAGACGGAGATATATCGTGCTAATTTCGTTACACTGCGCAGCCGCACGGGTATGAACTTATAAGTGATTGAACATAGACGGCAACGCACTGCCACTCGCACGATAATTCCTGGCACCATCTAAATGAGGCTTAAAGGTATCACGGGTTTACGAATTTACAAACCTCACGTTAGAATAATGAATTATACAGAATTAAGAAGTATCAATTGCTTGACTTATAGGTTTGAATTTCGCACTATTAGTAGGTATACAATCCAGTCAAACTTTTGTAGAAGACATTTTCGGATTAGTTAATTTTATACACTGAAAATTGACTGAAACCACATTTTCCTAACAACTTTTTCGGGGTTCTTTGCAGCCGTAGTACTTAACAGAAAACATGTGAGTGGATAAAGGAAACGCTCGCAGCACAGCTTCGCCGCAGCCCGCTGCCCTCCAGTCCGCGGCCTTACAAAAGTAAAGCCTATAGTTTTACGTAAACCGCACGTCATGCACATGCTTTCATCAATTGATGATTACAAGATGAACGCTTGCATCTTGGGTAGAAACCTTCAAAACTGTGTCCACGGAGTGGCAACGAGTTTGTATGTGTAGGTACATATAAGCTCGAAAAAATACTAAAAATATGTCAATAAATCCTTTTTAGTTAAACTAAACCGTACACGAAACTATCACACGACGTCCAATGCATTTAATAATCCCTTGCCAAAGTGCACTTGTCAATACTCGATCCGCTCCACACTAAAACTAAATACCTAAACGCACGACAATCAACCATATCAACAACCACATAAGAGCTAACACGATCGCTTTACAGAGATTGTTAATCTATACCTACCCACGATCTATTCAAATACATTGAAAACCAACTTACACTAACCAAATAGAGGAAACCAGAGAACTTTAAGCCGTTGTCCTAAAACTTATTTTGGATTAGTTTTGCAGAATGGTCTGAAATAATAAATTGGCGATTGATAGTCTGCTTTGGGACGGGCACACTGCCATTTTGTAATCCTAGAGCCCAAAGTGCACTTTGTCAATACGAGGGGGCGATTACTGCTCTACGTATTTACTTTAAACTCGGCGAGGATTTCCATATAAATATTATGCGGGATATTGAAATTTAAGCCAGTGTTTGACTATTTATGTAGGTACCTACATTATCTATTTATAGGTATACCCATACTGATGTAATAGATGCGAAAATAACTCTGTATATCTGACGTTAACCCTTAATCCATTTGACAACCCTGTCAAGAGTCAAGACATTCGATTTTGGATCGTCAATGTTGCCAAATTGAATCGGCATTGATTTCTATATGACGACAAAATATCTTGCCATTACTCACTAATTAAAACCAAAGTTAAAAATAAATATTTAAGTGCCTTATTACCATTTATTCATTGACTCCGCTAATCAAACATTTTTATTGTTTGACGGAGATAGAGCTATATATAGTACATATATAATGACATTAAGAACGCAAACAAAACCAAGAATATGCAAAGTCTTGAGCGCCAATTTCCCAATCGGATTTGTAAAATCACTCGAACTTGGGAAAAGTAAAATTTGCTCACCCATTAGCTTTGTTTGGCCACGGAGCCAAGTAATAGCAATCGATGGAGTGCCCAATGAGTTCCGCTCGAGAGTCTTGAGATTTGGAGGGAAATTTCGAATATTAAAAGTGTTTTTTGCTGTCTGTATTGAATTGAATTTTGGTTGGGCTATGAGTTAAAACCAACAAAACAAAAGAATTTGAGAACATCGAGAGATAGATATACATTGATAGAGCATACATTGGATACCCGCAAAATAACGCCTCTTATAATTACAGTGGATTAATTTGGTTGACTGGTTTATTTTTATTTTTCTCAACATAATTATGGAGTAAATTTTCTAAACACTGGGCTATTCCATTACCTACCTCTATGTTGGGACAACTAAAGTAAAATAAAGTAACAAGACAAGTGATGACATTAAATTTATTCACTCACACGCAAGGCCCATTACATCTTGACAGATGATTTAAATGTATTCAAATTTATTTACGTATATAATATCTACCGGACCGGAATACGCAGTGTAGATAGGCCTCCATCAAGATGGAGCGACGACCTGATTATGGTTGCTGGAACGCGTTGGATGCGGATGGCACAGGACCGTCTGTTTCGCGAGCCTTGGGGAGACCATTTTCAGCAGTGGAAGTCTTTCCGTGGAAATGATGATGACAATGATATAACATCGAAACTAAAAGTAGGTACAGTCAAAGAATTTAATTCCCTGCCCATTTCGTAAAAATATCGTTTAACATTCGCAATGCATTAAAGTCGAAATGTCAAATGCAACACGTCAAAGCAACATCGTAGCTTATGGTGACAGTTTGCTATACGATATTCAAACTTAGGTGGGTAGGAAATTAAATTCCTTGACTATACATAAAGAAAAAGAAAAAATATTTTTTTATTTAAATTCGAATATAAAATTATCGATTAGGAAACTTCGACGGAAAAACTATCTTGAAGACATCAAGAGACTTTTAGTGACGCAATTTGTGCTTTATTTGGTTTGCTATAATATAACGTTAGGGTATGTATATACATATTTGACAACATATCAGCGTAACAAAAGAGCAATTGTAAGAACAAGAACAACTGTTACTAATTTTATTTTTTTCACTATTCTTAAAATCATAAATGGCGTGCGCTTGAAATAATATTCACACAATAAGTCTACATTTTCCAAACACAGCAAAAACATGAAAATATTTAAGGTACCTGATTAAATATGGATGCAATTATGTAATGAATTATGCAAATCATAGACGCTAAGCCTAACGACGGCTGTACTGGTAGAGGACAAAAATATTTTCAAATGTTAATTATACCTACGAAATTTAAAAATATACAGGGTTATTTGTAATTCACTGACATCCTCTTAACCCTGAATTCCTGTCACTCAAACAAATATTTTTTGTTTTACGACTTTTTAAAATGAAGTACTTTTTTTCCCATACAAATACACAGAGTATCGTAAAAATAAGAGGAAATCTCAAATTTTCAAAACGTTATTACACCAAAAATATTAAGTTATGACAAAAGCCGTAAAACAAAAAACGTTTGTTTAAGTGGTTGGAGTTTAGGGTTAAAAGGATGCTAGTGAATTACAAATAACCCTGTATATGTGTGTATTTACCTAATAGTAATAATTACGAAGTGCGCCAATAAATAGGGAACGTGCAGAAACTAGGTCTAGGCGGCAGCAATAATGCGACAGAAGAGACACTATGCGGACAGTAAAAGAAACTTATCAGGGTAAAACATTCATATTGATGGCACCAGTTGGCATACAATAATAAAGAGTACTACCACACTGCTTTAGTTGGCATGTAGTGATTCTATTCTCTAAGGCGAAAATGTACAATGTCGCTGTTATTATATCTCTCTCTTATTCTGAGAGGAAGCCTGTGCCCTGCGCTGGGACGTATACAGGGGATGATTACCACTTCTCTACTAAACCGTACGTAACCGAAGGAATTAAAACATTTTTTACGTAGCATTAGATGATGCTCGCGGCTTCATTCGCCCCTGCTGATGTACTTAGATTAAAACATAATTATTATTTTCCCGTGGAAATGAGATATTTTTCCGCGGTAAAAAGTAGCCTATGCCACTCACCAGGCTCTGTTTCGACATGAAAGAAAAACAAACAAACACACTTTCACATTTATAATATTAGTATGGATATTACAAAAGTAGGTGTACACAAGATTACCTAATCTTAAAGGAAAATGTAAGCTTAAAAGCGTTGTTCTGTTGTCGGTACCTTAATGCGAATTTTGAAGAAAAAGGTCCGTTGTTGGTAAAAGTCATTATTATAATGAGAATCGCCATTTGGCCCGACTTAGCCCAAGTTCGTAGCTTAAGTGGCGGGATATATTTCAAAATGTTTTTGTTTATATCATAAATATGAAAATGTGTTTTGTTTTCTTTTTATTCAGTTTTATGTAAAGGGAAATAAAAAATACAGATGCTAGCATAGAGATAAATACATACTGAAATACATATTAAACATAAAAGACTCGAGCACAAACATTCGTATTTTGAACTGAGATCAGTTCTATGGTACATTGCTACTCGAATTCATTAGAACCTAAACAATAAAGTTTTTCTATTCTATTCTATTCTGTTCCGTTCTATTTTATTCTAATCTCAAATGATTTTCCTCGTACCATGACCCCGTTTTTTCCCGAGGCAGGCGGCAACTTTTTAGGCATTAAGTAAGTACTTTTCTGAGTCAGTTATCATCTTCCATAATAATATAAACATTCACATACTTCATTCGCACGGTTAACATATAATATTAAACCGAGCATTCTAACCCCGTCCCCACTCAACCCTAAACTGCCGCTACATTTTGATATTCAGCAAACATTAATGAGACGGCCATTGTACGCCGCCATTATGATTTTAACCGGGATAATGCACGGGAAATGACTGCAAAAGAAATTTAATTTGCGATGAAAGGGTTAACTGGGACCCGCAGGATATTACGACCCTTTTTTGCCCCGTATTGATATTAATGCTTTTGACAAAATTATGCGGTTTTTGCTTTACATTGTTTCGTTAAAATATACTTAAATATTGTTCGAATTTTTCTCACTACATCAACCAATATAAACTAGGTCTGGGGGCGCTGCATTAGTAGTCCATTAGTAGTATAGTCAACCAATTTTATTTGATTCCCTGGTCATCTTGTTCCACCTTGTGATAATGACATTTATGTCATTCAGTAAGTATTGTTATGGACATATAAAAATATACCAAAAATAAATCAAATTAGTAGGATGTATGTAAAAGTAGTTTTTTAATGTTTTTTTTTTTACATTTTCAAACCAACACTTTATTTGTTAAGAAGGAAGAAACTAGAACCTGACAAAAATTTGTACTATCTGACAATGCACTACTAAACCTTACTATTACTATAAATTTTGATTCTCCCGCGAAATATTAGAAAATAAGGCTCGAATGGCTGTATCTTCGGATTGCGTTGACTTAGCGTCTTTATTTTTGACAGCTTCAAGGGCGCAGACATAATTTTTATGATGTTAATATAAACTTGTTACCGCCACGCGTTCCTGAGCAAACGGTCTCGATAAACAGACAGACAGACAGACTACAAAGTGATGCAGCGCTACATGGGTTCCATTTTTCTTTTAGCGGTACGGAACCCTAAAAAGGTACAACTTATTACCTTCTTTCCACAGCCGTCTTCAAGCAATTGAAGCTCATTGCTAACTATAGGTTCCCCATACTAATGTGGCGTTACATATTACTGCATACTAATTCGGTAGTTCGTGAGAGAAAGTGCCTCATCTTTAATTACAACTGTTTGCTGCACGACAATGACCTCTACTACTCTTAAATTACAGGTGCTACCATTTAAAGATCAGCACGTGCGGTCGCTGCGTGATATGAGTATCGTAACTGGCAAAAATATGATTAAAGGTTTCTCTACTATACAGTTACGGTCTCATCCCCTAAACAGGGTAATTCGGAAGTCATGAGCAGGAGTGAGGGGTGATGGGGAGATTCACACTGGGCAACTTTTTCAATGGGACCAGCCGCGAAATCGCCACCTTTTTAAAGGCCGGCAACAGATCAGTGACTCTCTTTGAGTTGTTGATATTTATGGGCGGTGGTGATCATTTTCCATCTGTTGACCAGAAAATCGCGAAACAAAAAGCATCTAATCAAGAGTTAATTGATTGTTATTTTTTTGCAGAGCTATGCTGTAACAAAATTTACAGCACATGCCAAAATAGCAATCAAAATGAATAAACTAGTTTTAATTTATGATGCAACACTAGTCAAATAAATTGGCCATCAATTTTGTTGCGAGTCAAATGTCGTACGCAAATAATTTTGCAACGTAGTCAATCAGCGTCTAACTCTTTAGGGTATTTGACATGAAGATATTAAAATCTAGAATTATATATTTTACTTCGAGAAAGAAAGAAAGGAGAGAAAGATTTTTCTCGGCAAATCCCGCTCGAAATATCTTCACATCCAAAATACAGCAGTGCCATCACGAAAGTCTTTGACCAGTGTGTATTGCCAGATGACATATTATGGAACTGCGAAGTGGTCTCTTACAATGGGCCTCATAACGAAGCTCAAAAGCACTAAAGAGCGATGGAACGAGCTATGCTCGGAGTTTCCCAACGTGATTGAATTAGAAATGAGGAGATCTGCAAGAGAACCAAATTCACTGACATAGCTTGGAGAGTCGCCAGAATTGAGTGGCAAACGGCATATTGTCGTAGAATTGACACCCGATGGGGCAGTAAGATCCTAGAGTGGCATGTGGTTCGTTGTAGCTAGAGCTCTTTAAGACATGCCTTTGCCCAGCTGTGGAAGTTTTTGTGGCTGATATGATAATGGTAATTATTTAGTTATATATGTCTGAATTAAATAGAGTACCTAGACCTAATGAGAAAATGAATATTTAAGATGTCAGTAATTAGTAGCTTCAACTGAATGAAAAAAAAACTCTTTAAAGCCGTGAACAAACGCGTTTTTTTGCCGTTTTTATAGACCCTACAGAACCCTTCTTGCGCAAGTCCGACTTGCACTTGGCCGGTTTTTTCTTTTGTTAATTTAAAATTGTGTCACAAATAAATAAATAAATATCACAGGACAATTCACACCAATTGACCTAGTCCCAAAGTAAGCTTAGCAAAGCTTGTGTTATGGGTACTAGGGAACGGATAAACATACTTATATAGATAGATACATACTTAAATACATATTAAACACCCAAGACCCGAGAACAAACATTCGTATTTTTCATACAAATATCTGCCCCGACACGGGAATCGAACCCGGGACCTCAAGCTTCATAGTCAGGGTCTCTAACCACTAGGCCATCTGGTCGTCAAACAAATAAATGTTTTTCTTTCTTTCTTTCTTTCTAAAGATCATATTCTTAGAGCTTTAAGTCCTCAAACTTTTAAAAGATATAAGTGGTTATTTACTTTATGTCAATGGGTCATACACATTTTTTTGTTCGCGTCTCTCCTGTGGACATTGCAAAAGTTAAGGGTCCATAGCCAATATTTTTTAGTCAAGTCTACATCAGCGTGCGGGATGCCTGGTCAACTGTCGGCCCATTTATATAAATCTTAAGTTTGCTGACTCGGAGTCGCTAATTTTATGTCCACAGGAGAGACGACTTTTATTTCTTTTGGTGTGTATGACCCCAATACATACTTTTTGTATGTTGCCTCCTTAGTGTTGTAAGCTTAATCGTAGCATTCACCACAAGTTTTTTACTACTTTACTAAGAAGAAGGATTTTCGATGATAACAAAAACCCTTCGAAGAAGGAAAATAATTTAAGCGATTTACAACACACCTAATATAATTCCATTTTGTAGTACCAAATCAAATACCCTCGAGATGTACCCATACAAATCGCTCTCGTTGCTCATCACACCAGTAGTTACGTTCGTTTCACTATCGAATTCACACGATCGTGTCTGTGCATCTGTCACGATTCAATATCTACGCAACTTGTTCTGGGAGGCCACTAAACAAGCGATTCTCTGTATGGGCCCGTGATAAGTACATTTTAATGTATTCTAGTTTGATTTTATGTCACTCTAAAATAATTAAGTTTGATTTGAGTATGAACCTGTATTAAGTATTTTTATGAGTACCTACCTATCCACATCCACTTTTCTATGCAGATATTTAGTATGGAAAAGTAGATAGTTAGGAACCGATTCTACTATGGGTTTTTATGCACAACGTGTAATCTTTTTTGTACATATTTGAATGTACAAAAAACAGTCACAAATTGCAGCTGTAAAAACTGAAGCCTATTTTTCTAAAATAAAAATGACTGACGACTTACTTTAGTTAGGCATTGCATCGTTTTTGCTTGAAAGACCATAGCCCTACGCATTTAGAATCGCAATGTCAATCACCAGTTCTTTCTGACAAACGATAGGTATATAGGTAGAATGAGAGAATGCGATTTCGAGCTCCTGCACTTTTAGTTATGTACCTATGAGCTCTAGTAAGTATAGTTTTTTATAATTAATCGTAATCGCCAATTTCATGGCCAGCATCGGTCCGCAACACGCTTCACTTACCGTACTCATTATTTTTATGTCTAATTTTGCCCACACGCCTAACTGTACTTTCTTTTCCTATTGATTATTAATCATTTTAATCACTCTTACCATAATTATAACGTACATCTTAATTGTGTAATTGACAGCTCAGAGAAAACATAATTTTTGTCCTGCCTACCTATTAATCAAAATTTAAGGAGTCAATGCCGCAAGGTGTAATAAATAACTGTTGTCTATTAATTGCATGAACCATAAGTGCCTTTATCTAATCTTCTCCTAATACATAAAAATCTCGTGTCACGCTGTTTGTTATCGAACTCCTCCAAAACGGCTTGACCGATTTATATCGTTTCTCTCTATTCGGTAGGTGTTTTTGTCTATACTTGGTAGGACTGAGAATAGGTCGAGGCTATTTTTTATACCCCTATTCTTCGTAGACGGAGTCGCGGGCAACGGCTAGTATTTAATCATATACATCATCATCATCCCAGCCTCTATACGTCCCACTGCAGGGCGCAGGCCTCCTCTCATAACGAGTGGGCTTGGGTCCCAGTTCTCACGAATGTATTTGAAATTAAACACACATGATTGAATTTCTTCTTTCTTCGCTGGTATGTATGAGTTTCTGTGTCTGGTGGCATAAAACTTTTAGTCAAAATTTAATGTTTGTCATATTATTTGCCCCCCGCCGAAACCGTACATTTTTCAGAATTTTTTATATGTTCATCCTGTTAGGTTAAGTATATTTTAATAACAATTCTGCATAATTAATGATTAGGTACTGAGGAAAAAAAAGTCATTATATAAAATGAATTATGACTAAAAATTTTATGTAGACCGATACGTACCCTTCCGCACGATGCATGTTTTCCTTCACCGTAAAGCTCATAATTAATTTTTTAAATTACTTTTATAAATTTTTAACGCCTGTAACTAAAATCTCTATTACTTTAACACCACAAATAAATCCTTAAAACAGAACTCCGTGTAAATTACAGTGAAATAAAAAACGTAACGACCGGCTCGTTACGACTGCGACCGTTACGCGCAATAAACGTTCGACGACGTTTAACGACGTCCAAATGACACGTTACGCGACGTGGATTTAACCGATTTCGAGTTACGCGGTTGACGTGTAATTTTATGGTAAAAGGTGTTACTTGAGCTAGCTTCCAATTTACAACGTACATTATTTTATATTATTGCTGTTGTGTAATTTTTAAGCTCCTGAATCCAATTAGGTAGGTTCAACTTCGAGAAAGAGGTCAATCGACGAATCCGACTCGGCTGGGCAGCGTTCGGAAAGAAGCTTTTGTCATCCAATATACCGCAATGTCTCAAGTCAAAAGTCTTTGACCAGTGTGTGTCGCCAGTGATGACTTATGGCACTGAGACGTGGCCGCTAACGATGGGTCTCATATAAGGAAGCTCAAAGTCACTCAGAGGGAAATGGAGAGGGCTATGCTGGGAGTTTCTCTGCGGGATCGCATTAGAAATGATGAAATCCGCGCTAGAACTAAAGTTACCGACATAGCTCGAAGAATCGCCAGACTCGAGTGGCAGTGGGCAGGGCACATCGCACGTAGAACTGATGGCCGATGGGGCAAAAAGGTTCTCGAGTGGCGTCCACGGACCGGAAGATGAAGTGTAGGTAGGCCTCCAACAAAATGGAGCGCCGACCTGGTTAAGATTGTGGGATCGCATTGGATGCGGATGGCACGGGACTGATCTGTTTGGCGAACAATAGGGGAGGCCTATGTTCAGCAGTGGACGTATTTCGGCTGAAATGATGATGATGATGAACTATTTTCTTCTGTTTTTATGTTTTTAGTGCTTCTGTTACCCACGTGTACGTATGTGTGTACCTACGTGCGAGAGTGCGTGCGTGTATGTGTTTGTGCGCGTGTGAATCTTCAACGCTGCGTCTAAAAACAAGTAATTTGGCAGAATTGTGCTTCTTTCTTCTGTTATGCCTTCTGAACTATTTTCTGTTATTTTTCGGTGCTTCTTTTGCCATAGTGTATGTGTTTGTGTGTGTGTGTGCGTGGGTGTGTTTGTCTCTGTTTTTTTTTGTGTGTGAATCTCAACCGCTAAGTCTAAAAACAAGCGGCGAGATTATTCTTCACACAATACAAATAAACCCCCCCATTATATTTTAGAGTGGGACGGGGGCGCGTCGCAGGCGCTGCGCCCCTTGACTCAGTTTTCATATTAAATGTATAGAAGCGTCGTGATCTAAAGCAGACAGAAAAGACGTGACCTGGGAACAAACAACGCGGTCTGTGTCGCGCCCCCATCCCACGTCTCTTCTGTGTGGCTTGCGCCATAAGTCAAACCAGTAGACTATCACGACTTTTTTATTTTAGCAAGTTTATAAATGGATGTTATACATGGTGCTATCATTATAGAACTGTATGAAATAACACGGCAGGGTGTTTTACAGAGGCGATGGTACTCGGACCAATTACGACACGCGGCCTGAGAGAGCTCGGGCACGATCGCCCCTCCCGACCTAGCGATAGCAGCGGTTGAAGTTACAGACGAACTGACACAAGTGAGACGAGAAAGTAACCCTATAAGGAGGACCCTAATGATTTGACCTAAACTCCATTTAATTTAGAATTATAAACCACAACAACATTATATTGCGGCTCGTGAACTGTAATCTCTTTACAATTTGTACTAGAGTAACAATTGACGACACGCAAATAAAGTGACATTAAAACAGTTTTATTTTGCGGCTCCCAGACTATTATACTGTACTATTTGCTAGGTAAGAAATAGTTGACGAGCCGCAATATAATGATGTTGTGGTTTTCAATTCTAAATTAAATGAAGTATAAGGCCTGTCAATGGTCGTGGGTTTGAGCCCGGAACGCGTTTTTATCAAAGCTGTGCTAGTTAATGGAGCAATGTGCGAAGAAATAATCTACCAATTAGAACGCTTCGTAGTTTAAATGAAGTATTCCTGTTGGTGACGACGTTGGCGAGTCTTTTTAATACCAGTTGCAGCAAGCCGGCCGCTCTACATCTCGGAGATGCCAGGTATAAAAGGGTGGTCTAATTTAAGTACTAGGGTACGGTACGGTCAATGACTTTAACACCAGAAGTGAAGGATCGACATCCGTTTCATGTAGCTTTACATTGTAGTGCCCCCCTGCATAAAGTTTTGGCGTTCAGTCTACTCAGTAAATGCACCAAAATCATAATCGACGTCACAGGGGACCGAAGAGCTGGCAGCTTCCTCGGACAAAGAATTATAGCTATTTAAAGAGGAAACGCTGCCAGTATCTTCGGCACCTTGCCTAAGGGGACGAACTTTCATAATTATGTTTTAGTTATATTTATCATTATTTTATATTTTTGTTTTCTTTTTTGTTCTTTTACTTATTTTTAGTCTAGGTTAGTTGTACATGTATAAGTATTGTCCTTCAGCTGTGTGATTTTGCGACATTACCTTCTAGTACGTTGGCTCGCCTCATCTCCCAACTTGGGCACTCACGCACAAAAACACCTAATATCATCATTAATTGGCCTAATGCCCAATGATTAATGATGGCTTATTGTCTTTAACGAGCGATATCGACCACGATTTCTTAATCGTAATTAGATGAGGCAAGGATGAGTGATTGCGGGTAGAGGCCGCTGATAATTATTTGATGTGGTTTACTAGAGAATGTGACCTAGTTTATATCAAAAAAAAACGGCCAATTTTGAGTCGGACTCGCGCACGAAGGGTTCCGTACCATTATCTATAAAAACGGCAAAAAATCATGTCTGTTGTATGTAAGCCCCCTTAAATATTTATTTTATTCTGTTTAGTACCTATTTGTTGTATAGCGGCAACAGAAATTCATCATCTGTGAAAATTTCAAATGTCTAACTATCACGGTTCATGAGATACAGCCTGGTAACAGACGGACAGACAGACAGACAGACGGACAGACAGTATCTTAGTAATAGGGTCCCGTTTTACCCTTTGGGTACGGAACCCTAAAAACCGGGCAAGTGCGAGTCGGACTCGCGTGGAGACGGTTGCATACAATAAATATTTTAATTTAATTTATTCTGATGATATTAAATTTTTTATTGTACCCTCACATTTTTGTATTAAAATAAATTTACAAAAGACAATATATTTACGTTTGAGCTGCTCACGATGAGATGTCATACGATGCAGTTTGAAAATGTTATATTTTCTAATTTACCCCCCCAAAGTCACCTCCATGTTTCTAATTCATTTATTTCCCTTACAACGTCTATCTGTGGGGTGCATTATGTGCGCCAAATTTGAACTCAATCGATTCAAATATTATTTATTTTATTAGCAGTACGGCTGCTCACCGAATCTAAGATTATTTAAAAGCGAAAAAGTTTTTCGGGTGCGCCGGTGGGATTCGAACCCACGTCTCCTGGGTATGTGCCCCAACCTGGGTGTTCTACCAATTGAACCATGTCGCATCCAACCGAACCCCCGGAAATTCTTAATCGCTTACATACGCCAACAGTGCTTTTAAATAATCTCAATCGATTCAGTCGTTTTAGAACAAACGACTTCGTAAAAAAGTCGTTTGATAGACGGACAGGCAGACACGAGTGGATCCTATAGAACCATAAGCCTGTGCCCTACACCGTGCATTATACAGACCGAGATGACTAATACATCATAAAAATTTTATCCCTCTAGAGGTTGAAGAATTGTAGGAAAGTTAATATGTTAATGGATCTTGTAACACAGGGACTCCTAGCACAGGATCAGAGCCAATGATTCTTCTTGCAAGCATTTCTCGTACAATAAACTATTTCATTTTTTTTATTTTAAAATAAGAGTAGAAAAAAATCGTGCGTGCAGCTCCTCCGCGCGGAAGAAGTGAAACTTCGTAATGTGGAAATGAAAAAGGCACTTATACATCAATACGAGCCTTATTGCAATAACATAAAGAACTAAATTTACTTATGCATCAATGTGTTTAAATTACTCACTAGATGGCGCTTTTATCAAGTCTCATACAGTTTTGCACAGACATTATGAGTTCTGCATCGCACTGTCGAAGTTTTTAACATCCGTTATTATATACAATGCAAGATTACTTGCTTCGGCAGTACATATACTAATGCTTTCATACCCCCTCCATGGTAGCGTTAAACGTTTAACGCGACCTTGTTGGAAGTTGCATTAGAAGTTTCACTTCAAAAACTACCTAGTCAAAGCCATACTGAATAAAATACATACAGCCGAACATAGAACCTCCTTTTTTGAACTAGGTTAAAAATCCTTTCTCTTTCGGGTATTCAAAACTCTCCTCTCCAAATTCACACTCCGCAAGGATCCATCCTGGCGCCGGTATTATTTATAATTTACACCAGTGATATTACGCAGGTTATTAGAAATTGTAGCTACCATATTTATGCGGATGACCTGCAGGTATATATCTCATGTAATGATGGAAACGTGTGTTCTCAGATCAACAAGCTGAACGAGGATCTCGAGAGAATTAACACATGGTCGCATCGTAATTCCTTGGTCTTGAACCCCAACAAATCAAAATACCTAGTGCTTGGTTCGAAACAGCAGATAGATAAATTATCTAAAGTTAACTTTGAGGTTCACATTGATAATGAGCCTCTGGAACGTGTGCTTGAAGCCCGCAACCTGGGCTTGCTCGTGGACGGGGAATTAAGGTTTGAATCGCACTTGCACAACACTGTACGTAATTGTTTTTACAGGCTTAAGTTGTTATATAAAATTCGTGAATTTCTCGACGTTGAGCTTAGGATTAGACTATGCGATGCTTTGGTACTGTCAAAGTTGAACTACGGAGACATCGTATATGGCCCGCGCCTTCTGGCGCGCACACAGCGCGTAATACAACGCGTTCAAAATGCGTGCGCGCGTTTCTGTTTCGTTATTCCTCCCCGCGCCCACGTAAGTCCGTACATTAATCAGAATCGTATTTTGAATATGTCCTCGCGTCGAAAGTTGCACATGGCCACCCTTATGTTCGGTATTGTAAACCAGCAGCAACCCTCGTACCTGTATGGTAGGCTGACCTGGCCGCGACACGCCAGGTCTGCGGAAGTCCGGCCGGAGAGGTACCTTCAGCTCATTTTCCCTCCGCACCACTCTGCTTCATTTCGCGGTAGTTTCCGATACGCGGCCACGAAGTGTTGGAATGATCTGCCTCCACCGATCCGTGCTCTAAAGTCAAGACATAATTTTAAATTGAAATGTAAAAGACACTTTCTCGCACTAATTGCATCCTAGTTACAATATGTTTGTACTTACCTCGCTCCAACAAAACTTCAGGCTGGGCTAGCACTCATGGGTGACAAGTAAATTAGGCGCATCTGAGACTGGCAGATTGACTCTTTGTTTGTTCGTTTGTTACTGTTAATATGTATTTTTTTTTTTTTTTCATTTTCAAGCAAACGGCGGTGGTTAATTTTTATTCTTTTCTTTTTTTTTTTACAACTTACGGGTTTTCACAAGGCCGGGCTGTGTTCCCACCCAACTTTAGGTCAAAAGAATGTTTTATTGTTTTTGAGTTTTTTTTTTGTTTTTGTTCGAAGGTTATGTGATGCATTACAGTATCAGTATTATTGAAATTGTTGATGATTCACTGCAATAGCCATAACAAATCTTGGCTTAATTTGTTACGGTTTAAAAGTTCAAATGCGATTAAGCCGATCAAGTGTTGCCATACATACTTACTTCCAGCTGCTAATTTTGTTTTTGTTGCGAACTGTTTGCTGGCGTTCGTGTCGTCACAGTGTGTATGTTTTTGTGTTTAGTTTTTAAATGGGTCCCACTGAAAAACAGCGTTGTGGCTTGCCACAACATTATGCTGAGTGGGGCCCAATTTATACTATTCGATATATTTTTTTAATTTGTAAATTTCCTGTCAAATGTATTTTTTTTTTCTGTGTTTGTATCGAATATGTGTAAATAAACATCTCTCTCTCTCTCTCTCTCTCTCTCAAATTGACAGCTGAAATGATCTTATTCGACAAAATAGCAACTCATATTAGTCATAGCATTGCGGATGGTACCATCGCCCCAGACGTCAGATACCCATTTTCATAACAAATTTGCTTGCAGCCGTTGATGTTTATTGCTATGGATTGTTATGGACAGATGTCTAGCCACTGCACGCAAACTGGGCCTTTAAGGTGGTTATCTGGCGCTTGGGGCGATAGTACATAAGGTTAGGTACCCATTGCCGGCGAGGGTTGACCGTCAACGCACCCACATCAAACTTTCAGCTGCGCACGCCCGCACGTAAATCAGGGTGGGCGCTAGTATACTCGCTTGCGAAAGCACTACGACAAGTCAATTTAAATTCTAGTTATACAAGTAAGAGTAATTCTGTAGTCTGGGAATTGGGCCGCAGGTTACGGGACAGGGGCGGCCATCCCCGCTCCGGGTCGTACTTGGTTTAGCAGATTGCGCTGACCATATAGCGGGGCAATGCTGCCGGTATTATGGCACTTTTGAACCGGGTATGACGCGGGATGAATGGGAAATGTATTTATTTATCAACTCAGTTCTTGGTGACTTTGTTTTATTTTAATTAATTTTATTTAATTTTTTTATTTGGGTATTTAATTTTAATTTTGATGTAATTTTAATTATGAATTTAATTTATTGTTCGTTTAGTATTATTTGCTGTATTTTTTAAAATGTGCATATCTAGCTCATTATAGATAAAAAAAGTAAGAGCTGAAGATTTATTTTTTCCGGAAAAAAATCTTTCTCGGGCTCTGTAAGTATTTTACTGATTAAGATTTTGGTCATAATTTGAATCTATAATTTATAACAATGAATTTTCAATTCTTGAGTTAGTGAGGCTGTCAGCCAATCATTCAGGACTTTTCTTTTGATATGTACCTATAGATTAACGTTTAATGAATTGATTTTTAATTTTATTTATCCTTCATCCGTCTTTACCTACATATGACTATAATGAGTATGTTTTTATTCTTACATCTAAAAAACGTACTGCTGTAGAGCACACACACGTACTGCTGTACAGTACACATAGAAAAATCAAAACTCATCCTAATCTTAACAATAAAATTCCAGTAAAACCAAATGCACACGACAGTACCTAGCAAAATTTCCCGCTCACAGATACAACTGTCTTCACACGCACACTACCAAAGCCCGACACATCAATACGAGCCTTTGCCCTCTTATTATTACGTTCGTTTTGCATTGGCAGTTCTTTCTGCCCTACTGCCCCGGATCCGAGGAGATTTAGCCACTGACCTATTTGGAGGGGGAAAAGAAATCAGGGGGTCGTAATCCTGCCCCGTTAGATAAGCGAGCTTGGGACGGACATTGTTTTCGGGACGCTTTTAAAAATAAAAAGACTTTTGTCTTTGGTTAGGCTGGAAATGGTTCTGAATAAACATTGCCAATTTGGACCGGCTTCATGCAAATTGAGTAAGAGTTTGGGTTCAAGTCTTGGAACGTATGTTTTTCGAAGATTTTACTTTAAAGTCTCTTTTAGAGGTATAATACTCCACCCTTATGTATTCGTAGAAAGCGCTTGGTTTCGTCTTTTATAATGCGGACAGCTAAGAAATGGAATTCGCTTTCATAGTCCATTTTTCCAGATACTTGTGTACAATTTAGGTTTAGGGCTATGCAAGGTCAGAGTGAAAAGGCTTTTAGTGAGTCAGTGAGCTACATCTTGGTTCTTATCTGCACTTATACCACTAGGTGAGATAGAGGACAATCGCTGGTCAGTTTTAATGAAAAAAAGGAAAATTTTGTTTGTTTCTGCGTTTCTTTTACCAATTTTGAAAATTCTTTCAGAAACAGGATGCGTCTCTCTCCCAAATTTACCTACCATACTAGTTACTAGTTAGGTACCTATTAATAAATGTACCTATAGGTACGTCTTAAGTCGTTAAAAGCTGTTATTAATGGAATCTACAACGTAGGTACTATACCTATTTATATTGGGTACTTACCTACTTACTGACATTTAGTGACACAGACAGTTATTTAGTAATTTTATAAAACATTAAAGTCACAATAGGTAGGTGCTTACGTACTGAAGTATCTACTTATCCAACATTCAAAAGCCTGTTTCATATCAACATTTTAAATTGGCCCTTATAAAACTGTCTACACGCCATTCGTTTACAATATTAAAGAGGCCATCTTGAAACACACTAATAAAGCATTGATCACACAACCACGGTATTAAGCGGCTGGCAGGACCCTAGGCTAAAACGCAAGCATCTGCCGCATCCTGCTTCGGCTTTTTTTCATTTAAATTTCGAAGCGAAATAAAAATAAATCATTGATAAGCTGCCAGTAATGGCGTTGTGTGTTTTAAAATATTCCACGTTTAAATTTTAATATCATCTCATCATCTGGTCATGCATTTTGTCGCTAATATGGGCTTTCTTATGAAGCGAATAAATAACACTAAAAATGTTACAGCAGCTATAGCAGATTTTCTTTTTTTTTGCTATCGGCCAGAGATGGTTCTTACTAATTTAACAATTATTAATAATCATATTGCTAGCATAGGTAACGCTTGGTTAGATAAATTATTTATAATAATGAAATGTAATGTTTTATTTAACATTGAACGATTTTGTTAAACTCTCATATAAATTAAAATGTAGAGAACAGACGAAAAGGGACTAAAAGTTATGATACTAAATCGCGGACATACTCAAACATTTTTCATTATACAAGTACGTAGAAAGAGTCGCTTTCATTTAATTTCTACACTTTTATGTAAGGATTTAAACAAGGTCTAGGTAGGTACTATTTAGGTTTACATCTTAATTTAAACGTACTTACAAGTAGAAAGCGTCAGAAAACTCTCTTTAAATCAGTTTTCGCTCCATTGGTGCCGGCCTTTTAAAGCGGCATTTTCCTAAATTTTCACTATTTGAGATGCATTTTACTTTAAAAATTAAAAAATTTAACATATTACTATCTAATTTGCACATTATACCAGTGTGTGTTGTAACTGAATATTAATAAACTTCACTCCACTTCTAAAGTACTTCACATTAACGACAAGACAAGCCAAATATCTCAGACGAAGTGCCCTAAGGTCGATATGGATTTATTATAAACCTTTTATAAAAGAATATTCAAAATGGCGAACAATAAAAACAAGATGGCCGCCTGGGTGCTGCAATGTAAGGGTTATAAACTCTGAATAGGGCTTTTTATTCGTGACAAAAAGACTATGGTGTGTAAAACGATTCGTGGTGCAAAATTGCGCTATGAAGCGATCAGCGTTTGTGGCGATAAAATATAGTTTTATGAGCTCAATGCGAGTAAGTACTTGTTTTAGTAACTTTACGCAATGCATTGATGTTTTATAGTTTACACTAGCTGGTGCCTGTGACTTTGTCTACGAAGAATTTTGTAATGAGAACCATGCGGGAACTATCACATTTTCCGGAACAATAATTAGCTGTTATTTGTGTTATTCCAGGTTAAATGTATACTTACTATCCTGTAGGCCAAAATATTGCTATCAAACTCAACGCAATAGTTTTTTTTCTGAAATCGTAACAGATTTTTGGATTTATAATCGTACTAACGAAAATTGTAATGGCGACATTTCAAGTTTTAAGTACTTACCTACTTGTATTCTGTTACATGCACTAATTTATTAAGAGCATGATTATGATTTTGCAACTTATTCTAAATTTTTAAAATTTGCAATATAGATAATTGATACTGCTAATTTATTTACTGATAGTCTTCAAGGCAACGTTGCAGTTTTGGATCGCAAATTTGGCTAAAATTTTGACAGTCTCTACCTACTGTTGAAAATTACGGTATTTTAAGCATTTTAAACTTTTTCTGCTAGTCTACTTCAATTAGATTACATAGCAACTATTAATTTTCTTACAAAACACGTTGATGCCGAAATTCCGTACAAAGTTGCTGGATTTTACGGTTCGGACATAATATGTACAACATGTAGGTAGGTACTGTGCTTAAATCGTGAAAGTTTTAATCATAGAACGCCAGTAAATTGTACTCTATGCCAAAAATTTAGAGGGCTATCCCATTGCCTAACCGCCTCCAATTTCAACACACGACAATGTATCAACCGCTTGTCCCCGTGACCGGCAAGGGGGTATTCAAAAAAACAACATAGAAAACGTCTTTTTACCCTTAGGGAGAGAACAGCTGCGCTTTTGTAGGTACAACAATGATACGGCCACGTTGCAACCGGAGGCGATCGGCACATCGAGATAACCCGGCCAATTTGAAATACACTCCGACCCGTTTTGAAAGCATCTGTAAACCGACTTCTGGTTTTGTTGGGTTATGCTCGATTGCGTATATACTGAGTCCCCTTTTGTTAAAAGTCACGCTTGATTTGGGGCGAAATTGTGTCCTTTTTGTTGTTTCATTCTGCGTTATGAGTGTAAAAATTGCCCGGTGCTTTGTTTGGCGCTCATGTCAGCTTAGTTGGGAGCGTTTCGAAAATATTGAAATTGCTCTTTATGATTTTGTTGTCATGTTTGTGCGATGCGCAACGTTTTGGACGAGGAGGGATTTTGATTTGGAATATAAAATTAACCTTGTCGGTTTAGGTTGACGATATGTTTGAATTAAGTATGTAACATAGTAGGGCCTAAAAAAGTTGAAAGAGGAGACACTTCTCATGTAAATGTTGTATGTACCTACGGACCTATGTACGGAGTTAAACGATTTTTTTTCCGCACACTGAAGCTATTGGAGAACAGCCAACCTTGACATTGGCGAAATCATCGATTGTGTCAGTACCTATAGGTACTTAATACCAGTTTTAAAAACTAAACGTATTTTAAAAAATAAAGCAGCTGTTGAATGTTTATCTAACACATGTCAGAAATCTGGCATTTTGTCTTTCTGTTTAAGTTTTTTAACACATTTTAGACATTTTTGGTTATTTCACAAATGTCTAACTATTTCATATAAACAGTGCCTACCTTAACTTCTTAAGTACTTATGTACTTTTTTAAGCACTTGAATATCACTAAAACGTATTATTTCTTTTAATTGTAAGTTTTTTTGTAAAACCAGTATGACATTTCTATCGAACGCCAACAAAAAACATTCTATTCATCTCAAAGAGATATAAAGGTGACATTTTCAAATGGGTTCCATTTTCGAACCGCGCTTTGGGATTGGTCGGGGCTTGGTGACAAATGGGGACAGCTTTAGCCAATCAGAAGCCGGCTTTCGGGATAATTTCGTTTAAACGATGTCATTTCAATGCGGTGACATTATTGTATTCTTGTGGATGTGTGGGTGCTTTGTGTGTGTGTATCATTTATATATCATATAGTTTATATGGGTACTTAGTGTACCTACAAAATGTGGTAGACGGTGTTTCTTTAAATTTAGGTAGGTATTGTAAAATGTAAAGATAGAGAGAAGAGGTATGAGGTCAAAATAGGTTAATTAAATAATAAAAAAGCGGCCAAGTGCGAGTCAGACTCGCGCACCGAGAGTTCTATAGACTAAACGAACTAAATTAAAATTGTACCTACCTAGGTAAGTTCGCATTTGTTCGGCTATGACCCAAAAATAAGGTATAGTCGGGGTAAGAAAAGGTTCGGTTCTTTTCGACCGTAACTCGTTGACATAGAGTCGAAAAGTGACGAACCTTTTCTTACCCCGACTATACTTAGTGAAATGTTCATAAATAAAAAAAAATACTTATGGGGTCACTTTGAAAGGCAAAGTAGAATATCTAAAACTGCAACTGCAAACGATTAGGTATTTAAATGAAAGTCTTGTTTTTAAATGAGTGATGATTCTTTAGTCATTTATTGACCTTTCCTTTCCCTCCGCCTTCTTATGTTAAAACAATGCGCTTTTGATTATTTTTTCATAAAATGGCTATTTACTTTCAAATGACAGAAAAACTACGAACGAAATGACGTTGTAAATTTCCAATATTTTTATTTTATTTTTATTTTTTATTTTATTTATTTATTCATTAAAATAACAATAATTACAGTAGAGGTTTTTTACAAATTTTGGGTAAATACATACGGAAGCCGCTATTCCAACTCACTCTTGACCAGCTTTTAAATGTACTATATTACTTAAGGTGGAACGGCACGCTCTAGGCGCGAAATTCAAAATTTTTACAGGTTTTAATTTATTTTGGGTAAACGGTGTAACTGTTTAACTTCATATGGTACTTGCGGTTGTAAAACAGTGTTCTTTATATTATTGTGTAAAGCTTTTTAAGAATAAAACTGTTAGCTTGATATAAAAGTTGTCAAACATAGAAATTCGGACTTTCAACGTTTTGACAACTTCTATTTCAAGCTAATAGCTTTATTCTTAAAAAACTTTACACAATAATATAAAGAACACTGTTTTACAACTGCAAGTACCATATGAAGTTAAACAGTTACACCGTTTACCCACAATAAATTAAAAACTGTAAAAAGTTTGAATTTCGCGCCTAGAGCGTGCGCTTCCACCTTAAAATAGGAAGCTTAATTTTGAATAAATTTTAATACCTACCATTGTCATCAATAACAAACTCCGCATTGAAACAACAAGGTAAAAAATAAATTTGTTCTTTGTAAAGGTCATTATAAAGCGATTTACATGAAACAGCTCGTAGATTAGCCGCATTACACGCCATAAAATGAGTATAACCTGTAGTGTCGTGGTGATTGTAGTTTAGATAGGGCTTCGCACTCAATTTCGTCAAATAGGTTGTTGAGTTCAAGGAGGTTCGAGGCGCACTGGGGGGACTAGTAAGAAAATATATGTACCTAGGTAGGTATATTATATTTTAAGTACATCTAAATATATATTTTTTTTAAATAACAGTTTCAAGAACGTTACCTGCTTACCGGTGTATTTACAAATGAACTTAAAATGTTTTAGTTCATTGGCATGGAACTCCTCCTAACTAACATATAAACAATTTCGTTGTAAAGGAAAATTTAATGAAGCACTCTAAAAAGATTCTGTTCATATACAGGGTCAGCCCAATGTGGGTGCCGCTGAATTATTGTTCAAATTGTGTCTCTTTTTTTGGTAGCAATTTTTTTTTTAATTATGTACATTTTCTACACTAAACCAGAGAACAAGAATTTTTAATAAAGTAAAATTATATGATTTGCCTACTACGTTGGCTATGCTTGCTAATTCGATACATTTTGCTAACTAAGAAAAAGATTTTAAAAGGGTCAATAGCGCGAATACAGTTGTACTGTATGTACTGAATGTATTTGTGTTGTGTTGTTTACTACCGTAGCAGTGACCAAGAAAAGTTGAAGTTAGACGGGCCTTAGGTAGGTACGCTTGTTTACCTACCACCGACTTTGTATAAAAAAGTTAACATTGCACATTCCTGAAGCATAATAAAATTGTAGAATTTCGTTTGAGTCATACAATAGCGTAAGAAACAAAAGTTGTCCCACCTGTAGACATAAAATTAGCCACTCCAAGCCAGCAATCTTAAGATTTATTTAGATGGGCCCAAAGTACGCCGATGTAGACTTGACTAAAAAATATTGGGTATAGACCCTTAACTTTTGCCATCTCCACAGAAGAGACGTGAACAAAAAAAGTGCATGACCCTTTTTTAGTAAAATAATATCACCATTGTATCACTAACCTTACAGAACTGAAATAGAAGCCCCGCTCGACCCCCAAACTATAATTACGCGTAAAGATCTCCGATAACGCCGTGTCATTCGTTACAAGCTGCCGACACGCCGCTCGATCGTGTTCCTGATACCACGACGGTAAATCGGGAATTTTATAGTTTATTGAATTTAGTTTGTTTAGTTGGCTTTAGGGGCTTTGCGAGTGGGTTGGGTTTGTTTGAATTATTAGGCTTTATGTAATTGATACCATACCTGCTTGTTAAGGTATGCAAAGTTTAATTGATTGATATACATTATTAGTCGTTTAAAGGCTATGTAAAAAAATCGACTTGAACAGAAATATCACGATTGCGAGAGTTGTAGGCAACCGGTGACGGATAAGTTCTATCTTAAATAAGGCTTTTGTTGTTTTGTTTGTGGACCATTTCCGGCTGATGATGAGGATATATTTTACCTTATATTTTATAAAAGAGCATCTTTCCAAAAAACCTACACAGATACATAAAACTTTACCCACTAGTTGCTCTCCTTACTTTTCTAAATAGGTGAAATATTATATTTTTTACGTCAACCCAAAGTTCCAAAATATAAATATAAATCCATATATTTAAGTACCTTCCTATGTATTATCGATCTGGACAAAATTTCACTAGAATCGTTTAAGAAATGCGGCCTGTAGTGCCCAATAGCCGGTCATCCCCTGGACATCCGGACAGAGGCGAAAGCATTATTGCCTAAGCCGAAACGTCAAAAAAATAAAACTAAAATTACCAACTTTAAGCAAAGCAAGACGTGGTGGCCTAGTGGTTTGACCTATGATGGCCTCTCAAGCAGAGGGTCTTGGGTTCAAATCCCAGCTCGCACCTCTAGGTTTTTCAGAATTTATGTGCGAAATTACATTTTAAATTTACCATGAGCTTTACGATGAATTGAGGAAACCTGCATACACTGCGAAGAATTTCAATGATGTGTGTGAAGTTCCCAATCCGCACTGGGTCCGCGTGTGAACTACGGCCAATCCCCTGCCCTGCAGTGGGACATATAAAGACTAGGATGATGATGATGATGAACCAACTTTCATTAAGTAGCTCGCAGTGCTGTTTGCATTGTCTAACATTGACAAGCAAACTGGCCCATCACGAAGCTATAATTAAATAGGCCACGTCTGTCCGTCTGTTTGTCCGGAGCTAATGATCGACATCATACACCCACTAAATGATTGTCCAAACCAAGTTTCGGTGTTTAAGTGTCTCACGGATGTTTTGTTTAGCATGTACGAAGACATGTACAGTTGTACATGAACGTGTCGAAGTGTAAGTCAGTGGAGTTATAATCATCATCATCAATCATTATCTGACCTCATCTCAGCCTATATACGTCCTAGCCCAGCACGCCCAGCACGGTTTGGGAACTTCACACAGACCGTTGAATTTTGTCCGTAAAGGTATCAGATGTTTTCCTTCACCGCAAAGCTCATGGTTTATTTTAAATGTGATTTCGCACTTAAATTCCGAAAACTCAGAGGTGCGAGCTTGGGTTTGAAACTACGACCCTCTGCTTGAGAGGCCATAGGTCAAACCACTGGACTACCACGGTTTTTTATTAAGTTTCCTTTAAGTTTTTCATCAATGTGAGAAATTAAATTTAAAATTTACTGCGAGATTTACAGTTAAGGGAAATATGGTTAAGAAAGCTGCTCACTACTGCAAAGCATTTTAATGATGTGTGTGAAGTTCCCAAGCCGCAATGGGATAGCGTGGAAACTGAAACTGACGACCTCGATGCGGATCGGGAATTTTGCACAAACGTACACTTTTTTAAACACTAGACTAAATTCCGAAAAACTCTGAAATACAAGCCCGGGCTCGAACCTACGACCCTCTGCCTAAGAGACCATTGGTCAAATCACTAGACAACCACGGCTTTTTACCATTTAAATTCCTTTTGGCCATTAATTTTCTTCAAAGTACCGTTGTTCCTGGATTTCAAATGCGTGATTCAATACAATGTAGGTACATTTATTGTCATCAAGATTCCATTTAACTAATAAATCTATATTTTAAACCAAAACGTTCCCCCAGTCGGTTAACGCCACGCAATCGCTCAATACGTTACAGCAACATTAGTCCAGTAAACAAAGAGTTTTTGTACAGCGATTCTGACAATAAATCCTAAATGCATCAAATAAACACACATGTAGGTTTGTCAATTATTTTTGTTTCTTTTTTTTTGTACAATAAAGGAATTATCTTACATACATTATCTGTACTTCACAAACATGGAACGGCAGATATCCTCCTGCTCGTATTAGTTTCTGTAAATGATTCTACTTGGCAGGAAGTTTATTTTTGTTTTTTGTTATTTTTTGGTACTTATGTTATTTAATTTTGAAAAGTGATTTTGAGCTTCTCGTGTCACTAAAGATTTGATAAAAACTGATGGACGAATAAAAGGCTGAGTCATTGTTTGTTTACTTATCCTTATACGAAGTAAATCTTAAATGGCCCTACTACGACTAATGTGATTAACTTGTCCTATCCGCAGCTTTGTTCCCGTGAAGTAATAAAAGGTAGTCTAATTCTCTATCTGATCCAATTTCTGGAAACTCCTCTTCTTGGTCTACCACTTAGTTACTCAAGGTTTTAAGTCTCTCTTTACTGTCGTAATAAATTAGAGGTTGGCAAGTAGGTAGTTTAAGTGGGGTCTGGATACTGTTGATTTTTTTTCGAGGTCCAGAAAAAGGAAGTTTTAGCCTTAGCTTGCCATTTTTTCAAGTTTAATTAAAGCGTGTGTGTGTAGGCCACATAACTAATCAAATCACATCAGATATCATCATTTCAGCCGTAGGACGTCCACTGCTAGCAGGGCATATGCCACCCTCATGGATATGATAAGATATATTTAACAATATTTGGCGCCACGAGGTTCGACCTTCCGCGGGCCGAGGATCGACAGTTCGCGGTCCGGATACGGATTGCGGTCCGCCTGTTGTTGACAGCTGTAATAAATATTTACACGAAAATAATATTACAAAAATTATTGTCAGGGTATACCACGTTGTACACTGGACTGCTTGTCTGATTTCAAGCTTCTGATAGCCAGCGTACCGCCTACAAATGGCTCTGTACGCCATACGATCGCTATCTCCTCAGAAAATGGCTTGGAAATAGGGAATTTGGAACGTGATTCACGTACCTCCGCAATTAAGGATTTGGGGGCACTTATTCGTCTTTATGACAGCACGGAATAAAAAAAACTTTACAAAATATAGTCTTACGACGTGACGATCAAATCATCTCCTGCTTGTTTTTCTATATTCTGCATTCACTCGCAAAACAATTAATGGTGCGTATGTTTCATGCTGAGAGGAGGCCTATGCCCGGCAGTAGGATATAGGTCATTACGTTTTTTTTTCCTATTTAACGCCTCTACAAAGTGTTCTCATTGGATGTACAGTCGCGGAATGAAAAGGTTCGTCACTTTTCGACTCTATATCAACGAGTTAAGATCGAAAAGTGTCGAACCGTTTCATTCTGCTACTATACACGTAGTGCCATAGCACTAGGAGGTATAAAAATCTAGAGTTAGAAGAGATCTGGTTGGGGTCATTTTATGACCCCCTTGTCCCAACTAATCATATAAAATGACCCCAACCAGAGCTCTGCTAATTTTTAATTTAGCTTTATTTTTATTATTTGTCGTTGTAGCGACAATAGAAATACACATTGTGTATAAAAATTAGTCTGTCACAAAGCTACATTAGATATACAACTGAAATTAATATCTCAGCTGTCTATCTATTACTGTTGAGATATAGCTTTGTGACCGACTGATGGACGGAAAATGTAGCGATATCAATGGTTCCATTTGTCATCCTTCGGTAAAGATCCTTACAAACTGTTTATGCAAGATGCACTGCAACCACTGTAGGGTGAATTACAAAATACCATTTCCCATATTAATATTCTGTTTCAGTTCATAAATACAGCTAGCTTACTCGATGGCCGCACGCGAAGGCTCGCACCCTGTATACAACTTCCGGCCAGAACTTCCGGTCAACCGTACCGGAACTAAGGCGTTCTCGCTCTATGTCACCTCAAGTACTTGTTGTGATTAGCCACGATTTATGGGTATGGGGGGTAATTACGTCTTCATAATCGCTGGGCGGTTAAGAGGTGTTATTTATTAGGGAAAATTGCTGGGGTGTAAAAAAGTGTGTAATTTTTATGTCACGTCGTAAAGTTTTTTTATATGGAGTAAGTTGGAATGGGTTGGTCATATAGCACGCAAAACAAGTTCTTGAAGACCACGGACTGGCAATCGCAGCGTGGGACTTCCACAGACGAGCACCATTTCACAAAACTTCTTTGATTTTTATTGTCTCGGTTACCTATTTCATTTTTCGATTTAGTCCGCGCAGGGTTGTATACTTGGCAAGTGAAATATACTTATTAAGGGAGAGTAACCTATATTGAACCGGCGCTTAAATTGGACCACATCCGTATTTCTACCAAATTACACTATTTATTTACACTGGCAACAAAAAATGAAGCGATGATGCAAAATGGCGGACTGTTTGCTTTTATAATGTACAAATTATTTATTTACACATGTAGTCTTGTGTAGCTATTAGTGTGCAGTTTATTTATCTATCTAAACAGCGATCCTGGTTTCACCAACGGTGCTGGCTAAAAATCAGCGCTGGGGTGCCTCACACCCCAAACGCCTCAGCATTATGCTGAGCCAGTGTCCGATTTGCAACCGCAATGACACATTCTATCTTTAGCTTTCGTGTTGTCTTTTTTTTTGCAAAAGTATTGATGATGTGTCTTGTGATGATGTAAATAAATGTATTTTCTTTCTTTCTTTCCTTCTAGATGGACGGACGATTTGGCGAAGGCCGCAGGTTCAAGGATGCAAGTCGTTTTCAACCGTAATGCTTGGGTATCAATGAGGGAGGCCTATGTCCAGCAGGACGTCTTGCGGCTGAAATGATGATGATGATGAAGTTGGAATGGAGATTTGTTGTGTGGTTGGTACCGTAGAACCGACGGCCGACGGGCCAGTAAGGTTTTAGAGTGGCAACCGCGAATAATGAAAAAGAAGAAAGAAAATGGAAAGAAGAAGAAAAAAAGAAGGAAGGATCCGGAAGATGTGGTGGGGGAGGGAGTGCTGTTCAATTGGTATACAAACATAGCATAATTTCAATCGATTTTAGTATGTTTTGTATCATAAACTTATTAGCATGTTACAAAGCGCCGCTAGTCTTAGATAATCGTTAATACAGAATAATTTTGGAGACGTGAACAGGACCAACACCGGATATTTCGTACCAGTGTTATGAAGCAGTAAGATTAACATTATTATTATTTTCAAATGATCAAAGAAAAAAAATATTATCATAACAGTTAGGGTTTTATCTTTAGCAATTAGCTATTGTGAGGTAACCATTATTGTATAAACTAAAGCTTTTAACTTTTTGACGTTAAAAAAAAAAGTGGGATTGTTTAACTTAAATAAGTATGATGATGACGATCCATTATCATTTACTGTGGGTGTAAGATTGGTCCCTGTATAATAGTTTATTTCAAATTTGAGTCTTTCCAGCAGTGGCTAAGGATGTAATAACCCGATTCCCCCCGGGTTGACTAAACTTTCGAAGTAACCAAACGCTTCTCTTCCATTACCTACTGCACTGTTTTTCAAGAAGAGGATAAATAGCGTATGATTTAGGTTTTTTTCCGGCTTTACTTGCAATATTTTTTACGCCCCGTCACTGCTTCCCAGTAACTGAAACTAATCAAATTAATCTATAGTGTTATATACAATACAATACAACAATACAATGACTCTTTATTGTACACCAGAAATAGTAAGCGATACAGAAAACAGGTACACAGAAAGAAAGTTACAAGGTAAGCAATAGGGTTACTATGCGTAACAACACATTACTGTAGGTATTTAATCGAAAATTACATTATAATGCAGGTCCCTATGTAAAAGGCGACAACCAACAAAACATAATGAGTACCGTCAACTCCCATGTCCCCCGTCAAGTTGGTAACTAAAGTACATGAACCAATTAACTTCATGTACAAAAATTGTCACCAATGCAATGCCTCCTTACTCCACAGAATTATTATAATACACTGTGACGACATATGGCGAGCGACGTGTACTTTATTTACAATATAAACAAATGTTCTGCATATGTCTCGACAGCCAGTGACAAGGCCTCTTACCAACCAGTTAAGAAAGATCTCTTTAATGTCGTATGAAACCGCTTCGTGGTCACAATTTGTTTTGACGAAGAGGGGGAGGTGTGTCGAGTTGTGTTGGTTGAATAATAATAGGGCAGTGACACAATAACAGTGAAGGCGTCAGATGTGGTGTGACGTAGGTATAACGACAATAGTGTTTTATTTATTTATCATTGAAAAAGGTTGTTTTCTTTTCTTTTATTTACTTAATAACGTTTTAAGTAAACCGAGCAGAATTATGCAGGTTTTAAAGGGACTGTAATTGTACCTATGTTCCCATGCATTCTGTTGTTTTTACCGATAACTTAAAATTTAGTTGCAAATTGTCAATAAAAAAAAATCGAGCAAAAACCATTCTGTACCTACGAGCAATAATTATGTAGATACAACGATTATGTATTTAATACGACAAATACTCATTTTTTAAGAACGTTTTTAAAGAAATAATCAAATGACGTAAAAGATTAAACATTATCGTACCGTTGTGGTCTTTACGACAATTGTTTTCAAAATATCAATGCAACGTTTTGACACTTCAAATTAATCGTTTAATGAGGGGTTTACATGTCAAGTGCTCCAAATTGGCATGAAATCTGAACAAAACAGTTGCGGTAAGAGGCGAGAAATTGCTTCGTAACATGTTCTATTATGTTCGCTATCAGGCTATATTTCAGGGATCTTTGATTTACCGACTTTTTGTGGCTTAACGAATAATTCGCTATTTTGTATTTAAGTCAGTTTTCCTGATATCTTTCTTAAGCATAATGTAGCTACTATAAAAAAGTCAATAAAAAAATTAAGATTAATTGTAGTTGCCTAAAAATTCGTATATACAGGTTGTCTTAAAACTAATTCAGAATATTTCAGCAGTCGGTTGGGTTAGTTTGATTGAATACCGTTGTTCCGCTGCCGTACTAGAACCTACGACTCTCTACTTGAGAGGCCATTCCCACCAACCAACCACTAGGTACTGCCGTAACACGGAGAAGCGACCTTACATTTTTTCCCGACACTGAGTTAAATATTTACCTATAGGCATATTCAGATACGCCTTTCTTACTGATTCCGAATACCAAGGTACGCATGTACGATGGGCTGCAAAAGTGCATGGACATCTCGGGGCGATAATCGCGTGAGCAGTGTTTGATCGTTAGATGTTATTAACATAGCCGCGCGCGCGCGCGCTCACGCGATTATCGCCCCGAGATGTCCATGCACTTTTGCAGCCCACCGTACCTAACTCAACTGCCAAAAAATTTCTAATGCTTCTTTTTTCCGTATGACAGCAAGTCTGCTGTCATACGGAAAAAAAGAAGCATTAGAAGCATTAGTCAGGTTACCACGACTATACCTTTTAAGAGACAGAGATTGAGAAAGAGTAAGAGGGAGAAAGAGAGAGTGAGAGAGAAAAAGAGAGCGTGAGTGAGAGAGAGAGAGAGAGAGAATATAAGAGAGAGTGAGAGAGATAGAGAGAGAGTGACAGAGTGAGAGAGTGAGAGACAGAGACAGATTTTTTTACACACATTCGATGCACAATAAAAATACATTTGCCAGGAAAAATACATGGATACGGACCCCAAATATGTACCTCCATTGCTCTGTCAATATTAAGGAATGATGACATGATGACCACACATTCTGGTTACAATCAGTGACGTCATATTGATCCCGTGGGACCGGAGTTGGGCCCGTCCTCGCGTCGTGTACAAATAAACAATGGCCGGTGTCACTTGCGACAACACCGAGTTTTTGTGACTAAGCAAATATCGGGTATTGTTTTGTATATGTTTAGAGCTTTGATAGGCCGCTTCGCGTGGGTAGAGAAGTAAATACTGCTTCGCTTTGTTTTTGTTTGTTTGAAAAGGCAAATTTTGCAAGTCGCATTTCACCCAGTTCATGTCGGATTGACTTGAAATTTTGTCCTACAGATAAGTACGTCTGCCTCTGTTTTGTCACTGGAACATCCGATTACAATCCGGCCCCGACATCCGACAAGTGGGAACCAGCTCTTGCGATATGAAATAATAATCACAAACACTTTCCTGTCATCTGTTTTCACATGACGCTAGAGGACCACCCACACTGGACCAATAAACGCAGCGTTTTATGACGGCGATAATAACGCGTGTTTACACGCGGTGCGCTGCGTTGTCAACTGCAGTGTGCAGCGACCGCAGCCTGCAAGAAGGGTTTAAAATTATAACGTAAACAATTTGGGAAATTCGTTGTTGGTGGCATGATTATTTATACCCGCACTCACAGGGAGTAGTGTGGAGTCAACATTTTTGGTTAGGTAATTCAGAGAGCGAGAGCGTGTGCTAGGTAAAGGTCTAGCTATATTCTTTAGGGCAAATAATTTAGCCAGGATTCTCCATTCCCAGGTGTCCAAGAGGATTTTTCCGCTTCACGCTCTAATTAATATGAACTAAAACAATTACTTTGCTCACCCGCGACCTTACAATAGTTACGTTTATGCAAGAAATGTGTGTTCATGCAGTTCCTCCACCTCCACACTGTACGAATCACATAAACACAACCATCACCACCACCAAGCTACACTGACGCGTTTATGTGATTTGTGTGTGTTCGTACAGTGTGGAGGTGGAGGAACTGCATGAACACACATTTCTTGCATAAACGTAACTATTGTAAGGTCGCGGGTGAGCAAAGTAATTGTTTTAGTTCATTAATATGGACCTCCGCAAAGTAACGCCTGATTCAATAAACTAATTAATATGCAAAAAATAGCGGGGAACTAGCGTCTGTGGACCCTGTAAGATGGGACGTTGCGATGATCAGGAAAAAGGACGTAACTGTCTAACCTTGACAAGTGTCACAGACTCCCATTATTCCTAAAAAAAAAATTTGACGTCACGTATAAATTTTAAGCAATCCGAAGGAAATCGACTTGTTACAGCGCCACACCACTTTTGTGTAGGAACTTGCCGTTGTTGTAGTATAATAGTTCAATCACACTTCATTCAAGCAATAAAAATAGCTGTGGTAGCCTAGTGATTAGACCTATGGCCTGTCAAACAGAGTATCGCGGGTTCAAATTCAAGCAGAGCTCATGCTCGCACCTTTGAGTTTATTGAAATGTAAGTGTATAAACTACATTATTTTATAGTTACCATGAGCTTTTCGGTGAAGGAAAACCTCATGAGGAAACCTGCATGCACTTGTGAAGAAATTATATGACGTGTGAAGGCCCCGTAAGGAAAGTACAACCCAAGCCCTCTTGTTCCAAGAGGAGGCCTGCGATCAGCAGTAAGGCGCATATGGCCCGAGTGATCGAGATAACTTTGCGATATAGGGACACAGTATTATCCTTGATTCTGCAGGAAACCAGCAAAATGGATCGAGCAGATAAAACTGAATTTTAAACACATAAAGGTATACCTAATTGACATTGATAGATTATGAGTCAAAACAAATGAACCTTGGATCAATTAATGGAACCAGTCCGTGGCCCGGCCTCGGCGGTGTTCACTTCAAATGCGCACGCGACGTATTTTGTGTATCTACAAATACAAATAGTCTGAAATAGTTATTGTTTTCTGGAAGCACATCGTCATCTCCAGCTTTTAAGTACCTACGTCCATGTACCTACTGTACGCAGTGCTGGTCACAGGTCTCTTCTTAGAACGATAGGGTTTGGGCTGTAAGCATGTCCACAGGCGTAGTAGATCAGAAACTTTGCAGACACAATGGAATTGCTTCGCAGGATGTTCTTCATACATCAAAAAGGTCATGATCTAGAAGCACACTGTAAGATATTATGGTATCGAAACTCTACATAATTATATTTTTACACGCTTTTCTTCAGAGATTCAGAGATAAGACCAAGCTAGATAGATTTATCGTTAGAGCTGTTTTCTGAGATTCTGAATATATCTATAAGAATTGCTCGTTAAAAGATGTTATAGGTGAAAAACTTAAGAAGATGACCTGTTGTATGTACCTAGTACTTAGTGCACAAAATTGATATGGAGCTTAAGTCATTTTTCTGGAACGTCAATTTGTTTATACGGACACGTTACTACTACATACAACAGGTAATCTTCTTAAGTTTTACCTATAGCTAGATTATGTAGATAAGGTGTCATAAAATTTATTCGGAATATTTCATCAGGACTGGAGCCGTTCAATATTAGTCATACTAACTTTTAGCATAATTCATCATTTGTCAGAAATTATCATTTCGCATAACTCTTTTTTCTCAGAAACCTTTAATTATTAAGGAATTTTGAAATGATTATCCTGTAGGAGTCTATAGGTTAGGTTAGGTTTGTTTTATAAATTTTATAACAATTCTGTACAATTAATGGATTCAGAGCAAAAATAGTTATGCGAAATGATAATTTCTGACAAATGATAAATTCGGACAATAGTTCTTGAAACGATTATTACACACCCCATCAGGACATCAGGATAGTTTAACTAAACACCTTAGTAAAGATTTTTTGTTTCAAAATGTAGACACGGCCCTTGGCGAGGAGCACTTTGAACATCGACCAACGTATTGAAACACAAAGGAATAGTATTCAGTAGTCCAAGAACGTTGAGGTTGGTAACTCGGCTGTCAAGATGACGTGTTCGTCCGCAACCAATAGATGGCGTTGTTTGTGCGAATGTTGTGCTTTAAAAATTAAATAGAAACCTTTTTTCAGACCAAACTCTTATAATTTTGTTCGAATGTTTACGCTGTAATGACAATGTGGTCTCCATATCACAGCGCGCGCAGACAGAGCGCGGTCTGGAGTTCGAGTTCCGCGTTCAGAGTTCTGCGTTCTTTCGAATGTACTGAGTCTCTTATGATAACGCACACAGCCAGCAGGCGACTGGAACTCTCGAGCGGTCAAAACACAGAACTCTGAACGCGGAACTCGGAACTCCAGACCGCTCTCTGTCTGCGCGCGCTCTACAGGTAAATTAAGTAATAAATAGTTCGTTATTAAGTATTATTTGAATTATTTCTAACGTAGGCGAAGCCATGGGTTATAGCTAATAATATTGTAAGGAAGACATTTATTTTTTATTTTGTATATCTATTCGCACTCCGAATCGGTAGACTCTCAAAGAGGCCCTTTATGTTTTACCAGCATAGAATAATAAACACCTAAAATCAGTAACAAAGTTCATTTAAAAAAAAGTTTACCTAAAACCTGCCTACGACTTGGTTAACCCGTCCAGCTCCCTGTGCGCACACGCGTGCACAGAACGGTTTTTGGACCCCAGCACAAATTTGCACAAATCCTATGTGTGAAATCCTTGGGATCTATTGCCACGTATGTTTTTTTAGAAACTGGCTGCTCAACGAATCGAATTCGAAACGAATAGTCACCGAGGCGGCACAGCGGATCTACCGAACTAGTAATGATTTGATAGACCATTCAAGACCCAGGCAGGGATCGGGCCAGACTGTTAGCTGTGGCCAAGCCAGAATCTGGTTACTGGCTTCATGTATACCCGTCGCCTAACACTGGAACTTTTATCGACCCAGACACTCTACGCATAGCTGCTGGTCTCCGGCTGGGAGTTGGGATCTGCGCAAGTCACAACTGTGTTTCTTGTGGGGCTCCAGTGGACCGACTCGGCCACCATGGCCTCTCCTGCTCCTCGGGCGCCGGCCGCCTGTCCCGCCACGCCGCTCTCAACGACATTCTCAGAAGGGCGCTCGTTAGTGCCAACGTTCCCGCTGCTCTGGAGCCCCAGATTGTGCGGAGCGATGGCAAGCGCCCTGATGGAATGTCGTTGATACCCTGGAAGACTGGCCGTGCGCTGGTGTGGGACGCCACCTGTACAGACACCCTGGCGGCGTCCTACCTACCAGTAACTACCAAACGTGCTGGGGCGGCGGCAGACGCCCTGGAATGCCTCAAGGTCACCAAATATAGCTGTCTCGGCGCCCAATATCATTTCTTTCCCTTCGGCGTCGAGACTCTAGGTCCTTGAGGTAAGGGTGCACTGGAGCTACACAGGGAGCTCAGCAATAGGTTGAGAGAGGCAACAGGCAACCCTCGCGCCGGCAGCTTTCTCGCGCAAAGAATCGCAATCGCTGTTCAGCGCGGGAATGCTGCCTGCGTGATGGGCACCATGCCAAGAGGCCCACCTCTCTTTTTTAATTAAGTTTAGTTTTAGTTATTTTAATTTAATAGTAGTTTTAGTCTTGTATTTACACCTTTAAGTATATGTTTTTATTAATTTAGTATAATAGATATTCCATTCAAAAGAATTCAAGACCCATAATATACTTATTCTTAGTGGATGATTTTACTCGTAATGCGAAAACGTAGCTTGAGGCTACAATCGTTAACACGAGTTATATCATATTGACAGTATCAGATCCAATGTTTGTATTCAGTTTGGCACTGCGTGGGCGACAGATGAAAGTCTGCAGCTGAGTCAGCGCAAGCGCAGTCCATGAAAAGACAGTAAGTCACCTCAAAATCTCAGTTGTTATTGGATGCTATTCCACCGCGCTTACGCTAACAGGTTCAACAATTTTCATATTATTGTCACTGGTCCCTCCAAGGAGAGCCATTTTAAAAATACCACGAAATATTATAATTGTAACGCAAACCTGTTAGGCTTAGGTTAGTTTTAATATCAAGTCAAGATCCAACCAACAAATCTGAAAATATTATGTTGACTAGGAAAAATACTTAATTCTTGTTTCATAGCATTATTTTTATTAAATTTAGATACAAGCAATTGTAACAAAAAGTTGTAATTTTTATAAGCATTTCTCTTGAAAATCATTTTAAAAATATGTCACCTGTTGTTCGACAATGGTCAGTGGTCACTGAACTCCACATTATGCCATGCTGCCCTAGTGGTTTGAGCTATAGGCTCTCTAGCAGAGGGTCGTGGGCTTAAAGTCCGGGCTCGAATTTCTGAGGTTTTCAGAATTTATGTGCAATGCTGCATTCAGCTTTACGATGAAGGAAAAACGTCATGACGAAACCAGCACACACCTATAAAGAAATTTAATGGCGTGTGTGAAGTCCTCAATCCACACTGGGTCCGCATATGATCTACAAGCCCATGCCCTCTCATTCTGAGAGAAGCCCTGTGCCCTGCAGTGGGACATATTTAGGCTAACATGATAACGAAACACTAATATGCAATCATCTCACTATGAAAACATTCCTAAGTCCTTCATGGTACTTAAGCGGCACCTTTTTTGTTTTATGTCAAGACCGTTCAAAATGAATACAGGTTATCTTACTGCAATCAAAATTACTGTGACGTACTAATGTCGCAAGTAATGTACGAGATCGCGTCGGCGCGTCGTGGGTGGCAGTGTCCTAATTAACGCCCTTCTTCACTAGGTATTTGTGCTTTAAAAAGTACGTAACGTTTGAAGGGTTAATTTACTGAATTGAGGGTTGGCTTATAGAAATGATATTTTTACTTATGTCATCTACTGTATATCTGTAAATGTAAAGCTGTAAATGTACTTGCAGTTGATTTTAGAAATACTTTCAAAACAAGTGAAAATAAACGGGCAATCATAATTTCAGACCAATTTTAGTACCTAAGCCTAGGATTTAGCAAGAGTTAGCAAATGCAGAGTTGTGTTTACCTTCCTACACTATCCATTGTCTTTAATTTTACAAGTTTTTATTTAGCTTGAAATGAACGTACCGTACGTAAATAAGTACGCATGCAAGTGGTCTCCAAATCTTACTCGTATAAGTCAAATGTAATCCATTTCTAGTGATTGGATCAAGTTTCCAGACAAAACTTGGTTCTAATAATTATATCGTTTGGATGTCAATTACACTCAGATAAACAAGCATGTATTAACAAAAAAATATTTTAACTGTAAAAGGAAAATATCTTTGTTAAATGTAAATGAATAAATAAATATCACGGGACAATTCACACCAAATTGACCTAGTACCAAACTAAGCAAAGCTTGTACAGTCAGCAACAAAAAACTGAATACACCCAAAGTACCAAAAATATGCACCCACGACTCTATTACCAGGGCATAAAGGCGTGTATACATATTTTTGGTACTTTAAGTGTATTCATATTTTTGTTGCTGACTGTACTATGGGTACTAAGAAATGGATAAACATACTTATATGTATAGATAAACACATACATATTTAGATACAGATATACTTATTAAACATCCAAAACTCGAGCACAAACATTCGTATTTTCACACAAATATCTGCCCTGATCGGGAATCGAACACGGGACCTCAAGCTTCGTAGTCAGGTTCTCTTGATATTTTTATATAACACAAACACATTCACAACAACTTGTGTTCTTTGATTCATAGCTTACAATTTCCATAATTACATGATAAAAAACTATGATAAAAAAAATGCTCACATTAACATAACTTTGACAGACTTTACTACTAACACCTAACATTAATAAAACCGGTCAAGTGCGAGTTGGACACGTAGGTACATGAAGGGTTCCGTACGTACCTACGTACAATGTTTTAAAAACAGTTCAGTAAAAAATCGCCAAAATCGCAAACTTTCATGCAGTGTAACATCCGAACTGTATAGGCTCACTCGCGTTACCTATCAACTGATGGTTATCGCCTAGCAACGCCTATTAACGCCTAGACCGTTTCTTGTATGACGACCCCCTTTTAACTTTATCTTATTTTTAGCATTTGTTGTTATAGCGGCCACAGTTAATACATAATCAGTGCAAATTTCAAGTGCTAGACACTTTTGCTACTTTACTAGATTGTGCTTCAAGAGATATAGCCCTGTGATATACGGACGGACAGACAGACAGCGGAACATGGAACCCTATAAACAGAGAAAAGCTGATTAAAATATACCAACGGTACGGTAGCTCACAATAACATTTTAAAATCAATTAACCATCGGTACACTGTGATCCCCATCCTGCCCTAAAATGCAGGACACTGTCACACTAACGAGCTAGTCCTGGAACATACAAACATAGCTTTACACTCGATAAAATCAACAACACACAAAATCAACTTTATCCCATCGACGCACAAAACCATCGATTTCCCTGTAACGAATTAAAAACATCGCAAAACTGAATTCGATCAAGACAAAATGCACCTAGTTTATAAACAGAGTGATGTGAAATTTCAAGGGCAGAAATTGGAATTGACGACGTTTTAAAACGGCTCGATATTTTAAGACGAGATGTAAGGACTCGGGTTAAATTTTACAGCAACAATTAAGCAAGTTTTATGCATTTATTGTGGCGACTGTCAACTTCTCGGAACGTAGCCATCATTACCGTGTCCTAAAGTAAAAAGACACAAGTCGCTGTGAAATTTTTAGTAATTTTTGACTTAGTTCACTGGTGTCTTGGTTTTATATTTGAGTGGGGTATGAATCGTCATTAGGGGTTGTAAATGATATGACAGTGTAACGAGCGGGTTGTGTTTATGACGTCAAACTGCGTCTGCGCCGCTTTTAATTGAGTCGTTTGACCGCGTGGCTACTAGAATTTGGTGGTGAATGTGGGATGACTTAAAGTTTAAGTCTTAAACAATAGAAAAGATATCATTGAATTTTTTCACAGTTGTGTTCATACGGTAACATTTTTGAAGCACAAAGTTCGCTTGGACAACGCCATCTATTCAGTGGCGGACTAGCCACGTAGCAAGAGTAGCAAATGCTACGGACCCCGCGCATAAGGAGCCTTTTCGGACTTTTTTTTGGGCCTCTGGATTGAATTGCTACAGGCCCCGCGCTGGCTTGACACTGCATCTATTAATTGCAGACAATTCATCACGAAAGCCGAGGTAAGTATAGTACGAATTTTTTGAGGTGTCCCGATTTAGCTCGTTGCAATAATAACTTTATTATTTACAGTAGGTAGTTAGTTCATTTTCAATGAAACTTTGTAGGAAACTTTGTTGAATGCGTCGTAGACATGCAGCCAAAACAACCAAAACAAACAAATAAACAATGTTTCAATAAAAATGAACTCTCTACTGTAAATAATAAAGTCGTTATTTCAATGAGCTATTTTATCTTATATTTACGTTAATTTTAAACTGAGGATTATTCACTTGAAGACGTAATAGAATACAATGGTTTTGTTCGAAAGGTGGGCTCTTAACGAGATTGGAACACCTCAAAAAATTCGTACTATACTTTATCTCAACGTTCTTGGACAGCGCCATTCTTGTTTATATGTACCTACATATTATTATTAACCCACAGGAACGCATTACTAGGATATTGAGTATTTTACGTCTCAATCCATATTTTTTTCTTTTTACACTCCAAGTTTCATCTTAATCCGCTCTGCTGAGGGAGGGCGATCCGAGGGTCGGTCAAAGAAGAAACCAATGAGTAAAAACATAAAAGACCGACCTAGACACCCCCCAGTGTCCAGCGGGAGAATGCATGCTCCTCTCCCGGCCTTCCAGCAAATGGCTGAGGCAGTACACTGTGGGTAGATTAAGTTCCCTCCCTACCCCTCCCCACCTCAAAATTAAAAGCATATTGTTTTTAGTATTGACAATCAATAGAGAAGGGAAACTGTGACCGGGTTTTTTAGTCCGTGCAAGTCGGACACTGTCTGGGCCATCTACTCCCAGTTCGTCCGAAGGGATTTTTCCCGAACACAAGTCACCCTTTCTACCCTAAAGTAAAAAACAGTTAGAACTTCGCGCGAACTCACTCAAAAAAAAAACCGTTCAGCCGTTATTGCGTGATTGCCTTATAAACATTCAAACATCTTCACAAATTTCCTCATTTATAATACATATTAGTAGGAAAGAATTTACTAAGGGAGTAGTAATATTGTAGAGCATTGAAATCATAAAAAATTTGAAATCCTCAAATTGTTATTCGTTTCCTACACATTACAATGGCGTATTTTATTATAATAAATGAAGGATGTTGTTGATTTACATCATTAGTCATTCGCCTGCATTTAATTTTATTATGGAAATGAAATACTGCGAAAGCAAATTTGTGATTTGCCATTGTTTAATCTTTATACTTCTACTATCTTCTGGTCTTTCTTTGTAATATATAAAAATCTCATGTCACGGTGTTTGTTATCCAACTCCTCCGAAACGGCTTGACCGATTTTTATGGAATTTTTGTTTAAGTATATTTCGCACGCTTAATAATAAAATGCATCATTTTTAAATATTCTTATTTCAAAACTAAACCTTATATTTTCAACGTAAAGTTTAGTTTTGAAATAAGAATAATTAAAATTGATGCATTTTATGATTAAGCGTGCGATTTGGTAGGTCTGAGAATAGGTTTTTATACCCCTATTCTTTGCAGACAGAGTCACGGGCAACAGCTGTAATATTTTGAAATTATATAAAAACACTAATTGATACTGTAAAACATAACACAAATACATATGTGTAGTATAGTAGTATGTATATAGTAAAAATATAATGACTTTAAAGGCCTATAATACTCGCAGTAAGTACAATAATTTATTAATATTAGATAAGTATGATTCAAGCTACGATAACTCACGAAGGTAAATACAAAATTTATAGTTACTACCTATGACAGATATCCACCTGCGTAAGAGTAGCGCCAAGCTATAAATTCATATTATAAGTCATATCATAATGATACATACAGTCTTCCTATCATATCATACGGTATAATCTTCTCGTGTCCTTCAAATAAGGTACAAAATCTTTACCCACAGTACATAATAAAGCACCGAAGGCACGATAGGATCACGTAGCCATTCGTTGACATGCGTAGGAGCATTGCTCTTTGATACTCTACAAAACATAACTTTACCACCAACATATACTCAGAGTCCTCACATTAAGGTACACTTCTCCATCACTAACAACTTGTGTACTTTGGTATTTAAATTTTACGTTAAAGCCAAAAAGAGCTCACAACTCTAGAAAATACAGCTTAATTTGGAATGCGATTTTAAGCAAAACAGCATCAGATGCAAAGAATCTCTCCAATGCGCTCGCGCCGCTTCTTATGTTCGTGTATACAAAGTCGTATTTCCACTGATGTGACAGCAATGTAGTTTGATAGTTGCGCTTTCCGCGCATGCGTCTTACGTCCCCAGGAGCACACATGTGACGTTGCATGAACGCTCTTTGTTTTGTCGGTTATTTGTAATGTACTTGGTATTTCTCGTGGTAATATAAGCTTAGGTAAGAACTGTAAATAGAAATTGGAACTAAGCTTTGAGTTGCCGACTGTCAGGTTTTCTAGCTCGACTTCGGTTGTCCGAGATAAGAAATAAGACAGATTTATTAAAGCGGTATATTGCCACAGTCAGAATTAAGTTAATGTTTTTTTAGGGTTCCGTACCTAAAGGGTAAAACGGGACCCTATTACTGAGGCTCCACTGTCCGTCCGTCTGTCCATCTGTCCGTACGTCCGTCCGTCCGTCTGTCACCAGGCTGTATCTCATGAACCGTGATAGCTAAACAACAAATAAGTACTAAAAAACAGAATAAAACAAATATTTAAGTGGGCTCCCATACAACAAACGTAATTTTTTTGCTCGTTTTTACAAATATGTAAGGGCTTCCCATACAACAAACGTGATTTTATGCCGTTTTTATAGATAATGGTACGGAACCCTTCGTGCGCGAGTCCGACTCGCACTTGGCCGGTTTTTTTACATAAAATTGACCCGTGATTGACCACTATCTGACCTGATGAAAAATATAGATGAGGCCAAGAGTGTATCTCACTGGTTCAGTAACCGCCTATCCACTCTAGCTCTTCAAGCTCTAGGTTGTATTTATCTGGAAATACCGACGATGGGAGCGAATCCTGTTTCTTAGCATTAGGAAAGATGAAGCGAACCGCATCGTGCAGGCTAATAGAATACTAACCACATAAAGATGAAGACTCTCTCCCAACCTGGATCTCCGTTGGTCCGCCAAACACACTTTCGCATTTATAATATTAGTATGGATTAATATAGATGAGGAAATCAGTAAAATATTTCTTACGTGGTGGCCTAGTGGTTTGACCTATGGTTTCTCAAGCAGAGGGCCGTGAGTTCGAGCCCGGGCTCGCACCTCTGAGTTTTTCAGAATTTATGTGCGAAATTACATTTGTAATTTACCATGAGCTTTACGGTGAAGGGAAACATCGTGAGGAAACCTGCATACCTATAAACCTGAGAAGAAATTCAATGGTGTATGTGATGTTCCCAATCCGCACTGGGCCCGCGTGGGAACTACGGCCCAAGCCCTCTCATTCTGAGCCGTGCCGTATATAGGCTAGGATGATATCTTACATTACTGAATGCGCGCACGACTCCGGCTTGCATCCGGTATTTCAGCCGTGTGTTACCGGCGACCCGGGACTTGGGGCCGCGGGCCGGCTGTCAGCCGCATACGCTGACGACCTGTAATTACGGGGGAGCATGCCATTGGATCCTCGTAGATAATTAAGACACGTAGATGGAACAAATATCGCACTATGAGTAAAATACGGGTGAGTTGAGTGGTTAGGCGATCACTTCCAGGCAACCTTTTAACAAAGGAATGACAGCAAGGAATATATGTATTTGCTGGAGGTGGTGCAAATACTTAGGTATGTACAGTCACCAGCATAAATATATGACTATGGACAGAACTGCAAAAACATCTGATCATAGGTGAAAGGCATATATATATGACGATTTAACTCGGTATAAGTATGTGATGATTTGTGGCCGGTATAAATATCGATTTCGGAAACGGCATAAGTATTTGACACCGGGCCGCTTCAAAATATCTGATATTGCACAAAATCAAAATTATGTATTCCACTTTAAGCATAAATATCTATTCACTGTGAACGCATAACCATCGGACCACAGGTGGCATAAACATCTAACACGATACAAAATAGGAAATATGTCACCAATCTGCAAATATGAACTTTATTCTCTTGTTTTACGAATAGATTTTGAATACAACTATCTGACACTTCACGAAAAGAGTGCAGACTTGTCACTGCATATGCCCGTCTCACGTTTTACAAATCCTATATTTTGAAAAGAACATAATAAATAATTCTTCGTAGCTTTTGAAATAAGAACAATATCTTTGTGGCTTCGTGATTTCTAGCAAGGAGGTTAATTTAAGACGGTTAAACTCTTTCTTTTACTAAAAATGTATGAAAAATAATGTTACGTCAGACGTCAACAATAATTGTTTTTTGGATTTAACTTTTGCGAGACTCATAATTTATTTAATAGCGTGGAATCTGTCAAACTTGCGATAGCCTGAAACGTGAGACGGACATATGCACAGACAAGTCTGTACTCTTTTCATGAAACGTCAGGTCAATGTATTGAAAATATTTTCGTAAGACAACAAGATAAAGTTCATATTTGCAGATTGATTATATATTTTAGATTTTGTATCGTGCTAGATATTTATGCGGTCTATGTGTGATCCGATGGTTATACGTTTACAGTGAATAAATATTTATGCTGGTGGTGGGTTACATAATTTTGACTTTGTGCAATATGAGATATTTTTAAGCAGCCCGGTGTCAGATACTTATGCCGTTACCGAAAAACTATATTTATACCGGCCACAAATCATCACATACTTATACCGTGTTAGATCGCCATATATATATGCCTTCCACCAATGATCAGATATTTTTGCAGGCCGTTGATAGTCACATCTTAATGCTGGTGACTGTACCTATATAATAAATTAAAAATTTAAAAACCCCCAACGCAGTTCACTCTAAGTTCCCTTCCGCAGCTAACAAAAGAGCTGATAACTTTGAAACGGCTGAACCAATTTTGATGAAACATATCTAAGAACCATTGCCAAGAAACCTGCTTTCAAATAAAAAAACCGCATCCAAATCGGTTCACCCATTCAAAAGTTATGATGCCACAGACAGACAGACACACACACACATAGCGGTCAAACTTATAACACCCCTCTTTTTGTGTCGGGGGTTAAAAATAAATAATAATATTATGAACAAACATTATACAAAACAACCTAACATACAATATACAATACAACGTAAAACACACATAAGTAGATAACACACTTTAAAGTGCGCAATTTTTTTTTCTAATGAGGAAATTTTGGGGTATTCTTACACAGAATAACGAGCATAGTATAAAAATTATAACTGTAAAGAATAACGAATGTGATCTGATCAATCGCGTTTGTGTGGAATCCATATTGTGTAGAATCGCGAATCGGACGAAAGAATATAGTGTAGAAACAACGACTGTGAAGTATAACGAACGTGATCAATTACAGATGTGTGAAAACAATAATGGCATAAACATCGAATAACTATTAATATCATCAGGATGATGATGACGATGATAAAGTTACCCAATTAGTTGTTATTATAATGGTCATAGCAATATAATCTGTAAAATTTTCCTTCAATATCAGTAGATCCACTACTCATCAGGTGCACTATGCATCTGTTGTAGATTTTTTTGTAGATCCATAGTTTTGCAGTGTGGATCTACTCGTATAGATACTTTTTTTTCTCTAGATCTGTAAACCAGATCCTCGAAGTGTTTTAATACTATTCAAAATATATAGCGGATACAGATAGCACAAGACCGACCTGTTTGGCGAACCTTGGGGGAGGCTTATCAGCAGTACACGTCTTTCGGCTGAAATGATAACTTTGATAAAAATATACAGTAGCTTTGTAACAGGACTGAAGTGAAAACCTAATTTCCAAACAGCTTACAACATCATAAATCTATCCATTTACCGAACAACGACCAACCGATAGTGTCATTTCAACTTCGACATTGGCAGAATCACCGATAGTATCGATGGAGCTATATATATTTTTTAAATTGAATTAAAATCTATACATTTATTTAATGCCTACAAATGTACCGCCTGCGGCTCTTTTTGTATACAAATCTGTTTGACCAAATTACCAAAACCACTTAAGATTACCATACATAATACAAATACAAATCCGGACCGTAATCCTATGGAATAATCGAAACGTAATAAATTCATTTTTTTAACCAGGCCACGCTGTCCTGGTCATAAAAATAGCATTGAAGTGTTATTTCCGGCTAGATCCAAAGTATTCAACCTTTTAAAAGTAAAAAAGACTAAACGACATTTTTTAAGCATTCTTTAAAAGTAAATACGAAGTTGACTTACTGTTCAGAGGTGATTGCGGTTGTTTTTTGCCAAAGTATTCATTTTGGTTTTTAAGCCCTTCTTACTGTGGAAACTTAGGTCGTTAGAGAGAGAGATAGATAAACACGATGATCGGCAGAACGATGGCTCCATTAAATATATTTGGTAGCTTGTCTGTCAAGGTGTCACATTTGTTGTGTGGTATAAAGTATAGGTGGTAGCGGGTGATGTGTTAATTATGATACCTTCTAAAAATAAATATAAGTAAGTATTTGTATTTGTGAAGTAGTCAGTCAACCGCTGCTTCTTATGTCTTAGCTCAAATCTAGTGTCTTTAATACTTAATTAAGTGCGGATCTTTTGCTAACATACTAGTGTAATTTTACAGGAATCAAGACTATCCCTAAACGAGTGCTAAAAAAGTTCTATAGGAATCTTAATAAGTAATCTAAGGTTGCTTAATGAAATCATTGAAATAGTTCGCTAAACTGTTGAGGATATTCAGCGTTAAATCTCAGTAAAAATTTAAATGCAAACGCTTTAATATGAATATTTAATATTTAGGTGGAATTATCAAACTTAAACCATGTTTTAAAACATCATAATATTATTTCCTTCCGTATAGAGGAGAAATCTTTAATAGGTACCTTCATAGTGAAAATAAACGGATCACTCACGTCTCAAAACGAGTTTAACTCGACATGTGGCAGCCGCCGTGACGTGCGACTCCGAGAGGAAGGGCTACGGATTAGCCCGAAACATGTCGAGTTAAACTCGTTTTGAGACGTGAGTGATCCGTTTATTTTCACTATGAGTGAGTCTCACGGTAGTTTCATGTTTAAAGGTACCTTCATAATGATAAAGGCTTAAAAAATTGTTAATTAACATTATCTAACACGTACTCTTTATCCCTTTGTATTATTAGGATAAAAAGTTGTCACTCCACAGACTTACAATAAGAAAATAGAAAACATACCTTGGAAATTGTTTAAAAAATATATATTTTGAACGCCGAAAGCTTGTCACTTACAGATAAAATTAGAGTCACGAATTCATGCCCGAGCGGGAACCCGTAAACAACTTTTACCGGCGCCTGCGCCGACGGTACACTTTAACCCGAGACAGCTATGCGCTAATGACAGACCGCGGCGGTGCTTGGGTTATTTTGTATTAATAACTCTCATGAGTATTACAACACGCAGTTTAAATTCATGTTCATTAGTTAGTATCCAATATTTTACTTTTATTTAAAAGTTTTTATTTAACTTGCAATGTTAAATCTTGTGTATTGAATCCCATCCAGTTCTACACTTCGTTTTTTTAGCATTAGAAATAAGCTAAATTATCTTGACCGGTATTTTTATTGAAAAACGCTTTTCAAAAAATAGTAATTAACTATTACTATAAAACCAAAAGAGTCTACATGATCATATTTCCTTTCAAATTGTTACATATTAGCTGTGACTTATTTTTCAAGAGTGTTTTTCAATAAATAATTCAATATTTTAATGCAAAAAAAACGAAGTATAGTGAACGGATTGACTTAAAATTTGGTATGAACATGTAAATTGGATGGCAATGCAAGTGCAGTCTAACAAAACGCAGTACAGTTGAAAAAAAAAATTACAAATAAAAAATATATTAGGTGAGGATTGAAGAAATTAAATATGTATGTAGGTATACAGCTGGCTAGACAGCTAGAATTATTACCCATAAAAGTGTTAATGTTTTCCTCTAAATAGCATTACTAAATTAATTAAAAATTTTAAAAACTCCCGACGCAATATTGGTCACACATTGAAAATAAAGTAAATGCCCATTCTGCGTCTATCCCTTCTGCATCTAACAAAAGAGCTGATAACTTTGAAACGGATAAACCGATTTTTAACCGACTTCAAAAAAAGGAGGAAGGTTCTCAATTCGGTTGTGTTCTTTTATTTTTTTTTTTTTTTAACGTGTGTTACCTCAGAACTCCGTCATTTATGAACCAATTTGGAAAATTTTTTCGTTGTTTGAAAGCACATGCTTCAAGGTTGGTCCCGTTGTTACCAAAATTCAGTTCTGAGGATGGGATCCATGAGGAATTGAAGAAACTCCTCAAAAATTCAAGAGAAACTTATAGCGATTTTAGTATTTTCGGTGACAAGTCGAGCATTTGCATTCAGAAAGTATCATGGAACACTGTATTAAAACGACAACCCCGTCGAGCATTAAAAATAGAATTTTCAACATAACCTTATTTCGAAGTCAAACTGATGATTTTATCCTACGCATCTATTTTATACAGAAACAACTAAAAAGCAAAAAATAAAAAATTTAAATAAAAAATAAGGTTTTATTGCAGGAGTGTAGAAGCCCTATAGATAGTAGGGTATGTAGGTAAGTTATTACTAGGTATTACTAGGTCCACTCCTGCTGGCTCGAGCTGAGGCACCGACTTAAAACAGATTAGAAGAAAGATATTTTCATGCTTATTGTAGTCGGTTCGGTTCAATTATTATTTCATGGTTTTTGAATGTTTTTTGAAGGAGGTTTTATTTTTTATTTAATGATGAAACATGTCTAAGAACCATCGCCAAGAAACCTGCTTTCAAATAAAAAAACGCATCCAATTCGTTTCACCCGTTTAAGATCTATGATGCCACAGACAGACAGACAGACAGACACACACACACACACACACACACACACACACACACACACACACACACACATAGCGGTTAAACTTATAACACCCCTCTTTTTGTGTCGGGGGTTAAAAAAAGTAATCCTCTCCACAATCCAGTAAGGCCTTTTCAAACAACTTCCATCGTAAATCCATGAATTTTTAAAAGAAAATCCTCAACTGAAACTAAAACTAAACCTTTTCACGAAACCAGTCATGCTAACATTGTCGTGTTTCCGTGACAGCTGACACCAGAAGCGTGAAAAGTGAAAAACTGGGCAAGCGCAAGTCGGATTTACACACCGAGGATTCCGTAACTAACAATAGGTGAATCAACTTTTTCATGCCACGCCACCCTTTGTATGGCACAGAATATATAATAGTACTCACGTACAGAATGGCCACGCTCCGCCCCGCACCGATTCGAGTTACCCCACCCCTCAAGGCGCAGATTGTCGGAACCGCCGGAATCCAGTCGGGTGCGCGCGCGATGTATGTAGGCGTACGCGTGTACAGACGTCGTCGTGCTTATGTAGATTCAAGAACGCGTATTTTGTACGTCGTGGCCGCCGTGTGGTTATGGTTACACAATTTTTGTCTCCTGGTCAACCTAAGTATTTTTCTATGAAACAGTATGAAGATGCAGTATGAACTGACGGCCGATGGGGTCGAAAGCTGGCGCCCACGGATCGTAAGAAGCAGTGTCGGTAGGCTTCCAACAAGAGAGAGCGACGACCTGTTTGGGGTTGCGGGAACGCGGTGGATGCGGATGGCGTAGGACCGATCTGTTTGGCGAGCCTCGGGGGAAGCCTATGTTCTGCAGCTAAAATGATGATGATGACGAGAATATGTGGTAAAGCCGCATGCATGCAGTAAAGTCTACATTAATCAATTTGTTTCTCTAAGGGTTTTTCTAGGAACGGAACCCTAACAAATAGCTACCGGAAGCGAGTTACGGAAGTCCGTGTTGCCGACTTGCCACCCTCCTATCAATCAAGCACTTTTGTGAAAGCTCTGACATTAAATGACAAAACAGACGTAGAAAACTTTTGTAGATAACATCTCTGTTTGATGGAAAGTTTCGGGCTGTTTTTTTATGACGTAAAGCTGCGTACGGACTGCGCGCACAGTACGCGTACCCTACGCGAGCCCGGGGTATGTATTACAATACCGAAGTACGACAGACCGAATGTATTAAAACATCGAATGGGTCAAAAGACCGACACGATTTTTTTCTGAAACCGTTAACTTTTTAAGATTGTTATAAAACAAACCTAACCTAACCTAATGGGTTCTGTATGATGCCGTTTTAATAAATCCTGAAAATTTTACGGTTTCAGAAAAAAATCGTGTCGGTCTTTTGACCCATTCGATGTTTTAATACATTCGGTCTTTCGTACTTCGGTATTGTAATACATACCCCGAGCCCGGGTACGCGTACCCGAGTATGCGTGTCCTGGAATGCCATGTCCGTACACTATGTACGCGTACACTATACGCGTAGCTGCAAGTACGGACATGGCGTTCCAGGACACGCGTACCTACCCGGGTACGCGCACCCGGGCTCGCGTAGGGTACGCGTAATGTGCGCGCAGTCCGTACGCAGCTTAAGGTGGAAAACGAGCAAGCGGGTCACAGATGTAAGTAAGCACGACCTATGGAGGATCGGAGGAGAGTTTATGTAGTATACTCGTGATCACGGGCTAAAACGTCAAAGTAGTTTTGAAAATTTGTAAAGCGATTCTAATTCGAAAATAATAGAAATATAGCAGACGAGAAGAATGCAGATGCGTTGCCTAGAAGGCTGGTACCTAATGTGCCAATTATTTAGTGAAATATTGACAGCCAGATTGGGTTGCCTTACTATCTACTCCGGAACATACTTAGTAGCGTAAGCACTGGTTGGCGGTATGTATTTGTCTATCACCGGATTTCATTGATGTCATCACATCATCATCATTTCAGCCGAAAGACGTCCACTGCTGAACATAGGCCTCCCAAGACTCGCCAAACAGATCGGTTCCGTGCCATCCGCATCCAACGCGATCACGCAACCTTAACCATGTCGTCGATCCATCTTGATGGAGGCCTACCTACACTACGTCTACCGGTCCGTGGACGCCACTCGAGAAACTTTTTGCCCCGTCGGCCCATGTGATTTGCTGACTGCCACTGAGTCTGGTGATTCTTCGAGCTATGTCGGTGACTTTAGTTCTTGCGCGGATTTCATCATTTCTTATGCGATCCCGTAAAGAAACTCCGAGCAAATCAGTCCTTCTATAAAATATAGTCTTATGTCCTCCCAGTTTTGTATTGTCAAATCACTTTACCTACTACTTGCTACCACTGGCATTAGCTCAGAGTCAAGTGCTTTAGGGTATAATTAATTCGCAATCCGTGATCGTAAATAGCACACTGCCTACGTTGAGACGATTCGATAGCATAGTGTTTAGAGAGCCAGAGTGCGAAACTTGAGGCCCCGGGTTTGATACCCGGTCGGGGAATACTCGGGGGTAGGTTAAGGGGCTACCGAGTTTTTCGCGCTAATCGATTTTGGGTGGGCGATTTCGGGTGTGGGGCCGCGTGGGAGAGGCACGATGGCTCAAGATAGGTTGGTTTTACGCGCGTGTTTTTGGGTATTATCATCTTATTACTAAAACAAGTACATATTTTAAAAATGTAGCAAAACTACGCCCTAGAAAACATCTTGTTTTACTAACATTCAAAAAGTCATAACCTTCCGTGCAGTACTAGGCTGCACTGAAAGTTTCGGGAATCGATTATTTAATGGTACAATAGTGTTTCAAATTTAACCTTTTTATAACCATAGAGGTCTTGTCAACTCATTACAGCAGGCAGTTTGAAAAAAAAAGTAGACACTTTTTAGTATTTGTTTTTTAAAACGGACTTGTTGCCGCCAAAATTGAAGTAACGCGAGAAATTTTAAGAGCTATGAATTTTTATGATTTTTAGAGTGGTTTATCTCAAAAATAATGCCTTGATCGGACGATTTATACATTTGGGGTGGGAGTTGCATGAATGACGACTGTGTATCGCTGGTTTTCCGAATTTTATCGCGATCGTGTGAAACTCAGTGATGATTTTCGTGAAGGGCGGTCCAAATCTGGGGTTACTCAAGAAAATGTCGATGCAGTGCGGGACCTGATCAACAAAGATCGTCATGTCACATATCGTGAAATTCAGTCATGTTTAGGGATTGCAATGAGTCAAATCCAAACTACCTTGCAAACAGAACTGATCGTGAGAAAGCTATTTTCCCGTTGGGTCCCACACCAACTTTCTGATGAACAAAAGGGGGCCTGGGTCAATTGGTGCCGAATAAATTTAGAAAGGTTTAACACAGGAACTTCCAACGCAGTATATAAAATCGTGTTGGGTGATGAAACGTGGATACATGCTTACGAACTTGAAAATAAAAACCAATCACGAGTTTGGGTGTTCGAAAACGAACTGCGACCGACCAAGATTGTTCGCTCCCGAAGCACGGCGAAAAAGATGGTCGCCACTTTTGTCTCGAAATCAGGGCAAGTTGCGACTATTGCACTTGAGGATCGCAAAACGGTTAATGCAGACTGATGTACTACAAATAGTCTGCCTGAAATCGTTGATATACTCAAAATAGAAAACTCCAACCGATGCATCATTCTCATCACGACAACGCTAGCGACTTCACTGCTCGTCAAAAAAATGAGTATTTGGACTATTATAACGCCGAATTAATGACCCATCCACCATACAGCCACGACTTGTAGTCTTAATGATTTCTATACATACCCTAAAATTAAAGATAAGCTACGCGTTCAGCGATTTCTTTCACTCGAAGCAGCAGTGGACATCTTCATTAGTGCCATTTCGGGGACTACATCTTTGGAGTGGAATAACTGTTTCAATAATTGGTCTAAGCGAATGAAAAAATGTATAAATATGCTTGGAGAATACTTTAAAAAACAGTAAATGTACATTGAACTCTTTACGCTGGTCCATTTTTTGTATTCCCGAAACTTTCAGTTTGACCCACGTATTAGCGTCGTACTACGAGTTTATTTTATTTATTAGAGACGACTTTGGATTTTTTTTCTATCGAGCGAACTACAAGTAATCGTGTTTCGAAAAAACTGGTCACTGGAGTGAATCCTCAAATATCTTCCATAATTCAGGACTATAGCATTGCTAGTAATGATACAGCTCGAGTTTAAATAAATGCAATAAATGCGCCAAAAACACGGTAGCCCCTTAATATTCCGGTACCTAATGCGTTCTTCTGAGATAATATGGGCGTGTGAACTTCGTCTGCAATCAATAGATGGCGTTATCTGAGCGATGTGCATGAAAAATGTTCCCATAACCTTTTTTCAGGCCAAACTCTTAAGATTTTAATTGTTCCTCATGAAACAAATTATATACATTACTAGCCGTTGCCCGAGACTACGTCTGTAAAGAATTATTTCATTGCTTTCCCGCGGGAACTACGCAATTTTCCGGAACAAAAAGTATTCTACATGTTAATACAGGTAAACTGTGTGCCAAATTTCATCAGGATCCGTCAAACCGTATCCATCCATCCATACAAACTTTCACGTTTATGATATTAGTGGGATCTTACAATAACACGACCCTCATTGCTATCATTCTCATGAATGTCTCTAGACGCCACGTAGTAGCGATATTCTGACGAGGAGAGTTACGACGCCCCATAAATATGGGCAGTGATGGTCAGACATGGCGCAGCGCAGCTTGGCGGTACACGACTGTACCTCAGACATGGGATGTGGTGGATGTGGCAGCGGGTGTGAACGTGCTATGGAGAAAGTAAAACTTTTGGTGTACCTTTTTATGGGGCGCTTACAGTCTAGGAATACAAAATTAAATTGTTTACCCTGGGTTATGAATGACGTTTGACACAATTTAACCCTGGTCCAAGCGGAGGGAATGAACCGCGTACCAGAGTGGAATTGTTTTTAAAATAATTTTACGATGATTACTTTGGCAATTGCATGGAATGTCAACATTAATTAGATTTGCAGCAAAAGGCCCTTCCCTGGTTCAGGTCTTCAAGTATATTTACTTACAAAAAGATTGTTCTTATATGCACAGGGTACACTGAAGATTGCTGCAGATATTTTTATAAGATGGTTTAGAAGACAATTTATGTCATTTTTAAGCAATCGTCAGTATAGATAAATTACCGAGAGCGTGGAATTGCATATGTAGTGGTATTGTGTTTTTAAAGGCATTGGAAATCGGACCACCAGGATTTTACTACCTACCAGATTTATACTTCATTTTATTTAGAATTAGAAACCACAATAACATTATATTGCGTCTGGTCAACTATTTCTTACCTAGCAAATAGTACAGTACAATAGTCTGGGAGCCGCAAAATAAAATTGTTTTAATGTCACTTTATTTGCGTGTCGTCAATTGTTACTCTAGTACAAATTGTAAAGAGATTACAGTTCACGAGCTGCAATATAATGTTATTGTGGTTTCTAATTCTAAATTAAATGAAGTATAGATGCGATAGAGGTCAATCACAGGTCAGTTAAAAGACAAATCTCGCTACAAGTTAGCCCACCGTGCTCCGCGCTATATGATACTGCCTGTCGTCGCCTACGCAGCCATATTTATGGCAACGGGCAGCGATTTATTGTATCAGTAGCCAGCAATTAGTCGGTATACAGTGTCGTTGGTTTACTATGCCGGTTTTGTTCCTAATTGGCATTTTAATGATGATCTTATTGATAGAATATAAAGATTCACGAATTACACTTGAGTCACGCGTATAACATTGATCGTCTTAAACATACACATTATTGAAACATGTTTAGTATAACTTTGTTTCTTAAATCAGAAACAAAGTGACTATCCAAGCGAATAAAATTTTAATTGTATCGGATCGATTATGATACAATTTTAATAGCACTGATCTGAAACAAGCCTTCATTTATCGAATAACAAAACAATAATCGAAATCGGTTCACAGGCGGGGAAGATATCGATGGGTGTAAATACAAAAGAATAAAGTAGAATAGAAAACCTCTATTTGAAAATGTTCAAAAGATATTAAGTTCAAAATAATGGATTGATTGTGGCTGTAACTATTAAATTTTCTCGGTGCTTTTCGGTAGTCAAAAACTTGAATAGTTCACATTTTAGTCCATGTTTTAGTTAGGTATTACACGTAATGCCTAATTGCCTAATGTGCGGAACTAAATTAGTATAAGCCTGCCTTGCGTGACAATGTCGTACCATGTTGTTGTTTCCAAACGAGTAGATATCATACTTCAAACAAAAAGATTGTTGTATGAAATTTATGATTATACATTTATTTTACCCGTAAGTAATTGCTTTAAATCCTTGGCTTAAATAGAAGTTGATCAAACAATACTGACCACACCTGAAAATACGCACAATTATCATCAATTAGATCAGATAGTAAAAATCGCAAATGCACCAAAGGATCCACTGACCTACATGATAATCAGAGCGCCACTTCCCAATCCGAAACCAAACCAACCTAGAAAAGGCTCTCAACAACCACACTAAACCCCCTCTATGATCTCCAGACCAAGCAGTAAGAGCGGGGGTAGAGCTCAAGTAATAGAAGACAACGATTGCGTGAACAAAATTGGTGCTGAAGTGAACGTGTTTATCGTAGGTAGTTTGATGTGCACAAATGACGGTAAGACATGCATAGATCGAGTATTGTGCAATCGTTACGGTTTAGAAGCGTTTGTCAAGTGTGGCAATGCGCACCATGATTTACTATCGGAGTTGGTAAAGGGCAGCGTTTTTATTTTAAAGTTGCTGAGCGAGTCTATACTTTGAACATTTTTGATAGGTAACTAAGTTAAGATACCATAATGTGGGGACATGGTAGGACCAGAAGGCGCTAGCAGGACGATCTAGACATGTTCCTGAATTGGCCGGACACTGCTCAAAATTATAGCAAATAGATAAAATAGGACACTTTTGCCCAGCGGTGATTTCTTCAAACTACTTGTAAATAATACTAATTGTAAGTCAAGATAGTTTATTGATGATGAATGTTTCATGAAATTTTAATTTACGTAGCAGGAATTATTGACTTCCTTAGTTGAGGAGGTTGAAACTTTAGTAGTTAGTATATTTATAATACTTTTTCTCAAATGAACTGAACTTTTGTATTGAATTTCTCCTGTTCCACCGTGTAGGGTGTCTTTCTACGATATATGTGCTATGCTACGTTGCTATGGATGCTTTTGATATCCATCAATCATATTCGTAGGTCCAAATAGCATAGCTCTGGTGGATACAGGTTCAACTAAGCTACGTTTTTTAACCCCCGACACAAAAAGGGTTGTTATAAGTTTGACCACTATAAAATTTGTGTGTGTGTCTGTCTGTCTGTGTGTCTGACTGGCATCATAGCTCTTAAACGACTGGACTGATTTAGATGCAGTTTTTTTATTTGTCAGCTGGTTTCTTGTCGGTGGTACTTAGACATGTTTCATCAAAATTGGTTCAGTCGTTTCAAAGTTATCAGCTCTTTTGTTAGCTGCGGAAGGGATCTCAGACGCATTGCGTTGGGGTTTTTTTTTAATTTGAATTTATAATTATTTTATAAGAAGATGCGTGTTCTGTTATTATAAAAAGATGCGTGCTCTGGATCTTCCACGAAGGGCTACATAGCTTAGCATTAGTGGAAACGGTCACATTGTTCCGTAGCGTATCTCTCACATCCCCGCAACATAGCTTCATAGCACGTCTCGGGTGGAAAACCACCTTTATGCAATTATCAGTTAAGAACAGAAATTTACAGCTTTAACATTTTTTATGCCTTTTCAAAACCTTAAAAATTTTGACTGCGCTGTAAGGTAAACGACCCTGTGCTCGACACTGACCCAATACATGGCACCTTCAATCTTATGTCATAGTAAGAGAGGTGACAAATGGGTGTCATTTACTGGGCGTTGAGGTGTCGAGCATTGCTACGTTTACCTTAGTACAGTCAATAAGTGCTAACAATACAACACGTTTGCTTTGTATTTGTCAAATTCATGTCAAGTTCTCCAACAAGCTTGTAACAACAATAAAATACAAGTCCCCAACCCCTCAAATCTGTAAAACTTCGCGCGTTCCACGTCACGTCCCTAACCCACTAAATGGTGACTGGCAATTTTTCTTCCGGAGGGAAAAAAAAGAAAAAATCGTGTTCCTCTCGAGATATCAATTTAGAGGAAATTACGGGCTAATCTGTCACATCAAGATACGCCCGGGGCAAGTAATCCTGTCTCCCCTATTTCTTTTTTTGGAGCAATTCCCTTTTTTCCCGTTGAAGGGGACAATCTTGTTAATTTATCAACTGCTTGTTGAGCGTTTAAGCGATTTCGTAGGTAATTGTTGGTATAATTCTTTGAGGATTTGACTTCTGAAACGGAATTATGTTGAAACGTTTGTTGACGTTTTTATTCGTGTTTCTAGGGTTGCCGTATTAAAAATTTAAAATGTTTTTGATGTATTACGGTCGGTGTAGTCTGTCAGTCAGGTATGATTGGCATCACTGCTGTTTTGTTTAGTCATTAAGTAAATTCTTCATTCTCTGTAGGTACATGACCTATTATAATATAAAAAATCAGAGGACTTACAAAGCAATTCAATGGTTTGTGTGTGTGTGTGTGTTGTTTAAAGTTCTCAATGCTCACTGCTTTCTTGGGAACGACAGTCTACACTCTCTCATTTTGAGATGAGATCTGTAGTCAGCATTAGGTGCTGTAATTAAGTTATCCAATTGCAAAGTGCAATCTTGGTATAGTGTACTAAGTATATAGTAGGTACATAAAATATAACCTAACGAGAAACGTTAAACTGAAGTGAAAATGATACGTTGTAAAAAAATACTTTTATCTTTATTTATTCCGACCGCTAACATGGCTTACACCAAAATAATTTCACAGTAAAGGAAAATAATTAAAAAAATAACAACCTTATTAAAACCCCCACAACACAGAGTTCCCCCAAAAATAATCCCGTCTTTCAACAAAAAGGCCGCTTAAAAAGACAAAGTATCGTTTTACTGCGTCCCCTCGCAAAATCTTTTGCCATAGATCCCAGGGGAATGCGTTTTTTCTTTTTTATTACGCTACCAGATTAGTACACGTGCTAGGCGATGTAATTGGTTCATTGTTACTGGCCGGTATTTAGTGATTGGCCTTTTCGAATTTCTTTTGTTTTTGATTGACGCCGTTGTTCCGTTTTTGAATTGTTTTTTAGAATCGGAGTTCAGCTGTATTAACGGTTGGGATTTAATAGTAGTACCATAGAGCGTGATAGAGCCAATAAATGTTTAAAAAAAATAGTACCATAGAGGTACCTTTTGAGTTAGAAAGCTTTAACACGTGTTGATCGATTGAGAACATTGTGTAAACAAATAGGTACTTTATTATACTGCTAAGCACAGGCCTCCTCTTAGAATAAGAGGGCTTGGGCTGTGTTTCCACGCAGAGCCAGTGTGCATTGGGAGCTTCATACACCATACAATTGCCTCGCATAAGGCTCGTAGTAAATTTCAAATGTGAATTCGCTCACAAATTCCAAACTCAGAAGTACGAGCCCAAGTCTAAACCTAATTCTCTATTGAGAGGCCATTGGTCAAACCACTGGGCTATTACGGCTTTTTTTAAACAAACAACGAAACGGCAAACTCTAACCGACCTAATGAATCAATAGCCCGCGACGGTCAGACATTCGTTATTTTATAAAACCTGAAAGTCTCCATGTAAGGTAAACTTACCAAAGCTCGATACCTCAACACCCAGTAAATGACACCCATCTGTCATCTCTCTTACTTATGACTTAAGTTTGGAGGTGCCTGTATTGTTCAGTGTCTAGCTGAGGGACATTTACCTTATTATGTCCCTAATACAAGTATAAACGTAGGTATACTAACTAACAACCCTAAAAACCTTGAATATCTCATAATGCAGCCTCCATATTAATCGTTCAGTTGAGAATTCATAACTCCTTAGGAACCTTTCACTGCCTTGTCAAAGTATTACAAAACATTATAAGACGTTAAAATTTAACGGCGCACTCTCGCGCAATTTGCTTTAAAGCCTATCATTAATAATTATTTGCCTGGTAAACATTAAAAAGCATGATAAAATAATAAATTCCGATCGAACAGACTAATCAGCTTACGAGCTTAAAATGTAAAGTTGAACGGGCGAAGCGAGACAATGTTTGGAGGTGAATTGTTTCGGCGTTTCGAGATCACCATTAACATGGGTTGATGTTGATGCGACACTGAGTGCTCGTTAGTTAAGTTTAAATATCCTAATTAAACGCGAAAGCTTACCCGAATATTTGTATGCCCTTGGGCGTAGCATAGTACAGTAAAATTAAAAAGTTTACCACTGACAGATGCGCCTTCATTTCATATTCAACTTTAACGACCTACAAATAAAGCAAATTTTAGAATACTGTTACCCACGTTTGCAGATTTTGTAATACCTACATTATTTGTATGGTGTTAAAGTTGGAAATGAAATGAAGGCAAGCCATCTGTCAGTGGTAAACTAAAAGTAAACGTATTGTACCTAATACAAGTCTATCATCCTTGTACCATCTATTTAAACTATGTTCGACAAGTAAATTATTTGTATTCGCGAGTATTGTTTGTGCATATTTTATAATGTGTGTGTTTGTTACTTTTCACGCTAAAATCTTAATAATCACTATCGTCATCATCATTTCAACCCAAAGACGTCCACTGCTGAACATAGGCATTCCCCAAGGTTTGCCAAACATACCAGTCCTTGTAAGAACTGAAGTCACCGACATAGCTCGAAGAATGTAAACCTACCAATGCTCGACATCTCAACGCCCAGTAGAGGACACCCATCTGTCACCTCTCTTACTATGACATAAGATTGAAGGTGCCATGTATTGGGTCAGTGTCGAGCACATGGACCTTTACCTTAATTACAAACTTCAAATTATTTTTTTATTTATTGTTAACTCTTACTTACATACATACATAAGTTTGTTAGGTTTTATCTTCGTGAGGCCCAGTGTCAGATATATTTATTTATAATAAGTTTGTAGAAATTGTGAACTCTATTGATTGGTTTTATGTTTAAAATTCTGATAAACAAAATTACTCGGGTCTCGGGAGATTAAGCCTAGGTATATATATATATATACATATATATATATATATATATAGCGTATATATAGCGTATATAGCGTAGTTGGTAGGTAGTTAAGTAGTAGACACAAAATGTAATGTCGAGAAGGAGGAGTAGCGGTGCCTCCTGACACAGGCTTTTTCAAGCCTAAAAGGAGGCTCCGGCCACTATTATGTGTAATTTTATTACCTAACAAATAAAACATGTTTCATTTTCATTTTTTTCATTTTTTCAAATGTAAGAATGGGTCAAAACACCGACATGTTTTTTTTTCTGAAACCATAAACTTCTCAAAATTTATTAAAACGTCATCATAGGTATAGAACCCATTACGTTAGGTCAGTTTTATAACAATTCTAAGAAGTTTACAGTTTCAGAATAAAAACCTTTCGGTCTTTTGACCCATTCCATATTTTAATACATTCGGTCTTTCGTACTTCGGCGTTATAATAATACCTACATACTCAATATTTTACATTTTAAATTTTACAAGGCGACCTCAGTGTAACATTAAGCTGCGTACGGACTGCGCGCACTGTACGCGTACCCGGGTTCGCGTGTCCTGGAACGCCATGTACGCGTACAGTGACGTGTATGTACGTGTACAGTACGTGTACGTGTACAGTGTACGCGTACATGGCGTACCTACGGACATGGCGTTCCAGGACACGCGAACCCGGGTACGCGTACAGTGCGCGCAGTCCGTACGCAACTTAATGTTACACTGAGGTAGCCTTATAAAATTTAAAATGTAAAATATTGAGTATGTTGGTATTATTATAACGCCGAAGTACGAAAGACCGAATGTATTAAAATATCGAATGGGTCAAAAGACCGAAAGGTTTTTATTCTGAAACTGTAAACTTCTTAGAATTGTTATAAATAGCAGCTTATATACCTACCTACAGCTATAACATAGCAGCTTGTTTGGGAGTTTCTTTATGGTTTACGTCTGGTTTACGTAAATAAAGCCGGTGAAAGGGCTTGTATTTAGTTTAAATGATAGTGAAGTAAAGTTAAGTTAAGTTTAGCTCAGCCATTTTGGATTCAACCAGATAATTAATTGAAATTAGCCAGCGGAATCGAAGTCAGTTGATTTCAATTAGGTAATAATCAATGATACAAATTACTTATAAGTAGATGTTTAATTTTATCTGTGTTTAACAAATATATGGGTTCTAGGTACTAGCATTTCAACCGCTATCACTTTCCCGTCACATACATTGAAGAAATAAGCTTAGCATGAGTTGTTAACAACTAAGTAAGAAGAAATTGTATCGCACGCATACTGTAGTTTTATAAAAACCTTTCAATCGATGCGACATGTGGCTCAAGTGACTCAAGTCACATGTCGGCTGTCGCATACGTCTGGATTTTGTTAAGCTTTTATGTAAACCATTTAAATAACGCTTTAACCTTTCACCCACACGCACTTGCACTCGGTTATCGCTACATCTATATTGCATGTATAATTGCATATACACATGCATATATTATCACCTTCGCGCCTGACAGCCGATTGACGAGCACCCCCTATCACCCTATCGATTGTTGTACGTCACATCTGCCGCCACACCCCGTATAAACGGAGAGTTAGAATGTCGTCGAAATAAATGGATACGGTTTTTAACCCTTAACTTGGCAAAATTGCAAGAAGCTCTTGATTTAATCTTCATTATTACATAAGATTTTGTAAATTATCGCGAAACTTTATAGCTAAAATTCGATGGCATTACACAACACATAGGTAGTACCGTCGCTTAGCTAAAGCCCAGTATAGACTAGCAAGAAAAATCGCGCAAGTTGCTTTACATTGCAGCGTTCGTTTGCCCACTTCAAACTAGTTTGCTTTGTGGCCGCGCAATGTAATTCAACTTGCACGATTTTTCTTGCAGGTCTAAACTTGGCTTAACAATACCGCGCAAGTCAAAAATTGGCCATGTGGCCAAAAATTGGGACATGCAGTTGCATTATATATTCATTTTATACAATATATATCCCAATTTTATACAATATATGGTCCAATTTTTGATCCAAGACAGAAAACTTTCTGTCTCTCCTGAAAACTATGCAAATCTGACTTACGCAGTATTGTTAGCTAAGCGACGATACGCAACACATTGAATCGAGGTAAATAATTTAGCAATTAAATTGCCTATTGTCTACCTGAATTTTTATTTTTGTAATGTTACTGTACTGTTTTTGGTGATCAATAAAGAATATTTGTATTGTATTGTATTGTATTGTAAATTTCAGCATCACAAGCCGCAATGTCTCAAGATAAAAGTCTTTGACCACTGTGTGTACCAGTGATGACTTATGGCACTGAGACGTGGTCGCTAACGATGGGCCTCATAAGAAAATTCAAAGTCACTCGGGCGATGGAAAGGGCTCTATGCTCGGAGTTTCTCTGCGGGATCACATTAGAAATGATCAAATCCGTGCAAAAACTAAAGTCACCGACATAGCTCGAAGAAACGCCAGACTCAAGTGGCAGGGGGCAGGGCACATCGCTCGTAGAACTGATGGCGAATGGGGCAAAAAGGTTCTCGAGTGGCGTCCACGGACCGGAAGACGCAGTGTAGGTAGGCCTCCAACAAGATGGAGCGTGGAGCGACGACCTGGTTAAGGTTGCGGGAACGCGTTGGATGCGAATGGGCTCAATCTGTTTGGCGAGCCTTGGGGGTGGCCTATGTTCAGCAGTGGACATCTTTCAGCTGAAATGATGATCACATCAGCCATCTACATTTGAATTACTAAGTAACTCAGATTCGCTTTTTACGTTCTGTTAAACTTAACCACCGCGCAGCTTTATGTGTTTATGACACCAAACATGTTAGTAGGGGACAATCAAGCAGGCGGGTCACCTAGTGAAAAGCAATCACAACAACAGTTCATGGACATTTTGAGTAAAGAGTACTCAAAGCGCCAAAAAAAAGGGTTTGAGCTCTGGTTGAGTTCGAAACGCGCCAGTGTAGTTTGGCGGTGGTGATAGTTTAGTTTGTGTGATTTGTGTGTGTTCGTACAGTGTGGAGGCCGAGGAACTGTATGAACACGCATTTCTTACATAAACGTAACTATCGCAAGGTCGCGGGTGATCAAAGTGATTGTTTCAGTTCATTAAAGAGTAGTCTCAGCTTCCTCCTCCAACTTACATGCAGATCGGTGCGAATACCTATATGATCTCGCCACAATAATATAGTGATCTACACACAATTCAAATAAATCTTTAATAGAACTAAACCTTAACCCCTCTTCCATCCAACTTCTCAATTTCTACGTCGCAATCTTTATTTGTGTTGAGAAGTTAACAAATTAAACAAGGCTCGAGGCGAAAATGGCGTCCTAATATTGAATCGTTTGTTAAACATTATAAAGCCGATTAATTATTTTCAATGATTATTTAGACAGATATGTTCCTTTGTATATAGGTATATAAAATGTCTCGTCCATTTACGTTTACACTATTGAAACATTTTTCCCCGTAGAACGCTATCGCAGCAAGTTTCATAGCGAATTCCCTTACCAAATAATACTGTCACTCACGGTGATTTTTAATCGGTGATCAGGAGTTAAAACATACTAATCCCTGACCAAAATAAAATTTAATAGATGACGTCTCAAGCAATTAAGTCTCTGTTTAATAAAAAAAAAAACAAACGTTATTTTTGACACTTCCTCCATCCACCGAATGCATGGTCATCCTACATTTTGGTGAGTGTCAATTTGACAAGTGTCATCGCTTTGGCGGGTCTCACATGTCAAAGTTTGTTTAAGAAACTGACTTATGAAAGAGATTTTAGGCTCGCAGACTAACTAAAGTTTTGTTTCACGTAACTGAGATTTAAACATGGTCGCCACCGAATACCTACTGATGTAGAAAAATTGTTTTCTGATTCTTTTTTACACACCAAAGAGCAGCTTTATCGTTTTGAAGCGATCCTAGGCAACCTTTTACAATGGAAAGAGAGTAAGGAATGGATTACTATGACTTTTTTTTGGAAAAATACATACCTACTATTAAACATAGAACCTCCTCCTTTTTTTAAGTCACGCTTTAGTTGGTTCGATAGTACGCACAGTTTAGTCGAATGTTTTGATTATTTTTACACTGCAGAATACTACTCCTTCCCATTTACGGATTACAGGCTACATTTAGCTTAATGAATCACTGACTGACGGACAACGCATAGCCTAAAACACTGGAGCTAGAAACTTAAAATTTTGTAGACATTCCTTGAGGATCATAGAGTACTAAGAAGATTTTTTTTTTAAAGAGAGCAGCAAAGCCGTGGGATCCTTCTCGTATAACGTGTTGCCAAACGCCATCCAATAACCGATTCTCCAAATTTTAATATCCCTGTGACTATCCACGCGTGCTATCCTAACATTATTTAGATTCGCAATCGCTTCCATGCGGTGGCCCCGGGGCAGGACAGCTTTGACTCTGACTTTTAATCAGTTGGCAAATATTTAGCCCTGCATATTGAGGAGCTCTGTGCAATTGCGTTAGTTAAGTCATGCGAATGCATTTCGGATTGCGAACGGCTGGTTGCGTTTTGATATGTCGCATACCGTTTGTTTGTTTAGGAATTAGTGTGATAGGATTAGCCTTTGTGCATGCGTTACAAGCTTTTTTGACCCCCGACGCAAAAAGGGGGGTGTTATAAGTTTGACCACTGTGTTTGTGTGTATGTCTGTGGCATAGCTCTTAAACGGGTTAACCGATTTGGATGCGGTTTTCTTATTTGAAAGCAAGTTTCTTGGCGGTGGTTCTTAGATATGTTTCATTAAAATTGGTGGAGCCGTTTCAAAGTTATCAGCTCTTTTGTTAGCTGCAGAAGGGATAGACGCATAATGGGCATTTACTTTATTATAGCCCGTGTCAAATTTATTAATTCCATTTGCATGACCAGAGTGGAGCCGGTCAAGTGTAAGTCTGCATCCATCGAATTCCCGTGGCCTTAATCAGGTCATCAGTATACCTACCTTGCGGGAGGATTTTACACGTATTTATATGTCAAAACCGTTTATAACGACATTCAAGGGACAGCAATATTTGATCGTTAAACACGGTTGGTCATTGTAACCAGTGTTACTTTGGTATATAAGATCGTGTTGGGTTTTTTCTTGGTCGTTACATCCAATATTTCGTTGGTGTCGCTATAAACGGTTTTGACTGTATATATACATACATATATATACTTATTAAATATCCGTGCGTAAGTGCGTGTGTGAGTGCGTGCGTGAATGAGTGAGCGCGTAAGTAACTGACTGCGCGTCTGCCTGCGTCCGTTCTAGGTAATCCTTGAAACTGCTCAACCGATTCAAAATATTTTTTTGCCAAATTGAAAGTTAAACTATCTCAAATGAACATAAGCTACTTTTTGATATAGATAAAGTTGCGGCCAACAGCTAGTGTATAAATAAGCAGACAGTTGTTAAACCAACGCACATACACGTAGCGATGATTGTCGTTGATTTGTCCACGTCTACTCCCGCCGCCTCACGACGCAATCACGTGGCACGATGTGGACCGCGACGTGGGCAATCATTGGAATCATTGGCGATGTTGACTCGGTGTAATTATTTATTGATTTCTTAGAATTTACAAGGCTATAAAATGTATCGCGACCATATTTTTTATACATTTTTTTTGCGATTTTATTGTGTGTCTGTCTACGTGTCCGTCTGTCACAGCAAGTTTCTACTCTACTCTGAAGATAAGCTCTGGTTGAGTTTGGAACGCGTCAGTGTAGTATGGTGGGTGGTGATAGATGGGTTTGTGTGTGTTCATACAGTGTGCAGGTGAAGGCACTGCATGAACACACATTTCTTGCACGTTTGTATTAGCTATCGTTAGGTCGTGGGTGAGCAAAGTAATTGTTTCAGTTCATTAATATGGACCTCCATAAAGTATCGCCTGATTCAATTTAGAGTTTACACTATTTAGAGAGCTCGGAAACGGCTCCAACGATTTCGATGATAGTTTCTATGTGGGAGTTTTCGGGGAAGAGCAATCGATCTAGCTTGGTCTCATTACCGGGAAAACGCGTGTTTTTGAGTTTCGGCTTTAACAAGTTTAAGAATGATTCATACAAAAACAACTTCAAAGAGCCTCTAGAGATGGTATTCTTTCTTCATTTTTAAATTTGACTAAACGGGAAGTATCCCTTCCAAACAAAAGATTTTCCCAAATCGGTTCATCATGACATGACGGAGGTCTAACCTAACCTAATAATTTTTTGAGCATAGGTACAATTTCTTCGATCCAATTTAAGGTGTAAATCCTAGATCTAAAGGCCACTCACGCGCATACCGAAGCGTAATCCATCTAGGCTCCATCACAAAGGTCGGCGAGGCTCCCGTGCGACCTTCCAACTCCCATTATATCCATTTTCATCAATTTGCCCACGTATGACTGTGCGTCGTACGTTTAGCCGTTAAGGGGATGATTCGATATAAACTCAAGCAAAAATTACCCTTTTTTGTAGGTTTTTTTATGTTTCTAATCTCCATTTTACCAACGGACGTCCAGGCGATAATATGTGGTGTATTCCATTAACGAAAAAAGATCTTTGTTGAAAATAATTGAGAACAGGAGAGGGAAAATATTAGGTTAGATCTTACGGCACGATAATTATTAATTTTATTAAGACTATAATAGAAGAAAAGATAGAAGGGAAAAGGAAAAGGGAAAGACCAAGAAGGACATTATATGAAGCAAAATAAAGAAAATATAATTGTTTCATTATACAGTATAAAGAAGTGAAAGAAAAAGCGGAATGTAGAATAAGCTGGAAATTACTTCACAGACAAGAGCCCAGCTCTTAAATATATGATGATGATGAGTTTTCCATTAGCCTTCACGAAGCGCTTCGTTTCGTCTTTTCTAATGGACTGTTAAGGACTGGATTTCTCTCCCATTGTCTGTATTCTCAGATAGATACAGCCTATAGAGCTCTTCAAGATAGCTAGCTAGCTTTGAGGCTTGTTGGGATAAGCTGTTACTGAACCAGTGAGATCCACCTTTGGCCTCATCTGGACTTTTCATCAGTTGAGATAAAGGTCAGTTTTGTGTTAAAAAAATATATCTGTGCGCAGACCGATCCAAACCAGGCCCCTGCCAGGCGAGGGTAGCAACTCATTCTTTATGTTCTGAATATGTCACTCATTTGCACTAAGTACTTAGTTAGCTTCATCTTTTACGATGCCGTCTGTCAAGTAATGAAATTCGCTTGAGGATGGTAAATGAGTGAATAGGCTGTTATTGGACCATTAAATTACTTCTTAAATAGAAACCTTAAGCATGTATGGCAAATGACTAGTTTGATCATATTTGAATTACTTAACCTTAAGAAATTAGGCCAGGATTTGATATGGCTATAGCAGTTTAATATAGCTATTATAGTTCTATCTAGGAACGAAGCTACTTGGCTAAACGCTCACAATAGTCATAAATCTAATTCCAGATATCAGGTATGTGGAACCTCCTCTTAACCCGTTCAATGCAGTGGCTGTTTGCGCACGTCGGCCGGCGCGGATTGGCGCACGTACGGAATGTCATTACGCCGACACGCCGTCGTCGCCAGTACTGGCACACACAAACCCTGTAAGAGAAAAGAATAAATTAATTTATGGCCAGTATAAAGACAATGGTCCAAAGGTTGCGGGAACGCGTTGATTGCGGATGGCGTAGGGCCGAGCTGTTTGGCGAGTCTTCAGGGAGGCCTATGTTCAGTAGTGGACGTCTTCCGACTGAAATGATGATGATGATAAAGATGATTTGAGGGTTAGTTTAATTTATAGTCTTTACAATAAAAAAATAATGGTGACTTAGCCAGTCCTAAAAAAATATTTTTTCTCTCGGTGTCAACAATATGAAATTTTCAGTAAGCAACTTTATAATTGAAATTTTTAATTGAAAATTATAAAGTTGTAAGTGTTAAACGTGAAGCTTTTGTATGTAGATATATTTTTCAATCTGTTTAAAGAATCCTAGTTCTACATTCTTCTAAAAACAGTCTGTGCTCATTATTCTTGAGCATTTATAAATTGTCAAATAAATTAATACTACCTACCTACACATAAATTTTCTTTATCCATCAACTTTCTCTTAACCAATTCATTAGACGATACAATGCATTATATACAGTACCTGGGCGACCGAGCTCTGCTCGGGCAGAAACTCGGTACCAAGCGTTTTCCCAGAGATAAGACCAAGCTAGATCAATTTTTCATCCCCGAAAACCCCCAAATACCAAATTTCATCGAAATCGTTGGAACCGTTTCCGAGATCCTGATTATATACACCGGAGGGGTGGGGGGGGGGGGGGTTGAGAGGGGGGAGGGGATGCGGGGGAGGGAGCGCGGGGTTATTAAAAGGGGGATGAAAATTTCATTGATTTTGCCGTAGGATGCACCGTTTTCAAGATATTTGACAAAAACACCGGGGGGGGTGGAGGGGTGAGTCACGTTAAACTATCGTCCGTAAACCGACTTTACAGACAACCAGCTTTTCCTGTTCTGTGCTCCCAATAGGGAACGTGCACATAGACGGTGCTGCCAACTGGTGCCATAAGGGTGCCATCAATTTGAATGTTTTACCTTGATAAGTTTGTTTTACTGTCCGCATAGTGTCTCTTCTGTCGCATTAGTGCTGCCGCCTATAGTTACTGCACGTTCCCTATAATACTTTTTCTAACAAAAAAGTAACTTTTTCTCGCAAAAAATAACTTTTTCTCACAAAAAAGTAACTTTTTCTCACAAAAGAAGAAACTTGACGTTTTCTCATAAAAAATAAACTTAAAAAAAAAACTAAAAATCTTGAAAAAAAACGTGGTATCGAACCGAGGTCGGCTGGATCCGCGACCACCCGATTTCTAATGTGCCATTATGATCTGCTCGAAGTCGGCGAAATTTAGCTTTATATTCTAATGCAAACAAAAATAACCGGAAAACACGAGTAAAAGCGATTTTCTGAAAATGAAACATAGCTAGATCAGTTTTTCATCCCCGAAAACCCCCACATACCAAATTTCATCGAAATCGTTGGAGCCGTTTCCGAGATCCTGATTATATATATATATATATACATATATACAAGAATTGCTCGTTTAAAGGTATTAGATTAGTATTTTTTTTTATTCTACTCATTAATCGATATTGTCATCATCTGTACTCACGATTCCCATTGACTTTCATGCAGCCCTGTACTTTATGCTCTGAGATGATGGGCCTATGTCAGCTGCTACTAAAACTTTATAAGGCTATTTTTATAGAACATCTTGCCATTTCGTTCAGTATTAGCTTGTTAAAAATAATAAAGACTATAAGACTTAATTTTCTTTAAATTGTGTTTCGTTTTTGTCAATTATTATGTAATACATTTTAAATTATACGTAATTTTAGGAATAGTATTTGGGCGACCAAGCTTTCCTCGGGCTACAACTCGTAAACACGCAATTTTTCAGAGACAAGACCTAGCTAGATTTATTGTTCGTCCCTGAAAATCTTGCACACAGTAAATTTTGGACCCAATTCTGAGAAATAAATATAGGAAAAATAGATTAGATAGATAGTTAATATAGATAACAGATATTTAATTATTACTGATACTATTTTATTTTTTATAAATAATGTGATATCGGACAAAATATAAAATATGTGATACTTACATGAAATTTTATATAGGTACGCTATTTAAACTTGTCAAGTCATTATGTATATCAAAATTTACCGAAAATCATTATTAGATATTGTTTTTATACCTTACCTAACAAAATTTAAATCAAGACTTAAAAGGAAATTTTCAATGTTTATTTCATTCATCAAATTATAATCGCAAAGTTTGAGCACCGCATTGTCACGCATGCGCAGGCTGGCTACTATCCGGCTACTGCCATAGTTATTGATACCAATTGCTTTATTTTTAAAGATCCATTATTATTTTATTATTTTTATTGGATGCGGATGGCGCAGGGCCGATCTGTTTGGCGAGCCTTGGGGCCTGTGTTCAGCAGCGGACGTCCTTCGGCTGAAATGATGATGATGATCCATTATGACCTTCATTTGACATTGAAATATGTGTCTTGAATAAATTGTACTTTATTCTGTGTGGAATAGAATTATTTAGAATGCAAGTCGCTTCCAACCGTAATGATTAGGTATCAATGAGGGAGACCTACATATATGTCCAGCTGAAATGGCCGTATTGGCTGTCCTACGGCTGAAATGATGATGATGATGGTGATTATAATTTAATTTGAAGTGAACTAAATGAAAAAATATTGAAAACAAAAACCTTTTCTATACAAAAACAATATACTTAAAAACCATTGGTCTTTTTTTTAGATATTCCCAATTGAACTGTAGCATGGGTACTTATGTAAATTTGGTAACAATTACAATAACCTGGTTGTGAAATTCTGGTGTGCCGGCCACAATCATCTCCGTAGGTGGAAACTCTTGAATAGTTTATGGCATCGATTTGAAACTTGATGCGGATCCATAATTATTGCAGTTTGAATGACAACGCAAGCACAGTCAAAAAAATGTGCCATCAGAAATAAAAGCTCATTTCAAAAATGATTTTAGTAACAAAACCTCAGCGGGGTCAAGCCTTTCTTTAAAGCTAAAAATATAAGTCATTAATATTAAAATTTAGTAACCTTCCATTTTGTTCAGAAGTTCAAGTTCGTAAACTCATTAGATATTCCTTAATAATTAGCCTAAAAACTCGCACCTACAGCATTTTCTCATCAAGATTTACCTCACAAGTTATTCAGCAACTTAGTCGGTGTTTTCTCGTTAAAACCACTTGGAACATTGAAATGGTTTTCAGTGACAATGTAAGAGAGTTCCGTGAGCATTCCAGCTCTGATTGGTGCAATCAGCCCGCAATTGTTCTTCTGTAGTATGTGTGCAGCCTATTTCAGTAAATCACTGAGCAATTTCAAAGTGCGCGTATTGGTTGAAAAATGGACGGTCGGAATTGGCAGGGTTATGTTTAGAGTTGTAACCAGTAGATTTTACAAGTTTTATGACAAGTTAGTAAAAAAAAAATTGAGCTGTTCTCCTCAGAAAAGACGACTAAACACGACATTGAAGTGTCTGTTATATTCATATTTTATATCTGTTTAAAGACACTATTTGTATTTCACGTTTTGTTATCACTTCAATACATTTAAACGACAAATGAGAGAGAGAGAGAAAGAGAGATTTACACTTATTCGATACACAGGAGAAAAAAAAACTTGTAGTACAAGTAAATCCGGAGTCCACCCCACGCAGCATAATGTTGCGGCAAGGTACAATTTTCAAGTTTTCAGTGGGACCCATTTATAAACTAAACACTAAAAAAACATACACACTGTGACGACACGAACGCCAGGAAAAAAAAATATTTCAAATCCAAAGCATGTATGGCAATACTTGATCAGTTAATCGTATTTAAACTATTAAACCATATCAAATTAGGTCTAAATCATTATATCAAATCAAAAAAATTAATAATTTTGATATTAGAATACATCACATAACCTTGGATAAAACAAACTTAAAATATTAAAACATTTTTATGACTTCAAGTTAGGTGGGAACACAGCTCGGCCGCTTGTTAATTCGTTTACTATAATTTCTAGCAATTGATATGCTACAAATTTATAGTATAACCTTTTTATTGGTATTGTGTCTCGTTGTTGGTCTGGCTGGTTTCTCTGTCAGCTTTAATTTGAATCGAGACATGTAAAAAACAATGTGAGATTGTCAGAGTTTTTTTGAGAGTGAAAATCTGAATGTCTCCTGAATAAAAATAATCGTTTCGTTTTGGTATTCAATACTACATGATTTGTAGTGCTATTCCTTATTTTTCCTTCGTGCGCCTTGACGGTGAAATTCTGGATGTCTCCTGATTAAAAAATGTTGTGTCATTTTGGTCTTGAAAAATGTACAAATTACTACGTGATTAATTGTAGTGCTATTCCTTATTTTTCTTTATTGCGCTACCAATTGAAGGTACCGTCATTCCGTGTAAAAAAAAACAAAAGATAAACATATCTCAACAAACGATCAAAAAGTCTGCCTCACATGTGCCCAATGTACGCGCTGCCTGTGAGTGTTACCTCATCCAGATATATTTGGAGCAAGGTAAATAAAAATATTATCACCCTGGATTAGCTTATTCTTCAATGAAAATATGCACCCACAACAATGAGATTTTTTTAAAGTTTCTTATTGTTTTTAGAGCTCTGATCGGGTGTGGTAGATTATTCCAGCTCTTCGTGGCATTATATCGAAAACTACCACGGAATGCTGCGCTGTGGTGCTGCGGGTAGACCAGTTGGGGGAACCTCAATGATCGGACTTCTGTGGATCGGGCGTTACGTGACCAAGTCAGTTTATTGTACAGGTACGACGAGCTGTCGGTTTACAATCCCAAACATGAGGGAGGCTAAATGTAGTTTACAACGTGTGGACATATTCAATACGTTGTTTTGGTTTAAATACGGAGTATCGTGGATACGAGGCAGAACGTGATAACGAAAACGCGCACATGCATTTTGTACCCGTTGTATATTCCTCTGCGTGCGCGCTAGAAGACGCGGGCCCGTATATGGTGTCTCCGTAATTCAACCTTGACAGGACTAAATGCATCGCAAAGTCGAACCCTGAGCTCGTCGTCAATATAATCGCAAATTTTAAACAATACGCTGAGCCTGTAAAAACTGTTGCGAACCACGTTTAATAGATGGTTCTCAAATGGAAGTTCACCGTCCATAATCAAACCCAGATTTCTAGCCTCAAACAAGCGCTCAATTGGTTCATTATCAATATGTATTGCAAAATTAATATTTGACAATTTATCAATTCTTTGCTTTGAACCAAGAATTTAATATTTGGACTTACTGGAGTTTACGGCTAAACAGTTAGATACTGCGCGACCAGATACTTACACGTTTGAGGTCCTCATTTAACATATCCACCTTTGAGTACACACCACTGCCATTAATGGAGATATATAATTGTAAATCGTCGGTATATATGTGATACAAACGCTTGAACCGATTTTGATTCAATTATGTTGCGGTTTCAGCGGTGAACAATCATACTAGCTTGATCTTACCTCTGGGAAAATGCATATTTTCCTGTTCTAGCTCAAGCACTTAGTTATGTATTCTTGTATTACAAGCAATATTAGCAGCAATATTTGTATCCTGGATATTATAATGTATTAATACAAGTATTTAGCTACTTATTTAAGTATGTCATCCGTTTTCTATTTCCCACAAGACAAGCTTTGTTTACATTCAGGTGTCAATTTTCAATTTACCTATGTAGCGATCACTACATAGTTCAAAAATACCTACGGCTTAGTGCCAGAGTTGAGCGGAATCGAAATCAATTTCCAAGGCGTGATGCAATCGACACTTACACGCTACCAATATGAGAGGCGAAAATTGGTTGTATCCAAGATAGTGAGACCGGAGCTATACTTAGACTGGCTACATAGTGCTGCTGTGTGTATCGAACATACATATTCAAGTAAGTCCTATTCTTAGGTTTAACACTACTTTCCTGTGTGAATAATATTGCACGAGTTGTGCTTAAACTACATTGGGGCCGATTGAAAGTCTAAAGGTAACATATCTTCACGACGGCATGAAAAGTAGTTGGGACATTTTTCGTCCCCAACAACATGATAAAAATTTGGTATCTTGATTCGGCCAAGGATGGAGTATTGCTCTCATCTCTGGGCTGGCGCACCCCAATATCAGCTGCTTTCACTTGATCGCATACAGCGCAGGGCGTGCCGAGTTGTCGGCAACCCCACACTCTCCGTTAAACTCGATCCTCTTGCTCTCCGCAGTGACGTTAGCTCCCTTTGCGTGTTCTATAAGATCTACAACGGGGAATGCTCTGAGGAACTCTTTGACCTCATTCCAGCTGCGGGGTTCCATTACAGATCCTCCCGTCGTAAGCGTTCATTTCATCGACATCATATTGATGAATGGCAGTCTTCGACGGTGCGTTTAAAGCGGTCTTTTTTGCCACGAACTTGCAAAATCTGGAACGAGCTTCCCGCTGGGGTCTTCCCATCGAGTTACGACCTGGGTGCCTTTAAGAGGCGAGTGTACAATTTTCTGCAGGGCCGACAACGCACTGGTATCGCGTAAAGCGCTGCGAGTGTCTATGGACAGTGGTGTTCATTTAACATCAGGTGACCCACTAGTTCGTTTGTCTGGCTTCACTAACATAAAAAAAAAAATATATATATGTACCTAACCTTCTAATGTTTCTAAAGAACTCCGTCTCCAAGTTTCTTTAGGGTTATGACAGTGTGTATCACGCCTTAGTCCACACCTCAAGCATTACTCGTGAAACGATATTGCCATATCATCAGCACCCAGTTATTTGCTCTCGAATCGTGTGAGAAAAACGTTACTGACGCATCGAACCTACAATTTGGACCCAACCGGAATGTCAAACGTTTCTCAACTCTAGTTATAAACCACGACAGCCACATATGGTCTATTAAAAAACCTTTACTGGTAACAAAATAAAGTATAAAATTGTTCGTTTGAAAGGCAAGAACTAGTCGTCTTTTTTGTTTTTATAAAGCGCGACGTGACACTCGTTTGTTTGGTTTTTATGTTAGATGATTACTTCGAATTTGGGATCAAATAGATTCGAGCGTACGTGTTGTTCAAATATGACGGTTAATGTCACTCACTTTACCAAGTAATGAGAAAGTAGTATAGTGGCGCTGTCGTCTATGAAGAAAGTGGATTTTAGTATATGGACTCGTTAGTTCCAGTTTAAGCCACCGAGTTAGTTAAATTTGTAGTGGTGTACTGGGCGTAAATGTTATTATTGTGGACAGTTATTGACGTAGTGTTACATTGTTGGCTTATTGCTTTTGACAGAACTAGTTATGTTTTGATTACTGTCAGCGCCCGCGCCGCGGCAGCGGCCGCGCTACGTCATCAGGCGACCGCGGGGGTGAAGGCTGCCCCGCGGCCGCCGCCGCCAAGCAACACATTCGCCCTAGCAGCCGAAACGATCACACGCGCATCTTGTACCTCTTTTGTAAACTTTCGCATTATACGTCTTATAAAAAGTACCATCTTTAATTTGCTTATGTACGCCCGTACATAAATTGGCGACCGTGACAGGACACGAGTCCTTTAGCTACGCTTCGGATATAGCGCCGCGCTTCGTGCAGAGAAGATTCTCGAGCGTCGCTGCGCCGGAGCAAGATATCGCGCCGCGCTCACGCACCGAGGAGCCTGAGAAGATTCTCGAACGTCGCTGCGCCGGAGCAAGTCATCGCACCGCGCCGTCACCACATCACTGCGGCGCCTGCTTCGACCATCCTACCAAGGGGAGTGCCGTGAGCTTACCTATCAATTCCTTTCTTTTTCCCCCTTAGTTTGAGCATATAAGGGCGATAGCACTTCTTATGTACGCGTGTGGAACCTGAGCCCTTCTTTCATTCTTGCTACCTACCTTCATTTTACATCGATCATCTTTTATAATCATTAAGCTGGTACATCCTTCATCTTTTCGCATTTCATCATCTTATCGCAGGTGGTAGGACCTTGTGCCGGGTCCGCCCGGATTGCTACCACCATCTTACTCGCCAATCCCGCCGCTAAGCGGCAGTGCTTCGCTTCATCTCACTGCTGTGTTCCGGTGCGGAGAGTAAGACAGCCGGCTACTTCACTTGCACACGAGGCATCCCAGCTTAGACCTCACATTACCATCTACATCTATATATAAACTTCATTAACGCTACCTTGCATCTTTTATAGCACTGCTTACTCATACTAGTAGCAGCGCTTTTAAAAGGTAGCTACATCCCTTTAACTTGTTTTTTTTGCAGCATCAACGTCCCTTCTTTTATTTACAAGGATTTAATTGTGCAACTTCCCCATTTGCTTAATTTTTGATTTTTCAATTTTTTTCGTTCTGCATAATTTTTCCTACCCTCTTTAAAAACTATTAAATCTGCCTACGTACTTCTTCGCCTGCCCAGCCTAAAGCCAATTTCAATTAACGATACAATCATTTGCAACCTCTTGTTTTAGTTATTCCCTTTTTTTACACTTACTGCATAAATATTTGACCTCTAAAATCATTGTCCCTACTTCACCGCTTCGCTTGCTTACGCTCGGAACATAAACCTTCCATTTGTACACGCATTTCAGTGAGAATTCTCGCCCGAGCATCGAACCGGGAGCGGGCGATAGCTCTCCGCGCTGAGCCGTTCGCGCCGTTCATACCTACCTGCCGGCGCCTGCCTCGCGCCGCCGCGTAGGCTGCTGACGCCAGCGCATTCCCCGACACAAAAGAAAGGAGCGTAAGCCGTTCGCAATTTGAACCTACAGTTTTTTATTAACATTATAACTTAACGTTAAATAATTTATTCAACTTGCAAACTTCACTTCAAGCTGGTTCATTGATTTTATTTCGCATAATAGCAATTTAAATATGCCACACTCTGATTCGAATTTATTCGTGTCCTCACAAGGACATTGCAAATCGTTACCGTTTTTTAATGTACCCACAGATGAGTCACTTTCTGACCTTAAGGTTAAACGAAGCTCAGTTAAGGGACAAATCACAAGGTTTAACAATTATTTAAATGGCATTGACAAAAATAAAACATTAACTTCGGTTCAAGTCAATGAATTAACTTTAAAGTTGAATAAATTTTTGGAACTTAGCAACAAATTTGAGCTCATCCAAACTCGCATAGAAGTCCTGAATAAAGACGACCTCGCGAACGAATTAACAGAAAGAGATACCATTGAAACAAATCTCCATTACTGCATCGCTACAGCCCAAGACTTGGTTGACACATTTAAATCTAAGGACAATTTTCACGACGCCGACCGAAACTCATCTTGTTCAGGTGGGCAAAATTGTCACAATTCTTTAGGTTTTAAATTACCGTTAATTCAAATCCACAAATTTGATGGAACCTTTTCTAAATGGCTCGAATTCCGTGATACTTATGAATCTCTTATACATAAAAATACGAGAATTCAAAATATACATAAATTTCATTATCTCTGTTCATACCTTGAAGGCGAGGCGGCACGCGTCATTGCCAACCTCGAAGTCTCAGATTATAATTACTCTGAAGCCTGGGATCTTCTGTGCGAGCGTTACAATAATAATCGTCAACTTATTACTAACCATCTTAATTCCTTGTTTAATATTGAACCTTTACAGCGAGAATCAGATAAGGCGTTGAGATACCTCAGCGACCATGTCACAAAAAACTTGCGAGCGTTAAAAACGCTCGGCCAACCTACCGATCAGTGGGACACGATCATCATACATCTGGTTACAACTAAATTAGATCAGGCTACCAGTGTGAAATGGGAGGAATACCGCAATAATTTACCAGAACTACCCTCATTAGAAGATTTTAAAAATTTCTTGAAAACTCGTGCAAATGTTTTGGAGACATTATATAGGTCAAGGGTGGACAAGCAATACAGACCTCAAGTGAGGTCCGAAAACCATCCTAATAAATCATTTTTTATTTCAGCGGATACAAAAACGCAGCGGCCGTGTGTCGTGTGCCAAGGAAAACATCGTATTTTCGACTGTAAGGTCTTCAGTAGCCTGACGACAGACGAAAAATGGGCACAGGCAACGAAACTTAAACTTTGCTTCAACTGCTTGCGCTCGGATCACGACGCGTCTCGCTGCCGGCTGGGAGGATGTCGCGTATGTAAGAGGCGACACAACACTATCCTACACAAACCTGACACAAACACACAAACTTCTTTTAAGACTCCCGATCACAAAACTAATGACAAAAAACCTTCCTCTTCTCCACACGTCTTGTCAGCGGTATCTTCCTCAGAAGTACTGCTCTCCACTGCTTTAATTGATATTTTTAATCCTCATAACGACAGAATAGAAACAGTCAGGGCACTGCTAGATAGCGGCAGTCAATCTTCATTTATTACTGCCGATTTAAAATCACGTCTTTACCTTACTTCTCAGCGCTCCAATGCCACAAGCATCCTGGGTATTGGAGGCACATCTTTGAACATCATTCCAGAACGCTGCTCTGCAATAATTAAATCTAAACAGAGTACATTCGTTCGCAAGCTAGATTTTCTTGTACTTCCACGTATAACCAAAACGCTTCCTAAGAAATACATTCCAATTGAACATCTTAATATACCATCATTCATGAACTTAGCCGATTCAACTTTCAACGAGCCCTCTCCAATTGACATTCTTCTAGGTGCTGACGTGTTCTGGGACCTTATTGGGCCAGAACAGCACCCTCTAGGAGACAGACTTCCTACTCTTCATAACTCCAAACTGGGTTGGCTAATAGCCGGCCCCATCTTTAAGGGAGGCACTAAGGCTCAAGTAACTTCTTGCAACTTTGTGGCAAACGAAGCCGAAGGCAATCTAGAATCACTACTTACAAAATTCTGGGAGTACGAAGACTTCCCCATGCCTCTTCCATCTAAATCCATTTTAACGGAAAGTGAAAAACACTTCCAGCAAAATACGACTCGCTTAGCAAACGGTAAATTTTGTGTCAGATTGCCTCTTATTGATTCTCCAGAATGCCTGGGAAATTCATACTTTCTAGCTAAAAGGCGTTTTTTAAACTTGGAAAAACGTCTTGATCGGAATCCCGAACTAAAGAACGCCTCAGGCGGTTTTAATTTGAGGAAGTATCGATCAAATTCCCAAGTTTTAATTTCTACAGAAACTGAAAGTACACAAAATAATAATTTAGCTTTGAGTCAGTCGCTTCACACATTAGGATTAGTTTGGAACCCTAATCAAGATTTGCTTCATTTTAATATTGATGATATCAGCACCTCCTCCAGCGCCGTCACAAAGCGCTCAATCCTATCTGTGACATTTAAGATTTTTGACCCGTTGGGCCTTCTTACTTTGTGCACTATAAAACCTAAAATATTACTGCAAAAACTTTGGACACTTTATTTAAATTGGGATGACCCAGTACCTCTTAATATTCAGGGCGCCTGGGAACACTTTATTAACAATATAAAATACCTAAAATTTCTCAATGTACCCCGGAACGTAATTAATGATTTAAACTCCTGTATTGAGCTTCATAGCTTCAGCGATGCATCACAGGCAGCGTACGCCGCCTGCATCTATATAAAATCTACTTCACCGACCGGCCACCAAACTGTGAACCTTCTGTGTGCGAAGTCCCGTGTCGCACCAACCAAAGCCACCAGAATCTAAACCCATCACTTCTTTATTGACAAAAATTGATCATAAACTAAATGCCATAATCGACTTTGAAAGATACTCTAAGTTCACTCAGCTTCAGCGCATAGTTGCATATGTACTGCGCTTCATCAACATTAAGTGCAAAGCGCAATGCATAAATGGGCCATTAACCGCAAATGAGCTCGAAAATGCAACAAATGTTCTAGTGAAATTGTCACAACAACAATCCTTCTCTAAAGAGTTACATTTACTGAGTAATAATAAGAAATTAAATCCTAAATCACATATTAACTCGCTGGCACCATTTATTGACTCTCAGGGAATCCTGAGAGTAGGGGGCAGGCTTGATAAGTCTAACTATGACTTCTCAACTAAACATCCTATACTTCTTTGCTCAAAACACACACTGACAAAACTCATTTTCAGTCACACACACACACGCCTCTTGCATGCGGGACCGCAACTCATGCTCGCATCCGTGCGCGAGCAGTTCTGGCCTATTGGTGGTAGGAACCTGGCACGACGCACGGCCCGCCGATGCGTCATTTGTACCCGTTTTTATGGTAAAACCATGACAAATATAATGGGCAACCTACCGGCACAACGCGTCACGCCTGACTTTCCATTTCACACTGTAGCTGTGGATTTTGCCGGGCCATTTATGATCACTGATCGACGTGGGCGTGGCTGTAAAATCACAAAATGTTACCTATGTCTTTTTATATGCCTTAGGTTTAAGTGTGTCCATCTAGAGGCTGTGAGCGAGTTGTCAAGGGACGCCTTTGTGCTGTCTCTGCGTCGTTTCATTTCGCGCAGGGGCAAGCCCAAAGAAATATTCTGTGACAACGGAAGAAATTTTGTCGCAACCGCAAGAGAAATAAATGATTTCTTTGCGCAATATAAGGACTCTGTGTCAGAGTTTGCCGCTGAGCACAATATTACGTTCAAATTTGCGCCGGCATACGCTCCGAACCACAATGGCTTGGCTGAGGCGGGCATAAAGTCATCCAAATTTCATATCAAACGCATCCTAGGAAACACGCACCTCACATTTGAGGAGCTATCGACATTATTTGCTCAAATTGAGGCTATCCTAAATAGCCGTCCTCTCGCCCCCCTCTCTTCCTCTCCCAACGACTACGCAGCGCTCACACCCGGGCATTTTCTCCTTGGCAGGCCACTGACGTCGCTCCCGGGGCCAGACCTGACGGACACCACCATCACCAAGTTGGATCGCTACAGACGGCTGGAGCAAGCGAGACAACACTTCTGGAAACGCTGGCAGGCCGAATACGTCACAGAACTGCAGCAACGTCTCAAATGGAAGACGCGTAGCAGAGATCTACAACAAGGGGACCTTGTCATAATAAAGGAAGAGAATCAGCCGCCCCTGCTATGGCGGCTGGGACGAGTACAGACTCTTCATCCTGGGACAGACGGCGTTCCCCGAGTCGCCGACATCGCTACCGCCAGAGGGGTCATCAGACGCGCACTGAACCGCCTCTGCCTTCTTCATGGTTCTTGAAAGCGGCGCTTTCAAGGGCCCCCAGTATGTCAGCGCCCGCGCCGCGGCAGCGGCCGCGCTACGTCATCAGGCGACCGCGGGGGTGAAGGCTGCCCCGCGGCCGCCGCCGCCATGCACAACACATTCGCCCTAGCAGCCGAAGCGACCACACGCGCACCTTGTACCTCTTTATGTAAACTCTTTCGCATTATACGTCTTATTTAAAAGTACCATCTTTAATTTGCTTATGTACGCCCGTACAATTACCTTTACCAATATTGTCTGCGATAGCTTTATGTCAAACTAAATAAGAATCACTTCTCCCATATGTCGAAACACGTAAAACAATTGACAAATTAACTTTATAGAACACCACAGATAAAGAACGTATAAATTACTTTGTATTTTTTTCGGATATCGTTGTTTTTTATAAGTTTTTTATGATATTTTTCATTCGATATGCTGAAAAATAATACTTAGCGTATTTTTTACCATGTAAATTGAAGCATGATGTTTCAAAACAGTATCAAACAACTGGACTACTGGAAACCTACCAGGAAAGTATCTGTGAAATGAAATTAATAGTACATTGTTGTAGAGGCTGGAAAGTAAGCAATAGATGGACGAGTTTGTTTGAGGGCCGACGCATAGCATTGTGCTTTTCACGACTAATGCGAGGAAATCATCATCATCATCATCATCATAATCATCCATCCCGTCCATCCCGTCCATTCCGTCCATCCGTCCATCCCGTCCATCCCGTCCATCTCGTCCATCCCGTCCATCCAGTCCATCCCGTCCATCCCGTCCATCCGTCCATCTTTCCATCCGTTCATCCTGTCCATCCCGTCCATCCCGTCCATCCGTCCATCCGTCCATCCCGTCCATCCCGTCCAACCCGTCCATCCCGCCCATCCCGTCCATCCAGTCCATCCCGTCCATCCCGTCCATCCGTCCATCCCGTCCAACCCTTCCATCCAGTCCATCCCGTCCATTCCGTCCATTCCGTCCATCCGTCCATCCCATCCATCCCGTTCATACCGTCCATCTGTCCATCCCGTCCATCCCGTCCAATCCGTCCATACCGTCCATCCCGTCCAACCCGTCCATCCCGTCCATCCAGTCCATCCCGTCCATCCGTCCATCCCGTCCATCCCGTCTATTCCGTCCATCCAGTACATCCAGTCCATCCCGTCCATCCCGTCCATTCCGTCCATCCCGTCCATCCGTCCATCCCGTCCATCCCGTTCATACCGTCCATCTGTCCATCCCGTCCATCTCGTCCATCCCGTCTATCCAGTCCATCCAGTCCATCCCGTCCATTCCGTCCATCCGTCCATCCCGTCCATCCGTCCATCTTTCCATCCGTCCATCCCGTCCATTCCGTCCATCCGTCCATCCGTCCATCCCGTCCATCCAGTCTATCCCGTCCATTCCGTCCATACGTCCATCCCGTCCATCCCGTCCATCCCGTCCATCCCGTCCATTCCGTCCATCCAGTCCATCCCGTCCATTCCGTCCATCCCGGCTATCTCGTCCATCCCGTCCATCCGTCCATTCGTCCATCCCGTCTATCCAGTCCGTCCGTCCGTTCATCCGTCCATCCGTCCATCTAGTCCGTCCGTCCATCCAGTCCGTCCGTCCGTCCATCCAGTCCGTCCGTCCGTCCGTCCGTCCGTCCGTCCGTCCGTCCGTCCATCCATCCATCCATCCATCACATGAAGCAGACGATTACTTTTGATTGGTCCAATAGTGTCGTTTCAGCACGCCAGGAATGAAATTCAGAAATTATCTTTCAAAAAGTCGTATCGTATTATGAAATACATATACTGATACGTCCTGTTTTCAATTAGTGTAACATTGTTGTCGTGTTTGCGCGCCATAAATGAGTCAGCTGTTAAATGTACATACTATATAGGCAGTTTTCTGTACTGGATTTAGGTTATCTATGGCCACATTTTCGAGCAGTGTCGTGAAAAAGTAGTTAATCGTTAGAAACTAGCCTACAGTCACGGATATAACACGGTAACGAGGATCGCCACACTTGACCGAACTGAAACATTATGACGCCGTCAGCCAAGCGCCTAACACCTTCTGCATTTGAAGGGTTAAATGTCAAATCAAACGAAAAGCAACTCAAATACAAACAAAAAGCATCTAATTCAGATTAAAATAATACGCTAGGTTCAAACCGTGAGTGATAGTCACTTTGACGAATTCTTCAAAAAAAAATTAGTGACACCATCTCGTTTGAATTTGCGCCGTGTTCGTATTGTTTTAGAATTGATGTTGGCTTGTTTCAAAGTATTATATAGGGTGTTTTTATTTTACGAAGGCGTATAAAGACGTCAGTATCGAATGACATACAAGTTGAATACATGCTGAGACGAATTTCACTTGTAACTTGACAGGCGTCAATCGTTGTGTTACGTTACGGACAATGACAGGGTTTTTGTTGGTTTAACCCTTGAATGAGCTGTTTTAACAGTCGGCTTTATGGTAATCAGTTAAGACAACTGTGCTGTAGGTTTGATAGGCTTCAGTTAAAATGCGTGACGAGTTAAAATGGAGTGGGAGTTGTGTTGTTGGGATATATACACTTTCTGTTTAAAGGTGTGGATAAAAAATATTTTTTGAAGAATTTAATACGATGCTTGGCAAGTGATAGTAATATTTTACAATACGAGATTCAAAAACCATGGTGTAATAAAGAAGCTAAAACAATAAAAAACTTTATGTTTTATCTTAGATTCGATTCATAGTCAAAAACTTTCCCGTTTGATATTTTAATTCTCACTCACTCACTCAATACTATTTATTGTTCTATGAGTTTCTTTGTTTTTTTTTTAATCTTCCTGTGCTTTTATGTGGGTAATTATTCCTGAAAAAAGAACATCCGATTTTTAAAATTCTTCCATTAATAGAAACCTACACTATCCCTGATTTAACTATAACTGTCATATTTACTCTGGAAAAGTGTAAAGTTTGCCTGGTGGTTAGATTAGATCCGTGCGTGTATGGTGAGAACAGACAACATATCCGTGTCTGTTCTCATCGTACACGCAAGGATCTGCCCGCCAGGCGCGTCTGTTGGGCAGATCCGGAGGGCACATCCGTGCGTGTATGGCTATCTTTTCACCTAACACATTCAAAATGCCGTTTGTACTTAAATTACTACCGTTGCAAAGGTTTTTCATCTGAATTTTTGATTCGTTGGGTAATGGGCAATGGTGTCAAATACCTATGCTTTTTAAAAACGGAGATGAAGTTGTATTTTATTCAGCTAGATTGCAACATTTAAGTTAACATGGATGATTATGAATCAAGTGTATTATGCACTTCATTAACTGTCCACTGACCTAAAACTGCCAAATAGAATCACGGAGGTACAGTCAGCAGCTAATCTCAACGCGTAATGTGTCTAAAACACAACATTTTAACTAGTTCATAAATTTATTATTATGACAAGGTGGAGTTAAGCACCAGAAAAATACGACAGTATGAAAATACTTTTAAGAATGTATGGTAGCGCATATACTTTCCCAAACTCTCAACCGCTAAGTTTAAGGACGAGAAATTTTAAAAATTCAATGAGAATCTTGGTTTTAGTGAAATCTCAATTTCAGTTCAAATCCGTCCTGCTCGTTTCGTATTCATCATTACTGAGGGTCGTGAAGTGACCGTGGAAACACTTCCCTTTGACAGTGTCTCGTTATCAGTGCTTGTTCTTGGCAACATGTAGTGTGACGTACAATTGGGAACTGTGTTTATTCTTCCGATTCTATTACAATGCTCTCGTATCTCTATTGCAGTAATTACACATATTTTCTATATTTAAATACATTCAAATCTAGCGTTAGGTTGCCAGTTTTAATCGTTGGAACAGAGGTTACAACAGTACCCATAGTAGAACGGACCTGATCTGCCCATCTTGTTTGGCTATGGCCTGTAGGTCGTTTGCCATCGACTTTGCCAGTGTGCCATCAATTCAAATCATCATATCAGCCAAAAAACGTCCACTGGCCTACAAAGGCGCCCATCACAGAGTTTTACAACGATCGATACTCCGTAGCTCCTGTTGTTGCTGTTCCTGCAACCTTTACCAGGTCGTCAGTCCATCTCGTTGGGAGCCTTGCTACGCCACATCTTCTGGTTCGCGGTCGCCACTCTATCTTCCTGCCCCATCAACCGTCGGTTTTACGAGTAATGTGACTTGTGGACAAGTCTGCCACTTAAGTCTGGCAACTCTCTAAGCTCTCAGTAACTTAGGTTGTCCTGGGCATCTACTCATTTAAAGTTCGGTCATGACGGTCATGCAGGGAAACTCCGAGCCTAGCTCGCTCCATAGCTCTTTGAGTAAACTTGAGCTTTCTCATGACCACGCCTCAATCCCGTATGTCGTCAATTCAAACGGGTATGTATTACAATGCCGAAGTACGAAAGACCGAATGTATTAAAACATCGAATGGGTCAAAAGACCGACACGATTTTTTTCTGAAACCGTTATTTTTTTAAGATTGTTATAAAACAAACCTAACCTAACCTAATGGGTTCTGTATGATGATGCCGTTTTAATAAATTCTGAAAAGTTTACGGTTTCAGAAAAAAATCGTGTCGGTCTTTTGACCCATTTGATGTTTTAATACATTCGGTCTTTCGTACTTCGGTATTGTAATACATACCCATTCAAACACAATCTAATAATAAATAAAAATCGAATATTACCATAACAACTTCCCGATATTCGGATGCTAGCGGTACCTGTCAAGACTGACGACCAATCACAGAATGATCAATTACTGACTTTCTCAACTGCAGCGTAAGCGTAGCGCGACCTCTCACCTCCAACAGGACTTGTTCTCGTGATGAATAGTGTCCGTCTAATTAACAGACGGTTAGGCAGGCTACATAGTCACACGTACTAGCACTGTCGTTTTTGAACCCAGGCGGCATTGTTTACAGACATCAGAAAAGTATGACGTCACATTGTAGGTCCAGAGAAAATGTAGAATACGAGAATCGTAACCATTTGGGTCGTAATTTGTATTTTGAAAGCCGCGGGCATGGGTCTAAACAGCGGGTCTAAAGCCAAAATGCTGATCTAGCCATGATTGCCGATAGAGTCGATTGTCCTTATATTCGTCACTGCTTACTAAGTAATAGTTAGTGGACATATTTATTAGTTTTTTTGTAATTTTGAAGCTATTTGAGTTGCGACATTGACTTGTAAATAGGTAAGGTTTCTTTTTAATTCACATTATTTAATTGATTTTATTATATTCATCATCATCCCAGTCTATTATACATCCCACTGCATAGCACAAGCATTTTTCAATCATCAGGTAGCTAGAGATTGAGTTATTTTTAACACGCCTTCAAAAAGCCAAGTTGATTTCTTTCTTCAGATAATTGACGACGTTGACCGATGTATAGCTGCACAGCCTATAAATAAGCGTGTTAATTTATCATAATGTTTAATTTAAAACATATCTGCGATCAGCCTTAAGCCCGCTGCCGCGTCGTGACATCGATTTGGACGCAACGCCCTGCGCCCGCGTCGAGTCTGTTATCTAATTAAATTTTATGTAGCGATCGTTATGATTATAGGCTATTTTATTTTAATACTAACTTAATGGTCAAGCCAATATATGTGACGCCATTTTGTCGTAGCTTCTTTGGTTGATATTAATCATGCCATGGGAACAAGTGGTCTTGGATTCGTGCAAAAAATTAAACACATCTGTCATAATTATCTTTATTAGAATCTTGGTATCATCATCGTCATCAGCGTCTATTAGGTTCAATCATTTTAGACCCTCCCATTCATTTGGGATTGGGTTTCGTTGTCCGTTTCTTACTTCAACACCCTGTTCTGACTTAGGTTTGCGTCATTTGAACTTGAAGTCTGTTTTTCACCGTTTTCGACCAAGTTGCCGGTAACCAATGCTACTTATCTAGCATTTTGATCAATCGTTAAGCAAGATTATATTTGCGATTGCCGATACATACTTTATCTCGAAGAATAAAGAGTTCTGCTACATTAACCATCGGTTCTCCATGAGACATGACAGGCGTTTATCACTTTAAGGCGGGTGAACTTAACTTTTATTAGGCCCGAGTTAACAGCTAAACCGGGATTAACGTATCCATTTTTTAACCCTGGACCGTGCAAGCGGCTCTAAGTCTTGCTACCTACAACATAATTAGATTTTTCATTTGATCTTCTCTCCTCTGGTCTTGTGTAATTATGGACTCATTTCAATAATGTCGAGTACGTAATTGGGAACTACAACCCAAGCCCACTTATTCAGAGAGGAAGCCTGTACCCTGCAGTAAGACGTATATAGGCTGGGATGATGATGATGACGTAATCTAAAATTTGATGACCACAGAGTCCTTGAACATCTTCAATTCTCTCAACACTTTCTCACAGTTTTTACTCCTGATCTAATATTGTATCTACTTCTAATAAGTAGTGTTCTGCTATTAATCTTCACATTCACATCTAACCATTAAACCGTACATCACGTGTCATCCAGTAATTAATAGTTGTGGCTGTGTGCGACCACCGTTGCGCAAAATGTTTTAGATTGTGTGGTAACTCGCCTTAACTACTCAATTTAGGTGTCAAATCCGATTGCAATGCGTTGAGTTTGGACGCGTGATAGGCACTACAGGTGAGGTAGAACTTCTGTCTTAGAGGATGGCGTAATGATTAAGATTTAGATTGGGTTCGAAGATGAACTCTCGCTGTCTGACCTGTTGGTCTACTTACTCGGAATAGTGGTTTGATTTTCATGAGAGTTACATACGATAAATTGTGTTGTTCTTGGATATGAAAAACTGACTGCAAATGCGCTTAACTGGTATTGGATAATTTTACGTCTCTGACAAATTTAGCCAAATTAGACAATAGGGTAGTGTCCTGGGTAAAAAAAACACTATTACAATTAGTCCGACATTTAAATTATCAAAAAATATTGAACACGTTTTTTTTTCTTTTGTCAATTGAACAAAAAACGACAAAGATAAAGCGCGACAAAGTTCGGGAGTGGGGGCTCGTGACGTCACGGTTCGCTAAAAAGTGTAGCGAATCGTGACGTCACGCGGAACTTCAACATACTATATCTCCGTCATTTTTTGTTCAATTGACAAAAGAAAAAATACGTGTCCAATATTTTTTGATAATTCAAATGACGAACTAATTAGATTTTTTTAGGAAACTAGCCTATTATCAATTTTCACTCCAAATTCGATAAAGTAAATCTACATTAATATTACAAAGAGGAAAGATTTGTATTTTTGTATGTAACGAATAAACTTAAAACTACTGGACCGAGTTCAAAAATTCTTTTGCCGTTAGAAAGCTACATTATCTATCACTGAGTGACATAGGCTACTATTCACCGCGGGAAAATACCTTTTCCTACGGGAAAATTAATTTATCGTTGGCGAAGCTTTGGACGGAAGGCTAGTTAAATATAAAGTTAAAACCATCCTTTTGAAAACTACACGTACGTACCTAGTGTAGATACGCGGTATCTGCGTTTGGTAGATAAGCTGATTTATGCTATCCCGATGATATAGTTTTTTTTAGGCGTAACATTCCTGGCTACTACTACATTTATCATGTTTCAATTACAAATTGAGGGTACTATGATTTTTTCTACTGGGTCTTTAAAATGTTATTCTGCCAAAATCAATCTAAGGACGTTTCCTTGTCAAACTCTCTTCCAGTTCGCTTTTGCTACTAAGTAGATAGGTACTACAGGAAATATTTCGATAAACCTATGCTCAATTCTAAAATTATGCACATTGATAAATCCTTCTTGTGTGTGTGTGTGTGTGGTGATACAAAATTAGTGTTTCTTAATTAGTTACTCAATTGTTAAAATTAGTCTGATAAGGACATAGGATAGTTTTTATCCCAGAAATCACCCTTTAAGGGGGTGAAAGTTTGTATGGGAAATCAATAACCGCTGAACCGATTTAGATAATATATAGCGTGGAGATAGCATTAATAAAATTGTGAGGAAGGATATAAAATGGTTTTTAGCCCCAAAATTAAATAGTAAGCAGATCGATGAAAAAGCAGATTGGATAAAAAATAAGCTATAGGTATACCCAAATTACTAATTCCACGCGGACGAAGTCGCGGCCAAAAGCTAGTTTATAATAATTGTACTTCACTCTAATGCCGTTTTCGTAACGCATTTTGTCGCCTGTTGGATGTAGAAATTACAGAATTAGACAATTACGTTATGAAAACCGCATTACTCATCGACCAATGACCATTAAATCAATTGTAAAACTTTTTTTGACAACTCGTTTCAAATTCCAATCGATTTCAGTTGCCTTCGGAGCGGGAAAAAAGGTTTCCGCAGTAGTTACAAGTGCAACTTGTTTCTATTTGAACTTTGTCCTTTTGATAAATAAATCACAAGTGTAGTCAGTGTTTGTTTGTATTTTTAATTAGCTTGTCAAGTTGATGGGAGTGTTTGTTAATAATTGATTAAATATGAAGTGTTGTATTACCTTGTCACGTACCAAACTCACGTTTTAATTTCATCTTGAACAGGTTGTCGACACCTGTGGCAAAATATCTTTTATCCTAAGGCAATGAGTAAAGTAAAAACGTAATAAAAAACGTGAAGCTGTCTTGTACAACTAACTTGAAATATTTGATGCTTGCAACATTCAGGCATGCAGGATGCTTCTTATATGAGTGCCACTCCAATGACTGAAGGCCGGCAGTCAGCTCTTTAAAATTTTCTTTGTCCATTGCAAGCCTGAACAGCTGTTCCACTGATTTTATTCTGGTCTATTCTCTGATGTTTCGAAGCCCCACATCTTACGCCTACCAATCCTGCACTTTCCAGATATTTTACCCAAAATTATTGTTTGCAAGAGACGGTACCTACTGATCGTTTCTTAGAGCATGGCGCAATAAATAAGCCACCTTCCTTTGTTCGGTTGTCCAGACAAGTTCAAGTTTTTTGTGCATTCGAATGTAAGATGCAGATGTGTTAAACTAACTCTATTTTTTTTAAAAAAAAAGAATGTTTATTCACAAATTTAAAACAAAAAACAATTAAAACAAAATGATATACAAAAAAAAGACAAATACAATTTTGTGAAAAGGTGAGGACTCAGCTAAATTGCTGGTTTTCAGTCCTTACCCAATACGAGGAAGGTGGTTTCTTAAATTTAAGACCTTGGAACCAACAATTGCTAATGCCGCGTAACGGGCTTGTGGCAATTTTCACAGGAAAGCTTTAAAATATAACATCTTTGTGTTTATTGTGTTAGACTTCGGTGTGTAGGTATTGTGCATTAAGACGCGGCGTTTTTTTTTTTGAGTTATACTAGTGCCAACGTCGGGTTTTATCGCGATGCTTATAAGCTCTCATGTGTGGGGTAATGGTTCTACGAGCGAAGCTGCTGATAAAAGCTAGTCTGGAAATCCATCCCAGCCTATATATGCCCCACTACAGGACACAGGCCTCCTCTCAGAGTGAAAGGGCTAGGGCCGTAGTTCCCACGCGGGCCCAGTGCGTATAGGCAGTCTGGAAATAAAACTATGTAATTCTTACCAAGGATGATATAGACTGGATTGGCAGTCGCCATAGATCGGATCGGCCGCGGTTTTTGTAGTTCGATTATTAAAGCTAGATGGCGCTGAAATATAGCCAGAGGCTTTGAATGCAAAACAATAAGACTACAGATATTTCATATCACTGCAAATGTATTATTATGCAATATTTTTGAAAAATAATACATTTGTAGTATCTAATATGAAACATCTGTAGTCTTATTGTTTTGCCTTCAAAGCCTCTGGCTATATTTCAGCGCCATCTAGATTTTATAATCGAACTACAAAAACCGCGGCCGATCCGTACTATGGCGACTGCCAATCCAGTCTATATCATCCTTGTTCTTACTCAGTTTTACTCCTTAATCTCCAGTGCAGTTACCTATAATGTCCAATCAACCTACCCCATTAAGCATATGAAAGTAAGTCGTGTTGCCGCTTAATCATGAAGCAACTAAGTAATGTAACTTGTCACGACCTGAAAACAGACGACACTGACGGCGCATGCGTCGGTTCGCAGCGGGTTGTGAACCCTCTCACATGTCTTAGACGTGCACGCCGTCTCCTAGAAGTGACATGACTTGACTATATACATTTATACAAACATCCCACAGGGTAGGTCACCAGATGTCCCGTATTTTACGGGTTGTCCCATATTTTAGGCATGAATTTTTCATTGACCCGTAATTTGGCGAAACCAATTGGGACAGTAAGTAGGTACCTCCATTGTTCCGTAACTTTATGATTCAATGAAATTTAATGATAGAAAAATACCTATTCGAACAACCTATTTTTAAATATTTGGTATTGTTTTTTCGAGTCTGCCATTAAGAAATTTAGCAATCGTATAGTTTATTTAATTTATTATGACAAATTTTGTACTTAAATAATAATAATATAGTAATATTTATTGTAGAAACCAAAACAAGCAAATCACATTGTAACACGTGAGAACTTAATAGGTATGTACCGAAAAGTCACGAAAAACGTCGAAGATTCTGCCCCCAAACTAGCTTAGGTAAAGACCGAATGAAAGTTAATATTTAATTAAAAAAACAGCCTGTCTCGTATTTTCAATGCATTTGTCCCGTAAAACTGGGAATCAGGTCTGGTCACCCTAACTGCAGGGCACAGGTCTCTCAAATGAGGACTCGGGCTGTAGTTCCTACGCGGGTCTCGTGCGGATTGGCGACACACACACCATTGAATTTCTTCGTAGTTGTACATACAGATTCCTCGTGATGTTTTTCTTCACCGTAAAGCTCATGGCGTGGTGGCTTAGTGGTTTGACTTATGGCCTCTCAAGCAGAGGGTCGTGGGTTCAAATCCCGGCTCGCACCTCTGTCATCATCATCATCATTTCAGCCGAAAGACGTCCACTGCCGAACATAGGCCTCCCCCAAGGCTCGCCAAACAGATCGGCCCTGCGCCATCCGCATCCAATGCGTTCCCGCTACCTTCACCAGGTCGTCGCTCCATCTTGTTGGAGGCCTACCTACACTGCGTCTTCCGGTCCGCGGACGCCACTCGAGAACCTTTCGGCCCCATCGGCCGTCAGTTCTACGGGCGATGTGCCCTGCCCACTGCCACTTAAGTCTAGCGATTCTTCGAGCTATGTCCGTGACTTTAGTTCTCGCACCTCTGTGTTTTTCCGAATTTATGTGCGACATTACATTATTTTGTAATTTACCATGAGCTTTACGGTGAAGGAAAATATGGTGAGGAAACCTGCATACAGCTGCGAAGAAATTCAATGGTTGAAGAAGTTCCCAATCCGCGCTGGGCCCGCATGGGAACTACGGCCCAAGGCTTCTCATTCTGAGAGGAGGCCTGTGCCCTGCAGTGGGACTTATATAGGCTGGGATGATGAAAGCTCATGGTAAATTACAAATGTAATTTCGCACATACTAAAAACCGCGGCCTTCTGCTTTTGTGCTATAGAGCATTGTGGCTTATACAAAAAACCGGTTGTCTGTAAAGTCGGTTTACGGAGGATAGTTTAACGTGACAACGTCATAACAAAACATTCAAAAGACAAAAATGAAACCAGGCGGTCACCCATCCAAGTACTGACCGCGCCCGACGATGCTTAACCTCGGTGATCGGACAAGAACCGGTGTTTTGTCAAATATCTTGAAAACGGTGCATCCTACGGCAAAATCAATGAAATTTTCACCCCCCCCTTAACACCCGCTCTCCCGCACTAACCCCCCCCCCCCCTCAACCCCCCACTGACGCAGACGTTCACTGCTCTGTTAGTACTGTACGTTACATTGCGTCATCCTTTTTCGTGCATACAGCCGGCGCTCATCGATTTATTAGACGTTATCACGTTAAAAAAAAGCATAGCTTCTCTGCAACCTTTACCAGATTGTCGGTCCATTGTCAGGGGTTACCACGTGTTCCGGTTCGCGGTCGCCGCTCCAGAACCTCACTGCAGAGCTGCTTAGTTGCTGGTTTGATGCTTACTGTAGAAACCATTTGCATGCCGGCAGCAATTTTTTTCCTATGCATCACACCACACATCTCAGCTTGCGTAATCACTTTTGCGCTGCTGGTCTTTTTTCTGGGTTTTTCTGTGCATCCATGTTTCAGTTTGTATTTAGTATGATATCTAAGTCTATTCCATTAATTCTATAATTCAACTTTCGAACCCGGTACATAAGCAAAAAAGTCACGTTGCCTCCGATTGTACCGATAATTTTTCAACACATCCACTTATTACGATCGCGGCCGCATTAACCACACCGCCAATTAAAAACAGACCTACACCGTATCTAATTTAAATCGAGATTCATTTGACAAATTTTGAAAAATTCATTTAGCTGATACGATAGTTTATGTACTGTATAAGACTATCGTATAAAGTTGGTTTTGGTTCGTGGTCGTGTAATAGCCAGTCGGCATCGGTCAACGGGTCGTGACTAGACCGTCCCAGGCACCTGACGTCCACTTATAGTTAATGCCTCGGTGTAAAATAAAAAGAAATTTCCAGTTGATACTGTTTTTAAATAGTTATAGAGTTGCGAAAGTATTTAAGAGTTAGTTGGACCACGTTACTAAAATATAATCAAACGGCTGGTTTGAATTTGTTTATCGTATTTATGTATGTAAACTTTTAATCTTTACTTTATTGTGTAGTGTTCAGTCAAACAAACTGATTCGCTATCCCTTTTCATAGAAAATGTCACAGTGACATCGCATTGCTTGACAAGGAAATAAAAAGATTCATTATGACACTGGCTGTCAAAACGTTCTACGATGGGTTAGCAATCAAATGGAGCTTAAATTATGTATTTACAACTAACCGAAACTAAAAGAAAGTACGTTAAAGAAAGAAAAAATAGAAAAGAGTCTCCTTAGACAAGGTTCCGAAGATACTGGCAGCGTTTCTCTTTTCAATAGCTAAGCTAATTCTTGTCCGAGGTAGCTGCCAGCTCTTCGTTCTTCTTTGACATTCCTTAATTGTAAAAAAAATAAGATAAATGCACTATTGACAAACAGTTAAGCTACCTACATGTACTACTAATGTGAAAAAGTTGAAATCCCTTTAAGGCGCAGGCCGCACAGAAAAGATGTGGGACGGGGGCGCGTCGCCCTTGGCTTGAATCAGTTTTTATACGGAATGGACGGAATGGACGGGATGGACGGATGGACGGATGGACGGATTGGCGGATGGATGGATGGACGGATGGACGGATGGACGGATGGACGGATGGACGGATGGACGGGATGAACGGGATGGACGGATGGAAAGATGGACGGATGGACGGGAAGGACGGGATGGACGGGATGGACGGATGGACGGAATGGACGGGATGGACAGGATGGACGGGATGGACGGGTTGGATGGGATGGACGGGATGGACGGATGGAAGGATGGACGGAATGGACGGGATGGACGGGATGGACGGGATGGACGGGATGGACGGATGGAAACATGGACGGATGGACGGATGGACGGATGGGCGGATGGACGGATGGACGGATGGACGGGATGGACAGGATGGACGGTTGGACGGGATGGACGGGATGAACGGATGGAAAGATGGACGGATGGACGGATGGACGGGATGGACGGGATGGACGGGATGGACGGATGGACGGAATGGACGGGATGGATAGGATGGACGGGATGGACGGGTTGGACGGGATGTACGGGATGGACGGGATGGACTGGATGGACGGGATGGACGGAATGGACGGGACGGACGGGATGGGCGGATGGACGGATGGGCGGATGGACGGATGGACGGATGGACGGGATGGACGGGATGGACGGGATGGACGGATGGAAAGATGGACGGATGGACGGATGGACGGGATGGACGGATGGAAAGATGGACGAATGGACGGATGGACGGGATGGACGGGATGGACGGGATGGACGGGATGGACGGATGGACGGAATGGACGGGATGGACAGGATGGACAGGATGGACGGGTTGGACGGGATGGACGGGATGGACGGATGGAAGGATGGACGGAATGGACGGGATGGACGGGATGGATGGGATGGACGGGATGGACGGGATGGACGGATGGAAACATGGACGGATGGACGGATGGACGGGATGGATGATTATGATGATGATGATGATGATGATTTCCTCGCATTAGTCGTGAAAAGCACAATGTTTAGTCTCGGCCAAAAGTGCAATAGATGGACTCGTACTTTCGAGGGCCTCCGCTACGCGTCGGCCCTCAAACAAACTCGTCCATCTATTGCTTACTTTCCAGCCTCTACAACAATGTACTATTTAAAGCATTGGCACTGAAACTGTGACGATTGTAAATGACGATTCAAATGATCCTAAATCAAACTGAGATACTGTTGTACGAGACGATCTATGTAATTGGATACTTAGCGTAAGAAACAAAAGTTGTCTCTCCTCATCATCATCCCAGCCTTTAAGTATACGTCCCACCGCAGGGCACAGGCCTCCTCTCAGAATGAGAGGGCTTGGGCCATAGTTCCATGGGAACTTCAGACACACCATTGTGAACTTCTTCGCAGGTGTATGCAGGTTTCCTCACGATGTTTTCCTTCACCGTAAAGCTCATGGTAAGTTTCAAATGTAATTTCGGACATAAATTCCGAAAAACTCAAAGGTGCGAGCCGGGATTTGAACCCACGACCCTCTGCTTGAGAGGCCATAAGTCAAACCGCTGGACACCACGGCTGGCTTGTCTCTCCTGTGGCCATAAAATTAGCGACTCCGAGTCAGCAAACTTAAGATTTATTTAAATGGCCTGAAAGTTGCCAGGCGCATACGCCGATGTAGACTTGGCTATAGACCCTTAACTTTTTCCATTTCACAGGAGCGACGTAAACAAAATAATGTGTATGACCCAAGTACTAAATTTACCTACATATATAGCCCTAAAATTGCCCGAAAAAAAGATCACTACCTTTCATTCCCACACGTCGTAATTACCTACTACATTTTTGCTTCATAGCGCACTGATCGTGACTGCACTGACAGCTACCTCTTATCTTGCCTTTCTTTCTTTTGTCTTTCGCGTTTGCTCTCTTTGTGTACTTATTTACGTGCACGGACGTGCATTCGCGAATGCGAGGGTGATAGATGGGGATGTAGGTAGAAATGGTATGGTCTCTCAGAGGCAATCAAATAATTCGCAGGTTTAAACGATTAAAAATGGTCTTTTAAAATTACCATTTTAGTGCTAATCCCATCGAATTGTAAAATAGAGGTCAGTTGCAGGGCAGGTTTACATAAATAAATAAAAATAATCTTTGTTAAAAAAAACCTTTAGTCTTAACCCTCTAAGGTGGGCTTGCGAAGATCAGAGTTAACTCGAAGTTATGGGCTAACCCAGGCTTAAGTAATGTTAGACTGTATGAAACTGTCATCTCTTACCCAGATCATATTTTAACCTTAAACCATGCAAGTGGCCATAAGTTATCTGAAGACCTCCACTTTTTCGTTTGGCTGATATTTTACCAACGTTTACATTTATCAATAAAAAAAGCCGTGGTGGCCTAGTGGTTTGACCTGAGGCCTCTTAAACAGAGGGTCGTGGGTTAATCCCACGAATTTACGTGCGAAATTACATTTAGAAATTTACATGAGCTTTACGGTGAAGGAAACATCGTGAAACTTGCACACACCTGCGAAAAAATTCAATGGTGTTAAGTTCCGCATTTGCACTTTTCCGCGTGTGAACTACGGCTCTGCAGTGCGACGTATGTAGGCTGGGGTGATGACCATTATCAACAGACTGTACAGTCTGCCATTACTAGTCATTGTCAATAATGGCGCTTGTCCCGGGTCCTTTACTCGGAATGCCATGGGAACGGCCGGTACATGACACGAAATTGAGACCATCACTTAGTGTATCGCCGTTGAGTAATTTTCCTCGGATGACGTAATAACAGTACTCAGTGTGCGAAAGTATCCGCAAATAGAATTTTACGCTTACTGCTGGCGCCGCTTTTTAGGTTGAAATCCTTTTCAGTGTATGTGTGTTTGTTACCCTTTCTAAAGACACCTGGGTTGATTTAGAGGTATAATGATATTTGGTATGCTATATTGTGTATAATTTTGTGTTTAGTTTTTAAATGGGTCCCACTGATGTATAAGTGTATATATAAATCTCGCTCTGTGTTTTGCTTTTAGATGCTTAATTTTGGGAAGAACACACAAGCACACACACACACACTTTTTGTCCCGATATTTCCACAGAATGCCCAACTAATGAAACACAACTAAGTATGCAAAATTTGATGTCTCTTGACAAAGTGGTTGTAGTTCCGAGATTTTACATGCCTTCATCCCGATCCAAAGGATTGGAATAAAGAGTAACTAAGTGTTACTCAAAAATGCGTCCAGCATTTTTGGTATGAAAGAATGACAATCACACGCTCACATGCGCACTCACAAACCGTCCCATTTATAATATTAGTAAGATAATATACTTAATAGTAAATTATTAATTACTTTAGTGCAAGTGCACTTGGCATGACTGCTTCTTTATTGCACGAACACGCGTGACCTCATTGCATCCCTTAGCACGGCAACGTCAAAACCCAACACTGCCCATTGTCTTACAATTACCAAGGGTTTCACAAAATTTGGCGTTAAAACCCACCCATTTAGTTAAGAGCTTTTGAACTCTACAATTTGGGTAAGGCCAGGGCTCACTCGATAGTGGTTATGACGAGGAACAATTAGCAAGTCATTGGAATTGCAATGCCAAGTGCTGCTAATACGTGTTTTTTAGGGTTCTGCAGCGTTTATATTTTCATAATATGGAGTTGTGATATATTTTGTTTAAAAGAGGAAATTATAAAAATTTAACTATCTACATGTAATCTACTAAGGCTGGATTTTACCAAACTTTTATTCCGAGAATAATGCTTACTCTCAGATAGTTTAATGTCAAACCGCCATAGTGATTTGACATTACTATCTGAGAGTAAGCGTTGCTCTCGGAATAAAAGTTTGGTAAAATCCAGCCTAAGTAGCTTAAAACTAAATTTAACTTCGAAGTTTAAAGTCCAGAAACAAGTCTTCATTTTGAGCCGCTCTCACTAATGTTGCCACCTCGTTGCCCCTAACGGGCAACGGTTTGAGGGGCCCAATTAGTGAACGGCGAGTCACCACCTACCAAAAATTTGGCTTATGTATTTATGAGATATTGAAATGGTTGGTGTCCGTATCTCACTGAATAGCCCGGTAAACCTGTCCACAACATCTCAACCCCATAGCCCATTCCATGTCGCTTCCTATCTGGCAATAATTTGGAAATTGTGGAGGACTATCCGCTAGCCCATCCTTAGGGTATATTAGGATTTATTTTGAAATCGGGTGCCGAACGGCACCGCTAGGTTATAATGGGATTAGGAAACTGACTGCACATACGTGCGTGAGAGAGATAGAGCTACAACTGACTGACTTTTCTAATGCTATCAAGTTATTTTCTTCATTTTGATAGTTTTTTTTTAATTTAGAATAAGATACCTATAAATTAAAAAAAATTAAACCGCCCACGCTATTAAGTCTAAGATCTCTTCCGCAGCCAAAAAACCTGCTTTCAAATAAAAAACTCGCATCCAAATCGGTTCACCTGTTTATGAGTTATGATGCCACAGACAGACAGACACACACACATAGCGGAAAAACTTATAACACCCCTTTTTTGTGTCGGGGGTTAAAAAAAGAATAAGCTTAACAAGCTCACTACCTAAAGAACCTTACATCTACGAGTGGGCTCTCACTTGACCAGCTTTTTGTTCTTGGTTCCCTTTTGCTTGCGTTTGAGTGGAACTGAGGATAGTGTTGTGCACAATGCCGCCGTTGTAAAGGGCGAAATTCGATCGCACGCGACATCGCCGCCGAGAGGAGACTGGGGAGCATAGGCATTATGAAAAGGTCGACGATTAATAAACAGTATTTTTAACTAGTAAATGAACTAAACCTTTACTTTGCTACTGCGCTACCACGTGTGTAAGACGTGTGTAAGACAGCTACATAATGTTCGATACAATACATCAAATGTATATCAGACAGACCCAATTATAACCAATACTACACAAAACGTTAATGTATCCCAAACTTTTCGCGGAGAAAAGCTTGATTGAATTGAATTATTTTGGATTTGTGTTTTGTATTTCTTATACTAAATATGTACTATACTAGATCAGAATCACAGATCCTTAGTAATTAACATATTCAAGGTTGTATTCTAATATTTTACAAAACAATGGTAGCCATTATTTAAAATGTAACGCAGTTAATAATCTATCCATCACATGTACAATTTTTAATGTATAAAAGATGAAATAATTCGATAAGTTTTTAAAAGTAGGGCTTCTAGGCACTCTATACTTGCTTACTTACTTGCCTATTCAATCCTGACCCAGCTTTGAGGCGGCATTAATTTACCGAAATTTTTACCACATATAGTAAAGAAACACATTAAAACCTACATCTATTCCTTCTCATTACATATATGTCAAACCATCCTTTCTCATTTCAATTTCATTTTTACAGTGCACATTCGCCCCATCTTCTCCCCACACAAAGCTCCTCAGTGCGACCACAACGCTGCACTGTGCGCTAATCACTTTCACGTGCCGCTGTCCCTCTGTTCCAATGCGCCCGCACTTCCTCACATTATCTGATTGCTTGAGTTTGTAGCTTTGAGCTTCATTTAGACGGTGTGAAAAATCAATACTAATACTACAAACGGGTCATAATTATAATAACAGTCGTTTTAAAAAAATACACAATTAAGGGCTTTCACCATCATCCCAACCCATATACGTCCCACTGCAGGGCACAAGTCGCCTCTCAGAGTGAGAGGGCTTGGACTCCGTAGTTTCCACGCAGGCCCAGTGCGGATTGGGAACTTCACACGCACCACTGAATTTCATCGCAGGTGAATGCAGGTTTCCTCACGATGTTTTCCTTCACAGTAATTCATTAAGGGCTTAATTAAAACTTAACTTAATTGATTCCCAAAAAAGAAAAGAAAGTAAGTAACCCATATAGTTCGTATGACTAACTTTCGTTACACAAAGGACACGATCGTAATTTCAATGCAATGCTGTTCTCACTTACAGCGATTCCCACCAAGACCATACCCTGACTTCGCCACCCGAAAGACTTAGATGTAGTTTGGTAAAACGATAGTAAAAGATAGTTTGAGACCCTGGGAAAGACAAATAATAGTTTTTATCCCGGAAAATTGCATTATTCCCGCGAGATAGCGATAAACGAATTATTCGCAGATGGATTCGCGGGCACTATGAAGAAGATCATAATATTAACTATTGGGTCTCTGTCAATTTGGTTTACAAATACTCATATTTTGTTAAGTAGTTCCCTCTTATATTCTTAAGAGTAAAATTAAGCAAGCAAACCAATGCTCAAGTACGCATAACAACAGCTCCAATTCAACTAACAAACTTACCAACCCCAATTTGCGAACAGGAAGCGAAAACTTGAAATTTTGCGCAAACACTCAACCATCGACAAAATATTAAAGAATAATCGAACTCAAAATACCGGCAATTTACAAACAACCCTCAAAAAAAGCCTAACGAAAATGGAGCAAAAAATTATAAGCAAAGTGAACAACGGGGCCCTATTGAATACTTCATAAAAATATGATTGACATGTTGCTTAATATGACATCTTTTGGAGCGAGCGGTGATATTTTTTTGTCGCCCGTTTATGTTGAACTACCCTTTTAATACGACTTAACTACCCTAACAATAAGCGACCAAAAACTAACTCTACTCCCCTAAGTAAAAGCTCAATTTTGTATGGGTAATTTTGTGTTGAATGCCATAAGTTACCATGAAAGCATTAGAAAGAAGATATTAAGTGCTCCGTAATCCAATTTCATGTTCTTTGTCAAAGTTAGGATGTGGATTATGTTTCTATAGAGCTACCATGTTGGTATTACATGTGATTATATACAAACGTTTTGTCCCTTTGTGTCTTTTAGGTAAAGGACACCGCTTTGGGATGTGATTTTTTGTCGCTTGCATGACGTAAGTATATAAATCTCGTTACACATATACAGTGTACGTGTTTCGTGTCATTGAAAAGTAGTAAACGGATTTAGGTTTACAAAATCAAAATCAAAAATCAAAATCAAAACGTTTATTCTGCAAGTAGGCCGCAAAGGGCTCTTTTACATGTCAATTTTTTTAAACTACCAGCGCTTTCGTAAGGACCATCATTGCCGAGAAGAATGCGCCGCAAGAAACTTGGCAGAAAGTCATCTTTTCAAATTAAAATATAATAAATTACAAATTAAAAAAATCATACAAATATAGAATTAAGTAAATAAAAAAAATAAAAAATTATATAAAAAAACAATACAGGGATGTATTGGGTCCCTTAGTTAAAAAAAAAACTAAAACAATACCTACATCTTAACTATATCTACGTTAAGTGGAATTGTAGAATGCTTCCACCGTCAAAAAAAAAAAATTAAAAAGGAAAAAATAAAAATATTGGAGATGTCTTCCAATGTCACAATAATTAAAAATAATTGTGTTAAAAACACATTTCAGGTCAAGTAACCATTAAACTTTTGGATTCCAAAGGCAAACGCTTACGCCTGCCGCCCCCAAAGTTGGCTCACACGCACGCACTCATACATACAATTTATAACATACAGTTCGCGTAACATTATAATAAGTAAATTTAAAGGGCTGCAGGCAATATTTTTACGGCTCGCCATGTTATAACATAAACTATAAAGTAGAGACAAATGAAAAGAAGAATTTTCGTTATCTTCTTATGGCCGCTTGCTAGAAAAAAAATGTAGGTCATTAATAAACTAGGCTTAAGCTTTACAGTTCCATTTTAACACTACTAAACTGAGCCAAAAACGAGGTGAGTTTAAAACTAGTAGCTATTAAGTAAAAAATAGTGCCGACAGCAGTTTTTTTTTTTTTTTTTTTATTGTGAAGTATATTTTAGTTGACATTTTGCAAGCAATAGCAGTAGTTAGTTATAAATAATTATCATAGGACAATTTACGCAAATTGAGCTAATCCCAAACTACTTAAGCACAGCTTGTTCTGTTCTAGTACCTACCCACTAGGTAATGTATAAACATACTTTTATCGATAATACATAGTTATAGAACACCCATGTCTCACGACTACCAACTTTCGTATTCATCATACTAGCAGCCTACCGGGATTTGAACCTAGCCGCTCGCTTCGAGCTTCGAGTTTCGTAGCTGCTCATGTGAGTGAGCACGTTTGCCGAAAGAGAGGAAGCACCTGTGAAGTTTTGCTTATACATGAAACATACTTAGTGAGTTTCCATGATATCTACGCAAAACTACGACTCATTTGTACGCTGTGCCCTAAAAAGCCAGCTGACACAATCTCCTGTCAAGATTCTGAGACGGTCCCTGTGTCAGTAGGTCGACGAAAACTACAAACTTAACGCATCCAGTGATTAAATACAAGCACTAAACTAACGACTCAGTAAATTATCGGATATCGTCGATGATAGCGACACAATGTACGGTAAAGATAAGTTTGTCGTGGGCGGGTAAAGGGGTTATCATATTGTCAGCGCGACATGCTCTAATGGCTAGAACAGTTGATAATGATTACGTTCACAGATGCCGACGGTTCCAGGAACAGATAGCATGAGAGCGCTAAGAAATATTCCGGTGTGTTTACTTTGAATTCGCAAATTTTTGACAAGTAAAATGTTATTAAAATAGAACGCTTTAAAGTAGAAAATATCCCACTATTTTGTTTCTGATGTTCCACGACGCCTCTGAACTGTCGCTTTAATTTTTACTAAGTCATATTATTATCGGCATCTACCTTCTATCTTCAGTTCAGATGGAGGTCATTGAGTGGTTACTTTTAAATAAATAAAATTATATTGTTTTTTTTTTTTATATTTATCGATGCCACGCAATATTAGTTATTTCCACAGTTACCTTATCAAAAAATTATATTCCACACGTATTCTTTTCTTTTTGAAAATGACAGAGATAAAGTGTATCATAGTTCGGAGATGGGGTCCCGTGACGTCACGTTTAAGTAAAAAGTGTATCAGGCGTGATGTCACACGGAACTTTTTTTTGTGTAATTGTTTAAAGAAAAAACACGTGTCCAATATTTTTTGATAGTGTCAGTAACGGACAAATTATATTTTTTGGGAATCTAAAATAACACATAAGTAACTTTCTTTGGAAAAATTGTGTAGCTTTTCGAATGCCACGGAGTGGAATGTGTTTTAGAAAAGCTTCATTGAGTACCTTAACAAAACAAAAAAAAGCATGTTAATTTTGTTTTGTATTTACGCAATATTTTAGTTGATTAACATTGTACCTATTGTTTCATGTAAAATAAACATGGAATCAAAAAATTTTTGAATACAACTTCAATAACCAGGTGTGACTCATTCTCCAATTGAATCCGCAGATGGTATCTCACGGCTCGTATTTATCGTTCACCATCATCTATTACATTTCACCATAGATTAACGCAAAGAATAGGTTCAATATTTAATTTATTTATTTTGAAACAACTATCAATTGTGTTTCCTGTGTATACTGGGTGCTCGCGAGGAACCCGCATAACTTTACCAGCGTATAGCTGAGGTCGTAATGATTAAAAAACATTACATAAACATAGGTCGAATTATGCTTTTTAACTTTTTTATTTTTTCATACATAATAAATACGCAATCCCAGCACCTCCACCACTTTCATAGTAAAATTTAAACATAAAAATGGAAATATCTCAAAAACTAAGCATTATTCGACCTATGTTTACATAATGTTTTTTAATAATTACGACCTCAGCTATACGCTGGTAAAGTTATGCGGGTTCCTCCCGAGCACCCAGTAGAGATCTCTCTCTCTCTCTCTCTCTCTCTCTCTTTCTCTATCGATGTAAATGTTTTCATCTTTGGGTCGTACACAGCGTTAGAAACAAAAATTGTCTTTTCAGTAGGCATAAAATTAGAAATTAGCGACTCTGAGTCAGTAAACTCAAGATTTATTTTTAAATGGGTCGAATTTTGGCCAGGCGTCCCACATGCCGATGTAGACTTGACTACAAAATATTGACTATAGACCCTTAACTTTTGTGAACTCTACAAGAGAGACACGAACAAGAAAATGTGTATGAGCCCTTTACCCTGTTCCTAACTCTGGATAAGTTTGAAAGCTTCAAGTGCCTACTCGTAGCTTTCTTTCTTCAAGGGACGTTAAGTGTTCCCGCCAAGCGTGACGTATGACAGTTGCATCAACGATTCAATCCGTTCACTCATTCCCAGTCACGTGACCGCGCGGGCATCGCTCACTCGATCATCAATCACTCGGAAATTAGCGCCGTCCAGTGACCACGTATCATTGCTTGCTCTCGATTCGCGCCTCTCGCTACTCACGTATACCGGCCGGTACTTAAAGCTCAATCCTTGGGGAAAGGAACCATCACCCTCAGCTCATCTACGCCGTACGACGCCATCATCAGCTCAACTGTAAGTCGTTCCTTCATTTTCTCCTAACCTCAAACCCCAGCTCATCGTCGAATGTGTTCCGCACCCAGCGGACACATTAAGTTTGTAAAAATTTAAGATAATTAAATAAACTTCAAAAGTAACGTGAGCTGATTGTAGATTGACAATTCTTTCATAATAATAGAAGTAAATATTAAACAGGTGACTCCTAAGTGATGATCAATAATTATTGTTTCTAACGCTGCTCTTCAAGGCAAATTTAATGAATTACCTCTAGATAAAAACAATTCCTTAATTTAAATAGTAAAACTGACCAACAGTATTTTCACCCTATTCTACAAGACTAGAGTATTATAATCTAAAAACATACTATTTAGTCTATATCAGTTCCAGCATAAGAAGCAAGATACGAGTAACCATGAGACTCGGTAAATTTATAACAAACATCCAAACATCTTCACAAACTTTCACACTTATAATATTAGTAGGATAGGATTAGGATTAGTAGGTAGTGCTACCTAGCAAAAATGATTCGGTATCCTCTGTATCAAATCTACACTACCAAAGGTCGCTCGGACATCAACCATTTTAATTATCCCGAGACACTTAACAATAAATCTGGATCCACACTCCGCCCATACAACGCTCCCAACTCACACACACAACGCAATCCCGTCGGTCGCGGCCGGCCATATTTATGGCTAATTATTATTTTCGATCGTAAAGTATTCTGTGACCAATTAGGTAATTAGTTTTGGGACATTTTAGCGGCTCTAGGGCGTTTTTGAATGAGCTAGAGGCAAGTATGACAGCTGGAATGCCTAGCAGCTGAAATGATGAAATACAATTTTTTCTTGGCCATCTTCTTCCTATAGTCATCATCATCATTTCAACCGAAAGACCACTGCTGAACTTAGGCCTCCCTCATGGTTCTCCAAACAGACCGATCCTGCGCCATCCACAACCAACGCGTTCCTGCAACCTTGACCAGGGCCCAATTGCATAACAAAGTACAACTAATATTATAAGCGGAACTCTCGCTTCAGTTATATTAATTAGAAAGGGAGTTCCGCTTGTACCTAATATAAGTTGTAAGTATTTTGTTATGCAATTGGGCCCAGGTTACCGATCCATCTTGTTTTAGGCCCTACACTGCGTCTTCAGGTTCGTGGACGTGTTAGAGAATATTTGGACCCCATCGACGATGTGCCCTGCCCATTGCTACTTGAGTCTAACGATTCTTCGAGCTACGTCGGTGACTTTAGTTCTCAAGCAACATCAAAATGAATCCAGGATATTTCAAAAATTGGTTATGCGAGTCCTAATTAACATCCTTGCTATTTAAAGTTGTTTATATTTATAGCCATACTAGTCTTCACCCGCGGTTTTCTTTGTTTTAACTAATGGTTAGTCCTGGGATTTGAAATATAATACCAAGATTTCGCAAAATTTGCGTTCTTCGTACGTCGCATGAAAACAACCCTTGGCAAAAATTTCAAAGGATCAACTAATTTTTGCCCTAATAATTAAAGCTCTTAATCATGCGCAATCCCGCCAAAACGACCCTTAATAGCAATATAAGCAAAAACAGTTTTACATTTATTTATATACTTATCTGCTGAGGCTTTGAGATTTTATCCCAATCCTGTGGGAATGTGTTATTCCCAAGGTCCAATTATGCAGTGCTATGAAACTTTCGCAGGCATTAGTAGGAAGCAAAGTAAACAAAGAGAAAACGAACAACAGAAAATCATCATATTAATCACCTCAAAACAATAGCTGTAGTCCGAAATGAAATAAGTCATAGCAACTAGCATGCGCGTGCGATCTTGTTTTGTTTATGCGCCATAGCTGCCACATTCCGCCGCCAGAGGCGCTGGCGCCCGCCCCGCCGCAATTTATGGTGATACCAACATGAGAAGTCAAAATGGTGTTTAAATAATTTCGAAAGTGTTTGCTTATGAGGATTTGCTGCATAAGCGTAGAAACTTGTTACGCTTAGGTATACGTAGAGTCGAAGATAACTAAAAGCGTATTATATACTCGCAGATGAACCTTTACGTTTTCAATCAATCACACGTTGATTTCTTTGTTAGAAATACCTATGGAATATCAACGTGACATTTGCAACTAGTAGCTTCAACACCTTTACCAAATATTCAAAGAACCTACACTCAAATTATTATAGGTACTAAATGAGACCTATTACGCAAAAAATATTTACCTCAACGTTTCGGCCACATTGCAGCAGCCGTGGTCAAGAGTTAATTATGAGTGAAAATCACGAAAGTTTAAATATCTACACTCATTTTACCGATACGGGCGATAAGGACAAACTGACCAGTGTATTTAACTTGTTGACTAAACTACTAGCTACTTGTTGTAGCTTTAATAACCAGTGCAGTATTTCTAGTATTTAATCTGGTAAGAAGAAGAGATATGGAAGAGATCGCTTCGAAGCGATAAGGCCTTCCATTGCTTGCCTTATATATTTTTTCTTTTATTTGATTTTCTGTATTGTAATTATTTGTGGTGTGCAATAAAGAGTCATTGTATTGTATTGAATTGTAATGTAGTATCTATACATTTAGTAACACTCTAACCTCGGCGAGCTCTAAATTTTACTGTCACCAACATGATCATCATCATGCCAGCCTATATGCGTCCCACTGTAGGACACAGGTTTCTTCTCAGAATGAAAGGGTTTGAACCGTCATTTCCACTCACACACACGCCACTGAATTTCACCGTATGCGTGTGCCAAAGTGTAATTTCGCACAAAAAATTCGAAAACTCAGAGATGCGAGTCCGGGATCAAACCCTCAACCCTCTGCTTATAATACCGTAGGTCAACCCACTAAGCTACTACGGCTTAACCATTGGAGAGTCTAATGGACACCAGTGTTGTCCCTCAACATTTTGTGCCGATAAGTGTCCATTAAATTTTTACCACAAAAAGTCCTCAAAAAGTTGAGAGACAAATGGTCTCAATCGGACACTCCACTGGTTAATTTTACTACTTATATTACTAGCTGTTGTCCGCTAAAAAATAGCCTACGACCTCCAAAATATGGAGAAAAAAAGTCATAAAGGTCGGTCAAGCGATTTCGGAGGAGTACAATAACACACACCGTGACACGAGATTTTTATGTGTTAGATTGGGCAGTCTGATGTAGTCAAAAATACTAATTCCGATATCAAAAGCGATAACGTTAATGTTACAAAGCATCTCGTTGCCTTATCATAATCATATCCTTTGCATCTCAACACTTAACGACACTTCCACGAACCGTCCCACGATTAATCAAACCACGTCCCAAACTTAATTATTAGACGAGGTTATTTAATTTATTTCACCGGGTATGGGACGTCCTAAAATACCGCGCGCCCCGCCTCCCCATTACGAGCGGGGACGGGTCGCGGCGCTAGTCGTATATCATGCGGGGTAAATTACTTATACTTACAGCGCCAGCGGACAAAGGTGGAATTATTAATAACTAGCTTTAACCCGCAGATTCGCCCGTGTAGAGTTCTATGAAAAAAGTTACGCTAAAATTTTTAAAGCAAGACGGTCCCTCGGACAACGCCTCGAAAACCGAGGTTCAACTTTTTTAATTGATTTACTTGAAAAGGGGAAGTCAAGGTATGGTCTTGGTGGGAATCGGTGTAAGTGGGAACAGCATTGCCTACAAAATGCCAAGAAACCATCTGCTGTGTTAGTGGCTGAACACTGAATTGCCGGGATGTTGTAAGTATTATACGTCTCATTCTAGATCTTTGTATATGTGCGGCAAGTTTCGCTTAAATCCGTTCAGCTGTTGCATGATTGGCTAACAAACGTAAACATTCAAACATCCAAATATTGTAACATCTACACAAACTTTCTCGTTAGTAATACATATTAGTAGGATAGTACCTAGTGTGTTGATTAGTACATATTTACGCCAAGGCAAACAATAAGAAATAGTGGCCTAGCGGTTTGACCTATAGGTATGGCCTCTCAAGCAGAGGATCGTGGGTTCAAATCCCGGCTCGCACCTCAGAGTTTTTCGGAATTTTTGTGCGAAATTACATTTGAAATTTACCATGAGCTTTTGCAAGCATGTGAAGAAAAACATCGTGAGGAAACTTGCATGCATCTGCGAAGAAATTCAATGGTCTGTGTGAAGTTCACAATTCGCACTGTGCCCGTGTGGGATTTACGGCCCAAGCCCTCTCATTCTGAGAGGAGGCCTGTGCCCTGCAGTGGGACGTATATAGGCTGGGATGATGATGAAAGCAATAAGAGGAACGCATTATGTCACCGAAGTGTAAATGTCAGGCGCCGATCTGTCTAAATAAGTTTTTCAGACAAGCTTTTTTGCTAGCTGTAGGTACTTTTTAGGGTTCCGTAGCCAAATAGCAAAAAACGGAACCGTTATGGATTCGTCATGTCTGTCTGTCTGTTTGTACGTCCGTATGTCAAAGCCACTTTTTCCGAAACTATAAGAACTATGCTGTTGAAACTTGGTAAGTAGATGTATTCTGTGAACCGCATTAAGATTTTCACACAAAAATAGAAAAAAAAATTTTGGGGTTCCCCATACTTAGAACTGAAACTCAAAAATTTTTTTTTCATCAAACTCATAAGTGTGGCTTATCTATGGATAGGTCTTCAAAAATGATATTGAGGTTTCTAATATCATTTTTTTCTAAACTCAATAGTTTGCGCGAGAGACACTTCCAAAGTGGTAAAATGTGTGTCTCCCCTGTAACTTCTAAAATAAGAGAATGATAAAACTAAAAAAAATATATGGTGTACATTACCATGTAAACTTCCACAGAAAATTGGTTTGAACGAGATCTAGTAAGTAGTTTTTTTTAATACGTCATAAATCGTAAACCGCAATTTACCTTTCATTTTGCTGCTACGGAACCCTTCATGGGCGAGTCCGACTCGCACTTGGCCGCTTTTTAATGACTGTATTTGAATTGTCCTCAAAATTACACATTCGTGCCATGTTTTAGGTTTATACCATCATCATCATCATTTCAGCTGAAAGACGTCCACTGCTGAACATAGGCCTCCCCCAAGGCTCGCCAAACAGATCGGTCCTGTGCCATCCGCATCCAACGCGATCACGCAACCTACCGTTGAAAAATTATTTTGCGGCTATGATCCTGGCTACCACAATTTCACTACCAGATTATTGTATTATCACTGAACTTACAGAAGTAGGCAAATTTCGGCTGAACCAGACATCAGCAAGTCGAAAATTTATTGCAAATTATGAAACGACAACTTACGTTCATACTTATAAGCTTGTAAAAAGATCTCCAGCCGGGAATATTTTTCAAAATTGTATTCTTCGGTCATAAAAATCAGTAGGTACTAGTGAGATTTTTAAAATTTTCTAATAATTTAGAAGAGGGTGCGCTGCTGTATCACGTTTCTGCTTCGGTTCAGAAAAGCTGGACGCCGCATATGTAAGTAAGTAAGAGACCAAAGTCTTAAGGGATACAGTTTCACTGGTCAGAAGTAAGATTTTAGTTTGGTACCAGCCAACAGACAATCCGGCAACGCTACCACAAACAATAGCGCTCCATTTGAACCACGCAGCTAATAAAAGTAATAAGTTTTCGATCAAACTATAGCCATTAGAAGTTCCACCGCCTGATGATGGCCTATTCATAGTTAATAGTCCCTAAATCATTATTCAATGACAATACGCACCTTTGAAACACTAAACGATCAAAAAATATCGATCAATCCCAGAACATATGGCCTTCCACCCCGAAACCGGAACGTCGTAACGCTCACCCATTTCTCAATAGCTTTTTATCTTACTACACAATTAATATTGTAAAAATCATTAACGAGAGAGACAAGGGAACAAACGTCGCCGTCCTTTGTGTCCGAAAAAAGAGAGGGTAAAAAAGGTTGTTCCCTGCGGGGAGTGCGCCGGCGCGGCCCGCTAAACCAACACGGGATGTGTCGACACGGCATCTGTCTGATGTGAGAAGATCAACACACGTAGAAACGACACTGTGTTCTATCATCAACTTTGGTGACAGAAAACATAAAAGTATCAGTTCTTGCAAGTCACGAAGGCGAGTGGACTTTACTCGTACTTGTGGTTAACAAACTCGTATCTGTATAGGTACGTGGCAAAGTGTGTGTGAGCAAAATCGGGTATGGTTAGCATATAAAATGAAAATAAATATTCAACAAAATCGCACAACACAACACTTACATATACTCAATTTTACATATCGTGCAATCATGAGTAAAGCCCACTCACCTTTATGACTTGCAAGAACTGTACTTAGTAACAGATTCAACACTGGCGTTTAACCACTATATTAACCTATCTACAGACTCACCGCTAACGGTGTTAGTAGCAGTCACAGAGTGGAATCGATACGTGTCAACGATGGCTGTGAATATGTACTCAATTTTATGGAGTGACGGAAGACTGCCTTCGTCTCCAAAATAATGCAGCGCCAATGCGCTGGGTTTTGTGCGATCTTCTAGTAATTTACGTCATGGAGTAAAATAATAGAGGAATTAATTATTTGTTTGATTCCTCTAACCGGATAACCGGAGATCACACAAAACCGAGCCTACCGAAGTAGCAAATTGGTTTTAATTCGTGGATGTAAAATACTGCAAACAAGCGCCTGATTCGATTAATTTTCAATATATAAAGTCCTTGCTTCATTTCATTAACTGAATGCTCGTTTTAGTCTTTGCGCATACGATTTATTACTATTACCTACCTACTTACTCATTCTTGCGGAATTCTCTCCCATTGTCTACTCGGAAGTCTATATCTACCCCCTTGTTTACGTGTTCAATGCAGACGCAGAATATATTTTCATTTTTGGGCTGATTCGCTGGTTCCGACTACTAAATTTGTTTATAATCGGAGAGATACATTACTGCACTACTAACTATACTATAAATCCCCCTTCTTGTGTTTTTGAAGACAGTTAAAATAATATATTTGCTTTTACCCTAGGGCTACACACATCGCGATAGAATTATCGCGATAAAACTTCGTCTTCGGCCTACGGCGAATGTGCATGGCCACACTGCTATAGAGAGCAATGCCGCAGAGTTTATCGCGGAAAAATGGACGAAGCTGTCGCTCTGTACTTTATGGCGCACAACAATTATTTTTTGACTTTGTGCAAAATAAATAATAGAAAAAAAGTGAAGAAAAGGCGGCATACTTTTTACTTAAATAGTACAGGCTCATCCTCGTAATTTCAAATAAATTCCAAGATTCTATCATTACTCCAATCCATCGTAAACAGCCATCAAATCCTAAACAATACGTCGCCGCTTGCAGTTGACAGTACGTCCAATACGCACGATGAAGTTGAGACGAGTGAATTGTGGCCGCGCAAGCGAAGTTCATCGCGATAAAAGCCTTTGATGTGCGCAAATTTACCGACAGCGGGGCGAAGGGTCTGCGGCTTCGGGCGAAGTGCCGAAGTATTCGCGAATATTCGGCTACATACATCGCGATAATGCGAATATTCGCGTTATCGCGATGTGTGTAGCCGTAGCATTATGCTATAGGTATTCAAAAAAAAATCAATTTTAGGTTGCTGGGTCCTCCATTTAAGCTTAGAAAAGCTTGTGTCAGGTGGCGTGCATGCGTACAAGTAGTCTACCTGCCGGCATAAAGTCGTCTAAATTGCTTTACGCACGTAATCGTAGAGGCACCACTGTGGCACATAATCTTTGCCACCGGCGCCCGCGCAGCGCGGCTGGAGTCGATGTAGGTTTCGAGTATTTTGGTTGTCAGTGTCCGAGCGATAACGGGTTAAACGGATCGTGATGATCGCTGTATCACAATAAAACAGCGACTAAATTGTGTGCGAGTACAACGTCGGTTGCTTCAGTTGCTTGCTGATTCGAAAGTATTTTTTTTAAGGTTTAAGCTTGAAGAGAAAAATAATTGTACAGACTGGTCAAAATTCCGAATCTATTCACTATGCTCTACGATTTGTATCTACTAGTATAACAAATTGGACATTTTCCTCCAATTTGCTCTACGAGTATAAGAAATAGAGCAAACTGAACTGTTTATCTCCAATTTGCTATTTGGGACCTATTTCAAAAAAATATTCTTTGAATTCTTATACAATATGACAGGACTTTCAACCTTAAGTGGGGCCCAAGCTCGTGACCGCACTACTTTGCCAGATGCCCTAGAACTAAAAAGGAATACGTATTTAATAGAAATGAAAAGTGGAAAAGAAATGTCACCGTATCAGATGTCAGTGTTTATATTGTAGTTCCTACGAGCACCAATGTCACCATTTCGTCACCTCACCGGCTATTATTTTATAATTCGATGTCATTTAAAATGCAATATTTTTTAAACACAATCTCTACCCATTTTTAGAACAATTAAATTATATTATTTTCTCTTGACAGAATTCATGTACAATCGATGTCAAATGCATGGAATCCGCATATTTTTATTAATGGCGCTTACTAAAATCATAACAAAAACATTTTTAATCTACCTTTTGTCTACTAATCGCCTGACCACACCGCCCACTGGAAATCCGACAATCTGTCACCCGTCACGCTCGCAGGACGGACACTTTAATATATCTCGCTTGCCTGTCTCTTACTTTTAAGGTTAGAAAGAAAGGGAGGGAAGAAGCGAGTTTCAACAATTGACATTCCATGCGGCGCCTCAAAGGCCCCCCGGGCCGCGGTGACAGCCCTGGCTTCGTGAGGCTGTTAGGGCTGCCTCAATGCGCTTGGTGCATCCTTAGCTGTCAAGTCGGTAAAGTTAATACGTGTTGGATTAAAGAATTGATTAAGATTAGTTTTTTTACAAGAATTGTATTATTTTGGCCTGTATTGCTATTTTATTTAATAAGTGGTTCTTAGTTTTTTGTCTGTTACTTAGATTCTAATGTATAAAGTTTTTACGTTTTTAGGATTCCGTACCCAAAGGGCGCCAACGAGATCCTCTTACTGTGACTCCGCTGTCTGTCTGTTTGCTTGTCCGTCTGTCACAAGATTTTATGTCTTGAAACGTACTAGCTGCTCTAGCTAGACACTTGAAATTTTCACCGATTATGTATTACTGTGGCCGCTATATCAATAAATACTAAAAATAAAGTAAAGTTAAAAATGAAAGGGGTGACCCCCTTTCAAGAAACGTGTATTTTTCAGCGCTTATACCTGTTGCTAGGCATGGATTAATATAAACTAGATTCTGTAGTTTATTACATGTACCTATAAACAGTTATTTTGTGTTTTTCAAGAATCCCTAATTCACGCGTCAAAAATAAAAGCGTTAATTAGAATTAGTTGTAAATAGTTGAAGACGTGAGTGGATGAAGGGGGTATGTCACAAAAACATTATTTCGAGTAAATCGCAGTTAAAAGTTTTTACGTTGTAATTTTGTTTTTAAATTGAATAGGGTATTGTTACTTTTATAAAAATCAACCAAATAGCCTGATCTATTGATTTTTTAATAAATGCTTTTAAAAAGCATTTTTTTATATAAAAAAGTACATAACCCCTTCTTTCTCCTTTAAGCTGTTCTGCAAAGAAAAGAAGTTAAATAAATGAAAGTGTTTATTGTAACAAAATTTATTGATTTAGTAGAATTTACTTCGTAAAAATACCTGCATTCAGAGTTTATAAATTTTAGCTGATCCCTAATGTTTTCTTTTTTTTTGGGATATCGGATATGTCAGAATAAGAGAAAATAAAAGTTTATCTCATAACACGGATGAAGGAGCTAAGTGCGTACATGACACTTTCTTCTGTTACATTCACTCGCAAACTGGTAACCACTTCTAGAGTCATGTGCCCTTAGCACCTTCATTTACGAAGAACGTAACTTATTATTGTACATAGGTCCTTCATACACTGGGTTTAAAGCTGTTATAGCTTAAAAACATGAGAACTGATAACGTCCGGTGTTGCATTATGACTTAGAACCTTCATTTATGGCATAAAACCGAAAATGAAAAAAATGCGACATACCCCCTTTATCCACTCACGTCTTCAGTTTTTAGGATAATTATCGCCACGCGTCAAGAAAAAGTAACATAATTATTATAATTGACAGTTCGTTTTTCTAATTCACGCGTCATGCAAATGTAAAATGTTCTAATTAACACATCACTTTTCTAATTCACAGGTTATATAAATTTTAATTTGTTTCTAAATACCTTTAATACCTAATTACAAAGTGCCTTATAAACATTTAAGTTTCAATGATTGATAAATTATAATAAAATTCATTGAAAAGTAAGTGGAAAAAAGCGACGTGTTAATTTGAATTAGAACTATTTAGAACACAAATCTGGAAAATGACCGTTGGAAGTTTTTGAAAACCTACCTATAAGTTTGCAATTTTAGTGCTTATTTCGGTGAATTTTTACTGAAATGTTTTTAAATCATTGAACAAAGGTACGGAACCCTCCATCCATGTACAAGTCCTACTCCTACTCTCGCTTGAGTGGTTTTTTATTTATTATTCCCGTAAATAATGTTGTGTACTTCAGTAGTTTGAATAATTTTAAAACAAGCAAAATCGCCGTGAAAGATGTACTTAATGTAATTTTACATCTAAAAAATTATTATATTGTATAAAAAAATACAGTGCCGAAATAAAATATTCTAACCTGCTAATCTACACACAATACAATCTTATCTACTATAATCAAGAAATTTAAAAACAAAATATACTTGCACTGTAACAGTAACGTGGCACATTAAATTATCTGACCTAATTGCATAAAGAAAAAAAAACTTAATCAAATTTCTTCGCCAGTTCAAAGCTGTCGCCGAGCTACCACCCGGGGCTGTGGTGACAACCCTAAACTCATGAGGCTTCTAGGGCTGGCAATTGCGAACAGAACACGAGATCATTTTACACGCATGATTCAATAGAACTGTTTCAATTTGTGTTAAATAACTAGACACGTAATTTATTTCTTACATTTATTATTTATGAGGATTATTGGAAATTAATAGATTATTCTAGGCTATATTGTTGTAAACTTTTGCGATTTTCATCCATAGTTATTATTACACCCACGACTTTTTGCTAAAATTATCTCAACATTTCGACCAAATTGCAATGGTCCTGGTCACAAGTAATTCTAGGCTTTCCAAACACTGCATTAATCTAATATATAAAAAAAATCTCGTGTCACGGTATTTGTTATCGAACTCCTCCGAAACCGTTTGACCGATTTTTATGATTTTTTTTCTCTTCCGAATGGTAGCTTTGAGAATAGGTCGTAGGCTATTTTTTGTATACCTACCCCTATTCTTCGCGGGCGGAGTCGCGGGCAACAGCTAGTTTAATATAGGTTTTTAAAACAATCCATTTGAATAATCTATTTGGAAGAACTCTAGTAACCGTGCCTTTAGTGACTTTTAATTGCACAGTAGTTAAAGTTTCAGAAAAACCATCCATAATGTTCTCAATTCCAACACTAAATTGCCACACTCCATCTAAGCATACAAAAACATAAATAAAACGCTATGAACTCCACTTGTCAGTGTGATAGATATTGCTCGCGGCACATCAAAGAGGCACGCGGCGTCCCCCGCTGGCGACAACCCTATGGTTGACGCTAATTTATTTTACCCCTCATTTAATGTTTACCCGGCTTAAAATGATTTAATGCTATCTTTTTACACGTCATCCCTAAGAAAAATATCGTATAATTTTTTTTTTTATTTTGTCTTACGGCTAATTCCTGTAAACGCCATCAAATTTTTCCTGTAAAAATAAAGATGGCGGACTTAATAAAAATGTTTTTACCAAAATGACCGCCAACAGAAATTAGATTAAATAGACAATTATTGATGTTATCATCATCATCCCAGCCTATATATGCCCCACTGCAGGGCACAGGCCTCCTCTCAGAATGGGGTCGTAATTCCAACGCGGGCCCAGTGCAGATTGGGAACTTCACGCACACCATTGAATTTCTTCGCACGATGTTTTCCTTCACCGTAATGCTCATGGTAAATTTCAAGTGTAATTTCGCACATAAATTCCGAAAAACTCAGAGTTGCGAGCCGGGATTTGAACCCACGACCCTCTGCTTGAGAGGCCAAACCGCTAGGCCACCACGGCTTTTTGATTTTTTATGTACATAGATAGAACTATCTAATGGCGATAAGCATTCAAACAACGAAAATGTACCAACTTAAACATTTTCATACATTCATTTTATGACTTTTTTCTAGAATCAGAAAGCAATTTGAATGGAGCAATTTTAATGAACGCAGTCGCAGCCCTAAATAACGCGTAATGAATTCTCTTTATATCTTCACGATACGACATAATTATACTTATATTTAATGTTAAACGGTCGATATTTAACGTCTTATTTTTAACGTTACGAGGTGATTGAGATATTTTGAGTTTTCGAAGTGAAAAACTACGTAACCTTATGGTATGAATAATTGAAGTGTGTAAGTGTATGTATATGTATATGTATAAGCAAGCAAATCTTGTTAGTAGCTAATTCGACATCCGACCAATTTCATACCCAATATATAGTAGATATAGTAATAAATGCTTTTTATCAAAAAATACTCTGTTACCTAGTTTTCGTATAGTGTAAAAGTCCTCCAGGACTTACGACTCTCATCTACGCCCTGCGTGTCTCCTTGCCCATAAGCCCGCTTCCTTATTTATATGCCTTTGTCACGGCACCGTCCGACTGTCCCTACGATTTATCGTAATGTGACCACTATCGCGTAACCGACAAAAGCGTAAGCGACAAAATGTGGTCGTCTATAATCATTTGATGCAAAATGCGAAGATGAGATGGGTCACAATATAGTGTGGAATTTTAAGATGATTCAAAATAATGCGTGATTGCATGGCAAAAATGACTTACTACAATTTACGGTAAAAATGTAAATATTTATATAGGGTTTAATGGTGTACGTGAATTTGGGTGACTTTGAATTGTGGGGCAACTTTAAAAGGTAGTTTGGTGACAAAATGACTAATTTTAATTCGCGTTTGATATTTCTCAGCTGATATCTTCATCGATCTTCTTTTCGTCTGTTTTCTTCGCCTAATAGGGAGAATATCGATTTTATAGTATTACTAAGTAATCATAGTACCTAGCTCTGATTTAATCAATACACACCGGTTTACGATAGTGCCAACATAAAGTTTATACTTTAAATATGTACTCGTAAGTACGCAAATTAAGCCATGAGTGTTTTTGAAAACTCTTAGTTGCCACTAGTTCACTTTAATTGAGACTTTTTTTTATTTAAGACTTTAAAAAACTGACAAAATTTATATCGAATGTTAATGAATGTCGTTTACGCTCTTTTTGCGTTTGCGTTGTAAATATCGTAAGCGCCTGCTGACGTAAAGTGATATACCGCCTTTTAATGCGGCGTGCTGTGACATTATTTTTCTATATTGTTTATGGTTGTTACGTTAATTGGATTTTTATTTATAGCGTTATTATGAAATAATTATTTTGAGTTGCTTTGATTTGTTGATGTTTAGTTTCTAAGGACCCAAACCATGTTAGAACAATCTAGAAGAAATCGAATTTTGTGACACTTACTTTTGACCTAACCACCGTTATAGACATTTTTGACATTTGAGTCCATTTCATGACAGCTTGTTCATGTGTTCCTTTTTCTTCGGTTTTTGTTGTGACTCCGGTAAATTCACGAACAAAGGTGTGTTTTCTTTCTATCTAACCAAATCTGCTGCGAAGTCTGTTATTTATTAATCATCAATAAAGCACCCGGCGATTACGAGTCCTACGAGTGTCTACTTTATGTAATTTCACTATTACCATTCCCTAAATGTTGCTTGTAATAAAATACACAAGAAATAAACACGTGCCTTTGCCCTGTGGCGTGCGGTCGGTTAAATTCCTGGGTAGGTTTGATAGTATACTACCTACCCTGCTTCATGGTGATGCTGCAGAAACCAGCTGCCAGCTAACAGCTGTCTACCATGGTACTGACCCACTGCACGCCACTGCAGGCGACTTTTATACCATATTTGGCCATATCTCTATTATCAAAGTTTATTGAACCTACTCCATCCGTTCCTCTAACACCGAACGTCCAACACAATTGCAATCCCGCGCATTTCCACGTCTCTTTATTAAGCCGGCCGCAGACAAAGAGTGCGATTGTTATTGCTTATTGCTTCTGATTTCAATCACGTCGCTACCGCAGTGATTGGGCGTAATGTGACGGTTACTGCTGTGATTGTTTTCTCGTTGAAAAACGATCGATTTTGTGATGGTAAGTTGGATATAATAGTATTAAAGTAATTGAGTCGTTGCTAACCGAAAAAGCTGATGAGTAGTTCTGCGAGCGTTTCAACCGCTATCAGTTTCCTGTTGCGTATTATTAAAGAAATGAGCTACATCATCATCATCATCATCATCCCAGCCTATACATTACATCCCACAGCAGGGCACAGGCCTCCTCTCCGAATGAGAGGGCTTGGGCCGTAGTTCCCACGTGGGCCCAGTGCGGATTGGGAATTTTACACACACCTGCACCTGACTGTAAAGCGACGAGGTACAAAAGTGACCAGCTACTTTTGATGCTGACTATACTATCTAATATATAAAATCTCGTGTCACGGTGTTTGTTATCGAACTCCTCCGGAACGGCTTGACCGATTTTTATGAAACTTTTTCCTCTGTATTCGGCAGGTCGTAGGCTATTTTTTATGCCCCTATATGGCAAAACAACGTTTGCCGGGTCAGCTAGTAATTATATTTTATTATTTTATAATTATATTTTCATCTCTCATACTCGGAAAGTGAGGCAAATCATATCTGACATACGGGAGGATAACTATTATTTTCTTCCCTAGGGTATAAATGAATAAAACAAAATAAAGGCATTGGCTGTCATTGGAACACATACGCATTTAGCCAAGCATTACGGCATTTACATGGAATAATTATTAAGTATTGAGTTTTTTTTTTCTTAATTAGTCATATTACAAATTTTATAACGCCAGTGAAATATTATTAAATTAAATTATTAATTTACATTAGTTTCTTATTTAGTGACTTAAACCAGAAAAGTTAAAATGACAATGATATTGTCCACACAGCCTATCTCTATATACAGCTTAACTCCTTGGTTCAAATTGGTTACTTACATATTTTATAAATTTAACTAAAATACCTACTTTATCTACTTACTGTTTTCATTGATTATTATATTGAACATTCTAAATTTTGTTAAATTAGTTATTCCTTTACAATAAACTCCATTGAAATAATTTACAACGATCATACTGACCAGTTTAGACATTTTTATTTATTTATACTTATATTTTCTTACTTTCTTTGTAGTCGAAATGAAAAGCAGAGTATTTAACTCGGGAAAAACACCAAAATCACCCTCGGAATATTGCCATCCTCGCTGTGCTCGGGTGCCAAGTAACCTCGTGTGATATTGGTTATTTTCCTCCCTTGTTGAACAATCTAGTATTATTTAAGTTGTCCGACGTAAGTAGCGCAGTATGCTGTCCCGCACACCTCGCTGGCTCTGCAGAAAACCTGCATCGCCGTTGACAACGCTAGTCGTGCCAACGGCATTGCTGAGTGGAGACCATTTCGGCTTCACATCCTTATTTGTTTGTTTTTGTATTCTTTGTCATTTTGTTAATTATTTATTGCTGTGATGTGTTGTCTGAATAAACGTTTTTCTATTCTAGGTATTCTATATGTCAAGCCACTAGGCCACCACGGCTTTTTATGAGCTACAGTTTGCATGAAATTTTAATGAATTTATATTTTACTACAACAACACTGTATCGGTTTACAAAAAAAATGCGTTCAGTGTGTTCGATAACATAATAATAACGAAGCCGGGGCGGGTTTGAGCCTTATTTTCCACGCAGGCCCAGTGCTGATCGGGAACTTCACACACACCATTAAATTTCTTCGCAGGTGTATGCAGCTAAAAGCTCATGGCAATAGGCCCGCGATACACATGCTTGTAGCTTGCACATTTTTGTGCAAGTAACTCGCATACCTGTGTCATATTTGTATGAAGTTTACGTACATGGGCCAGCTACTGGGACAAAAATGTGCAAGCTACAGGCATGTGTATTCCGGGGTTATAATTTCGCACATAAGTTCCGAATAACTCAGTGGTGCGAGCCAGGGCTACCGCAACTTTTTATTATATTTGTGAAGCAACCTAAACACTACTATCGTAACTTGACAATCCATCACCTCTGTCTCACTTAAAAAAGCTGTTAAACTAATTAACAGTTATTAACGAAACCGCTATTAAATTGGATCCACATTCAATTCAATTGTACTATCTCGATCCATTCTGGGTGTTTGCGTTATCTTGATAGACGCATTGCGTAAGATATAGAGCATTTTACCAGTGCTCTTAACTTCCATACGATAGAGGTACTTCACTTCCCACTCTTACCCGACATGTAGCGATTCTACTCTACATGTCGGGTACTCTACATGTTCTGGTCGTGGGCTCGCACTTCTGAGTTTTTCAGAATTTATATGCGAAATTTGAAATTAACCATGAGCTTTACAGTAAAGGATAACATCGTGGGGAAACGTGCACACACCTTGGTGTCAATCAGGGTTTCTGTGACATGCTAGTTGGTCCGTCTAACAACTTTGACATTTGTGTCACAATACAATAGGTAGAACCTGTCTAATTTAAAATGACGCGCTCCACCACTGCATTTACGCACATGGTTTGAAAGTAGAAAATGACCCTAAATACAGCTTCAATAGGTTCAAAATCCTGTGCGTAAATGCGGTGGTGGGGCGCGTCATTTTAAATTAGACAAGCTCTACAATACAAATATTCTTTATTGATCACCAAAACAGTACAGCGCTCAGCCGTTATTACGTGATTGACTAATTTAACATTCAAACATCCCTACATCTTCACAAAATTTTTCATTTATAATTAGCGGAATAAGGTATTCTAAAACGCTTGTTTGTTTTCTGTGGAGCTCTAGTAATTAGAAACATAATTGCTGTTTTATAACAAGCAATTCTATAGGTAGTTGGGCCAATCAACTTTTAAACCGACGTTTTTGGCGTCTCCTGCGTTACCAAAATTGTCTCTGGCGTTACCAAAAAATCGTACTTCCAACAAGATATTTCACGGTTTAATAGGTTAAACTTACGTAGGATGGCATGTATTCATGCTATTCATCTATTAAATTACAGAAAAAACATGTTTACTTACAAAAATCTGCAATTGTTTGAAAAAAGTCGCGGACAGATTATAGTCGGTTTAAAAGTTGATTGGCCCAGTTACGTATTTTAAGGAAAAGCTTCAGGTAAAATTAATAATAAGCGATAAATACTTAAATTATTTTCAGTAAGCAAGCCTTTAACTATTGTCCTGCGTTGACAATGAACTCAAACCAAGGTATACCCATAAACATCAAAACAAATCGCTTGTCTACAAAAAGTTGCCATTTTATTCGGCACTCACAAACGTCATTGACGTCGTAAAATATCGGAAGGCATCATCAAAGCCAAATGGGGACAACTCCAAAAACCCTATTATTACAGCATAAAGCGGGCCCATTGTTACAAAAACACAACTAATGAAGTCCAACCAGAATTTTATTTAGCCTAGTAAAGTTTCACATCGTAAATTCTCGACAGTCAAAACGAGAAACGTAAAAAAATGTCTCTTAAAAAATTCAATTCAACCTACACAAAGAAAATACGACTTTATGTCTGAGCAGTAAAGACCACGTGGAATGTTAATGTAAGTTGGTGGGATGGCGGGGTGAACTGTCATAAGACAAGTTCGGTCAGTTTTCGGCGATTCTATTTTTTTTCTAATTTTGTGCTTTCTTTGGCGGCTGTTTATTGGAGCCAAATGACACGACAGGTGACGACGTTTTTTAACAGGGGGTGTATTATGCGTTTTATTACCAATGTCGTGCGATCACGGAACAGTTCGGCTAATTTGATGCGTTCCAAGCGCAGATGTTACGTACGATAGAGACGTTTTGTTTTTTAAAAGAAATTAAATACGTTGTTTTCGAAATTAGTTTTGTATGCAGTTGGTGACTCGTTGAAATAGTATAGGGATTAGTGCGTTCTAATAATTTTTGGCATATTTATTATAATTGTTAACAATTATTTGTTAATTATGATATTTTTTGTCAAAACTTTAAAAGTTGTCGTGAGTAAAATAATTTTTTTTTATTTTTTTTTATTATGAGACAAACAAACGAGCAAGCGGGACATTTGATAGAAAATGATCACCACCGGCACCATCGCCCATAAATATCAACAACCCAAAGAGAGTCACTGATGTGTTGCCGGCCGTTTAAAAAGGAGAGGAAATAGGGGAAGGGGAGGGGGTGAGGTATTGGGCCCCGGCGCTCACTGATCGTACGAAACGCAGCAGGAGTACTGCTGCTTCATGCCGGTGTTCTGTGAGAGTGTGGTACTGCCCCGGACGAGCCGGCCCATTCGTGATGCAGCTGCTAGCTACAACATGGCTCTACCACTACAATCGAATCGAATTTCGAATCATCTGCCTGTTTATTTATCTGACATTCACATGTAAATATTTATCCAAGTACTTAACTAGTTTTTTATTCATTTTATATCTGTTGTTTACAAACTTTAATAATCTGATTAAAGAGTTCACTGTTTTTTTATTTTATATTTCATTATGTTCTTAGTACTCCCACAGTAAAAAAAAACTCCTAATCGTAATTTGTTCAAAAAACGAACCAAAAAAACAAATGACACGATAACCCGTGTACATTAAGCACGTCAGTCAAATCCGAAAAACAATAGTAACTATGTAATAAATAACTTGTCCCTAAGCGAACGCTTGTTAGCTATTAAAACTACATTACAGTACGGCCGGCAAAAACCGCAAGGACTTTGAAAATATATATTTTTTGCATGATACCTAAATGGCTAAAACGTATGTGGTGCATGATTAATTGCAGTGCTTTGGTGAGACAAAATCATTGCGGTTATGAGGACGTGTAATCTGTCATCATCCATTATTATTACATATTACAATCAAAGGTGCTTTAATTTTTAAATTTCATAACATTTTTTTTTTGTTTTCTTTTTCAAAACCTATATCATTGGAGAAACGTCAGAATCAGAATTTATGAACCAAATATCTAAATAGTTTTGCTGACAGTATACTAATAAGCGGATATAACGGATGGTATCGTTTGAGAACTTAAACATAACAAAATCCATCATCTGTTGAGTATCTTTTTAAATAATAGGTGCTTAAATGACGATTTCAATTTAGTTTTTGTCAGTTTACTAGATTAACATGACTTCGTTTTATAAAAACAAAGACGTGGTTACGGAACTTTTACCTAAGTCAAGTTAGTTAAGTCTACAATGATATGTATCTATTTTAAACTTTATGAAGAAGGTAAAGACACAAAAGAGAATACTTTGACACAACTCTCCTTAAACATAAATCAGAAGCATGATTTGCTCGAGCTTTTTTTTACCCAGTCAATCATTCCATATTCGAAAATCCGACTCAAAGGTAGCGCAAAATTTGAATCAAATGCGGGCAGCTAATCCTTTAGCTCGTTTCACGCTCTGCCTCTATGTGGGTGGCCAGTGACATTACACGCAAAAAAAAAACAACAACAGGATTTTCTGCTCTTACAATACCACCCCTGTGGCACAAACTATGACAACCTCGAAAATGCCACTTTTTCATTGTCATCTAATTGCTCGGTGGCGCTACCGCATTGTGACAAAAATGTAATACCATTTGTTGGGAAAAAGTCAGTTTTTGTCGATTTCTGGCTTCTTGTCGAGTGACAAGTGACAAAGGAACAATGTTTATAAATAGGTTAAGCAGACGATAGGTATATAATGGGCTTAGCTTTTGTGAATTAGGTACACACATCGATAAAAAAAACGAATCTTCGTAATCTTGTACGTTTCGTTAATTGTTGACTCGTTAAAAGGCGTGTTTAATAATTACATCAAATAACGTCCTGTCTGTAGTTTATCTATTTAAGTAGGTACTTAGGTAAACTTAAAAAGGAAACAAAGTGTTACCATACAGAAATTGAACGCAACTGTTTTTTGCCAACTTGATTAAAATGAATTCAATAGTATTTATTATCAACCCCAAAAAATATTTTTTCACTTCTCATGCTCGTAAATTGTTGTTTTAGCTGAAATTAGGCCTCATAAAATGAATTTTTATGCTGTAGTTAAGTTTTTGACCAAGGCAGTTGCCTGACTTCAGCCAAAAGCCACGAACTCTAGTTTTTTAAAAAAACAATTCTTTTTCTAAATTGCTTAATTAATAAAACTAGCAATAGCAATTTTAATAAGTTATGATATAAATGGAAATAAAAATGCATGAAAAATATGATCTTGTGATGAGATGAGATGTATTTGCAATGAAACTGTTTAATTTTTTCGCAATCGTGGTGAAAAGCAGAGTGAGTAATAAGTCCATATAACTCATTTTATCCTCTACTTAACTATCCACCTTAAAGATATGAACATCTCTTGCAAAATTGGGCGTTTGCTGTATAATCTACTATTAGACAGCTAAAAAATTAATGAAGTAGGTATGCATCAATTATCCCATTGATTATTTTTCTATCCTTTCCTTGCACCATTAAAATCGTTGAAAATGGGAAGTCTAGAGCGGACCCTTAAAGGGCCATTAGAGTGTGGCAAAAGCAACCAGCGCTACGCTAGGTTTAGCTATTGGAGTCAGATAAACAAACCCGTTCATCAAATCTAAACCCGTCTAATTACTCCACACGTACAACAGACAGCCATTAAGCATCCACATCGCAAATTTCACATTTGCGCAACGTAACAAAATTCACAGCACTGCCTCTGTTTGTTCTCATCCGGCTAAGTCCCTAAAAAGCGTTCGTGGTGACACCCCCACCCTCTGTCTCCCTCGCACTCGCCTCAAAAGCGACACAACGTGACATACACGCTTTTGCCACGAGACGGCCGAAGCGCCCGCCAGTCGCGCGCGATACTCGGCCCTACTCTATTTAGTTTTAAAGCTAGCACCGACGCGCGCGACACATTAGAGGACATTTGAATGTTACACGTAGAACGTCTTAAGTCGCAACAGTTTCAAAGTAAACTGAACTTACGTGTCTTGTGTTAGAATTGAAATTCATTCGGCCTAAAAAAAAGGTGATGTAAAGACACAGTTTTCAAATGTCACGTACTAGTCGTCTCTTTTCTCCTGAGTCCTGTCGCATCTGCTCCTTTGGCATCCTTCAGCGTGCGTGTCCCACGATCTTGCGTCCCGCTCTACGGCCGCCGAGGCCCAGTGTCCAGTCGCCCTGGCTGACAGGCGGTCGTGTGCGCTATATATCGTGTTCGATATATTATATCGTGGGATATCGAGATACATGTAAGGTTTCGTTGTGATGAACGGTGAAGTGACGCTTAGTGGAGTTTATGTTTATTTGTGATTGTAAGAAGCATTCATGATTCAGGTTAGTTGTTTTGAGTATCTTATCTTAATAATAAATAAAAATGTTTTTCAGAATAATTTGGTTGAACATTTTATACTTATACTGCATTTCAACAATGCGTTGAAAATCAATAGTGTTGTAACTTATTTCAATAGCTGTACTTTTAATATGACTAAAGACAGTAATCTTTTTATTAGAACAATAAGTAATTAATGACAACTCTTGCGGCATAACATCGGATTGAGCAACCAATCAGCGCTTATTATTTCTTTAAAACGTGTAGGTGTCAGGTCCGATTGAAATATAATTTTATTAATCGGTGATATGTAATTAATTGTTACACTATTCAATTAGAGATGCGAGGACACGATGCTGCAATTATTTAATTTGTGGTTTGTTCTTTTTAAAAGTGCCTTCTGAACACTTACTTACTTATTCAAATTTTTAAAAAAAAATCCTTTCTTTTCAGTGAAGAGATATTTGTCCTTTGTATTAAACATACCTAAGCAAGTGCATTGCTTTAATTTTGATTTTGAGTAAAAAAAATATAAACTGTACTTACTACAGTTTCCCAAAGTGGGAAGCTGATACTTGAATAACTTAAAAATAACGTGTCATTTGATTTGAGATTACAACCTTTAAAGACACCTGAATATACATACTTAATTCTATTTTTATGCTAAATAGGTTTTCTAGGTTTTTCTCTAGCTAATATCATTTTCTAATTTAAGATAAGTTTCCGACGGGTACGCACTTAGTAGGTGAAAATGAAAAAATGAAAATGAAACGTTTAGGGTTCTAACTTAGAACCTAGTTTAAAATACTTATATCAGGATGCATTAATTTAGTAGTAATAGAACATAACTCAGACAATATTTACAGTCTCTACAAAACAATTGAAAACTAAAATATCAAAGTAATAACATTAACAATGTGACTTGGGAAGGTAAGTACAACCAAATGATCAAAAGATGACTGGGTATACTTCACCGTTCTTAGCATAAGTCTACTAAATAGTCAATTGAAGATATATAAATGCAGCTAGCTTGTTAAATTGCATAGGCGACCAAGTAAGCGATTAACCATTAAGACAGTTCCTGAATCAGAAAAAAAAAACAATAAGACTACATTGCTACATTGACCTGTATGTGAGAAGTCTTTGGCGTGTCCAATCGTATAAATAGAATAAGGGTGAGAAATTTCTTGGTTTAGACCTGCAAGAAAAAACGTGCAAGTTGCATTGCATTGAGGCGCGCGGTGCACCATTTCAAACTCGTTCAACTAGGTCTAGGTAAATTGCACTTTAAAACAAACATGAAACCTAGCTAATGTTTACTGTCAAAAACACATCCTCAGCTCAAACCTTTGGACTTAAAAAGCTGAAATTCTGCGTAGACTCTCCTAATGATGTAGACAAGGAATAAAAATGGTTTTTGCGAAATTCTCACAGGATAAGGAATCCTATAAGAGGGGCTAAGCCATGGGCCTACAATCTGCTTATCTTTCAAATCTTCTTTTTAATAACACCTTGGTTTTCAAGTGATTTACGACTTAATACGTTTTTCATGAGTGTTTAGAAATTGTTTTTAGTTACAACGATTAGGTACTCAAAACAAGTGCAAGTTATTTTCAATAACTTAGTATGCTGATTTGATTGACAACCCCAGGAGGATATAAATATACAAATATTATCATGTAGAAACTTTCCACTGAAAAAGTAATAGTGACATCGCAATACTTGACAAGGGAATTCATTTTGAAACAATAATGTGAGAACGTTCTAGAGTGAGTCAGGAATCAAAAGGTTTGGTTAACGGCGTTAAATGCTTTCGTCCTCCGAACGTGCCAAAACCCAAAGCGTCGACTAGGTAGGTACAATCTGAATAATAGAGTCAGTGGTAGGACTCTGCGCAAGTGTATTGCACCTTGCCAATTTACCTTTGCAAATGTCAATGGCCAGCGGTGAAAACTTAATCCGCTTACTCGTTTGCCTTGCCAGTGTCAAAAAATAATCGGAGCTTAAATATCTTTGGTAATTAAGATGAATCCCAACTTTATTATTCTATATACACAATGTATGTAATATAGTGGTTTTATTCCTTTGCTTTGTTAGAAATAGAAATCTATGAAAAAGGGTACGTTAACAGTTTTAAAGCACAACGTTCGCTCAGATAACGCCATCTATGAATCGTCACGTCATCTTGAAAGCCAGCGAGCGTACTTCAATGTTCTTGGACAACGCCTTCTGTTCTTGTTTAAAGTAAAAATATTATACTACGGGAACTCATTCATCATCATTTCAGCCGAAAGACGTCCACTGCTGAACATAGTCCTCCCCCAAGGCTCGCCAGACAGATCGGTCCCGTGCCATCCGCATCCAACGCGATCCCGCAACCTTAACCAGGTCATCGCTTCATCTTGATGGAGACCTACCTACAGTGTGTCTTCCGGACCGTGGACGCCACTTGAGAACCTTTTTGCCCCATCATCGGCCATCAGTTCTACGAGCGATGTGCCCTGCCCACTGCCACTTGAGTCTGGCGATTCTTCGAGCTATGTCGGAACGGTATGTGGGAACTCATTACCGGGATATTAAATATCATGTCTCAATCCAGATCCTTGTGCATCTGTACGCCAAGTTCCATCTAAATCTGTGCAGCCGTTATTACGTGATTGACCAAAAAACCTTTAAAAATATCCAAATATCTTTACCAACTTTTTCATTTATAATTCATCAGTAGAATTACTAATGAGGAAGAATGACTCTAAAATTCAGACTCTGTTTTACACATATCAGTAGCGATTTGCGATGACTGTCTCGAATAGTAGGTTTACTGCAAAAGTGATAGGAATGACTTTATGAGACCAGCTGTTGCCCGCGACTCCGTCTGCGAAGAATTCGTTTTCAGGCAATTTTCAGAGATAAAAACTATCTCCATACCAATTTCATTTAAATCGGATCAGCAGTTAAAAGCTTGAAGGGGTAACAGGCATACAGAGTTATTGTTGCATTTATAATACGAGTAAGGATTTATTATTTTGCTAGCTGTTGTCCGCGACTCAGTCTACGAAGAATTACCTACCTCCTATAAATTTAACTAAACTGAAACATGTTCATCCCAATTCTATGTATAATTTTCCGTTGGCAACAGTTGCCACACGTCAATCTGTTAGTGGATTACTCCAGGTTGATTAAGCTCCATCTATTTGTTCTTGTCTGAGCCGAACCAGATCCAAAGTATAAACGAGGAACAGATCTGCTTATAATAAATTGATTGACTGTGATTTGTTTTACAAAAATACGGCATAGGTAACCTACCGCGGAGATCAAAGGATTGATGGATTGTGTGAAAGATGGTGGGTAAAAATAAAGTGTATAGGTAGGTATGATGACGGCTGGATAATAAATTATTGAAATGAAGCAGAAACGAGGCCAATCTCAAGTGTAATCCTGTACGGGTATGTATTACAATACCGAAGTACGAAAGACCGAATGTATTAAAACATCGAATGGGTCAAAAGACCGACACGATTTCTTTCTGAAACCGTATACTTCTCAGAATTTATTAAAACGGCATCATACAGAACCCATTAGGTTAGGTTAGGTTTGTTTTATAACAATCTTAAAAAGTTAACGGTTTCAGAAAAAAATCGTTTCGGTCTTTTGACCCATTCGATGTTTTAATACATTCGGACTTTCGTACTTCGGTATTGTAATACATACCCTCCTGTACCTATTTAAGTTGATATTTTTTTTTACTTTATTTGGTCAGCTTGCTTTTTGGTTCAGCTTTATCAGTAGGAACTAGGTAGGTGGTTCTTTATAAAAGTGACTGTGATATTTAGAGAGACAGCGTAAACTGATGTCTTTTAGTGTATCCTTGCGTTTTGTTGTATTTTCGTTAATAAGGAACCAGGAAGTTAAGCTAGACTCCTGCACTATAAGTAACAAATTTTAAAGGCAACCAAAACATTTTTTTCTGTATTTCATAGTTCAAAACAATATTTTTTACGTGTCACTGCTTTTCGGAATTATTCCTTTACTTTTTTTGTGAACATCTTTCTTTAATGTCAACGGTGTCCAAGTGGTTCCCGTCACTAATTTTTGCTTTATTTTTGGTGTCGGCTATTTAATTGGGCATTAGTAGTATGACAAACACTGAGACATTAATGTCACATGCTTTCAATAGGTTGCATATTTTGATCGGTGGCTATTTAATATTAATTTAATGTTGATGCTTCCACACGTTCCTGAGAAAAAGGATCTTAACAGACAGGCAGACAGACCGGCAGACTGTCCAGTGAAGTTTCTTTTGTTTCGAGTTTTATTAAACATGGAAATAGTAGCACGACGAAAGTCGCTTTAAATGTAATTCTAAAACCAATCGCGTTTGTTACGATATTGTCAATTTTGACATTAGACAAAAGTAATCCTCACTTCCAAGCGGCACCTTTTACTGACTTTCTCAGACATTATTGTCTACAGTACGTAGATCGTGAATATCTTTAATGAATTCCTGATATTTCGCCACGTCTCAAAGCGTCATGATCACAGGTCTGACGAATATCCACCCGCAATTTCTTCAGTCCCCTCATTGTGAGAGGAGGCCTGTGCTCTGCAGTGGGACGTAGATATACATATAGTCAGGGATGATGATTAATTTCTTCAGACTACCCGTCATGCTAATATAAGTAGTAAGTACGTTTGGACGAAATATCGAGATCTCACCATCTACATCCATACAATCACGCCTCCCTCCCAGCAAGGGGTAGGTAGAGACTATTTGTTTCCACCTGCTATGATCCTGACAAACATCTTTCGCTTCCCCAACACTCAATAGTATTTTCATAGATGCTCTACTGGTTTCAGGTATTCTTAACCAGAACATCCTTCATCTGATCATGGAATGTCCTTCTTGGTCTGCCTCTTTCAACGTTTCCATCTACAGCCGCCTCATATATTTCATTCGTAATTCTTCCTTCATTCATATTCTCCACATGCCCAAACTCAACATTCCTTCCTCTGCACGAGTCGCAACATCATATTTCATGCCACAACGTTCTCTTATTACACTATTCCTCAATCGGTCACTCAGGTTCACACCAAACATACTCCTCAATGCTCTATCTGCTCTATCTATACTAATATTATAAAGCTGAAGAGTTTGTTTATTTGTTTGCTTGAACGCGCTGATCTCAGGAACTACTAGTCCGATTTGAAAAATTCTTTCAGTGTTAGATAGCCCATTTATCGAGGAAAGCTGTGTAATCATCACGCTAAGACTAATAGGAGCAGAGCATCAATGATTAACGTGGACGTAGTCGCGGGCACCAGCTAGTAGAAAATATACGTATTGTAATATTAACCGTGAAGCATTTACAGACTCCCTTATTTTGCTTTAAAGTAACTGGGCCATTCTACTTTTAAGTAACCATTAATCTTTTGTGAAATATAAGGCATACCTGGTGATTTTTTTCAAGTGTAAATAACTTATATACAAACTGAAACACCTAAATTTAATGTTTTAAAGCAATAAAACATTAAGTTCAAAGAAATTTTGTGGAAAAAATTGGTAACTCAGCGGAAAATACATCAATTTCCATACAAATGGCGGGGACATGCATGTCCACTGCGTTACCTACTTTATAGATAATAATGATTACTTTTTATACGTAGTGATAATTTTAAATGTAAGCTTAATTATGTGCCTCTTTAAACCTTAAATGATTTAAACCGAGCACTTTACCGTTTTTGTAAAAAAAATATTTGAAGAGCACAGTACAAAAAATTACTGGTCAACGAAAAGTAGAATGGCCCAACTACCTAACTATAAAGATAAAAAGTTGTGAAATGTAGCAGTAAATGCTACGCCACAGCTACAAGCCACATTCGAATTACGTTTCTTGAAGTCAAAGGAAATCCTGTTTGATTCGTAACGTAAATCTCGGCAAGTTCAGATGCGCCCGCGCCGCGAGCGTGACAGCATTAGTTCCGAAGCCTGCCGCCGACCGCAGCGCCGCGGGCGAACCTTTTGCGTTTTCGAGTCAACGCTATAATTTATTTTGATCACGGCGCATGGTGAAATGTCGTGAAAAGAACGTAAAATGAGATAATTTTTTGTTTTGATTTAGTTTAATTTAAAAATAAACATGAATGAAAAGACTTGCTTTCATTTACGTAATTGGTTTAGGTGGGATCAATTAGGATTAATTTAGGCTAAGCTCCGTAACAGCTGTCAATCGAGCAAGTGTCCTGGGTAGAAGAAAAATTTATAATTAAAAACCGGTCAAGTGCGACTCGGACTCTCACACGAAGGGTTCCGTACCAATATGTATAAAAACGGCAAAAAAAATACGTTTGTTGTATGCGAGCCCCCTTAAATATTTATTTTAAAACAATAAAATGTTTTATTCTGTTTTTAGTATTTATTTGTTGTTATAGCGGCAACCGAAATACATCATCTGTGAAAATTTCAACTGTCCAACTATAACAGTTTATGTGATACAGACTGACGGACAGTGAAGTCTCAGTATTAGAGTCCCGTTTTTACGCTTTGGGTACGGAACCCTAAAAAGGAGTCCGTTCGTTTGACTATTAAAAAATATTAGTGCGTTTTTTTTCTTTTATCAATCAAATACAACAAAGATAAAGCGCATTGAAATCAAAGTTCGAGAATAGGGGCCCGCCCGTGACGTCATGTCGAAGTAAAAATTGTACTAAAGCGTGACGTCACACGGATGTTAACGGATAACTACGCCATGGACAGTTATAGTACAAATCTTCCCAGGTGAATTTTTCGCTTCGAGCCCTTATCTTTCAAAACAAACGGTATCGTCATAGTATTAAGGTTCAAATTTAATGCAATGGCGCGAAGCGAAAAATTCACCTGGGAAGATTTATACTATACGCGTTGTACACTTTTTACACAGACGTGACGTTACAGGACCCCTACTTCCGAACTTTACGCTTTTTATCTTCATCAGTTTTTATTTGATCGACAAAATAAATAATAGGTACGTGTCCAATACTTTTTGGTAATCTAACTGAAATCATATTTTTTAGGAATCTATAAATACCAGGTATATAGGTTGTATCAGGTTTAAAATTTCGCCATGTGTAGGTGGTGTTGGGTATGGCTATAATTGCGAAATTTAAGAGTCTAAGATCTTGAGTACATTAAATCTAAGAGTGATCTTGAGTACATTAAATCTAAGAGTCTAAGATCTTGAGTACATTAAATCTTTATTGTGCACCACATAATTAACAGTTCAGTGCAATGGTTTTTGAGTCTAGTTTTAAATATTTTGTAGGTTAACATTAACTAAAATAGGACATTAATTAATAGAACAAAAAAAATTCAGGGAAGAGATATGAATTCAAAATCTAAACTTACCGGTACCTGATTCAAAATATAGATATTCATGCCTTGTTGACCTTTCTATGTCGATCGATAGTGGATAGATCGTACCTAGATATTTAACTAATGACGTAGGTTAATTGAGGCTTTTAAATACTTAATCTAAAATTATAACCCGGGAAAGTTTAAAGTTCTCGTAAGACGCAAACTAAGTATCCTTTATAAGTCCAACAAAGGATCAGATTCTAATTACCAATTTGTGTTTATTGCTATTTGCTTTTGAATTGTAATTAGTTTTAAGAATACCTACTTCAGTATGAAGATCTAAAACCAAAAACGACCATGAATCTATAAAGAAGAACTAAGACCCTGACACGAATCACTTGTTCTTTGTTACTCATCAATTAAATTCAAACTAGCGCAATACATATTTTACGACTCAAATTAAACTGTACCATCATTGGGATTTGCTGAAAAGTCTACGTACTCTAAAAGGAAAATATTTCCCTGGCATTTATACCGAAATCACCTTGAAAAATATTTTACTCCCACCAAATTCTAATGTTCAGTCTTCTAAAATGCGAAATACTTGTGCTAACTTAACACTATTTTGTCGTTATGTCACCTTACGTTTTACGTTGCCAAACGGATAACAACAATTTAAAGGTTCTTATGAATAAAGGGGTTAGTCTCTCTATGTGTGATGAACAGTGTTCTGAAAAATGTCTTAGACCATGCTTGTTCCATCATCAACCCAGCTTCATCGGCTGTGTAGATTTTAATGGCAACACTGTTCATTTTTAACATCAACTCATCAGTTAAATCAGCGGCTCCAGTTTCTAACCAAACTACAAGCCTGTCCCTTGGCAGGGTTATGCTAATGCTATAATATTCCCGGGCTATTACTGGATTATTGAAATAAATCGCAAGTCATCAGCAAAATGCATAGTTTCTGCTTCGCCCATTAGGGAGATTGGGCCCGTCTCGTGCTTCACTGCCATCGTGTAATTTTAAAATACTTACGAACGGTATTTTTGTTTACTTTGCGAGACCGTTTTCAGTAGGGGGTATTAATATAAATACACTAGTGTTAGTATCATTAAAAATACTCATAGTATCTAAAAGAGGAGGATCTCAATTCGTTATACCTAGGTTCGTCCTACTTAGGTAGGTACATCTTTAAGTTTGTCAACCAGAACTCGTTCGTATTTGGAATATTTCGTTCGTTTACTGTTTTATAGTAATTTTTCGGTTTTTTATTACATTTTTAGTCAATAAAGCATGATAAAATCAATTTTTCTTAAATTTTTAGGCGGAGCATCGTTGATTTTGAATTACAGACTTGATGGAATTAATAAATATAAATAACATACGACCAAAGATAGACAAAAATTCAAATCCTTCAGCTGCTGTTGATGTTATCGTTATGAAAAAAAACTTGACATTTCTGCAAGATATAATTATTTTGATTATCCTTCAAAATTAACATTTACAACTACAATAAACTGATTAAAAACTTTAAAGTCTAACAACTAAATAATTCATTCAATAAAAGGACTTAGTTTCCGCCATTGAATGGAGGTCAAGGTCACCACTACAATTAGTTTGTTTACACTGAAACGATTAGAGTTAAGTTTTTGACTAAATCCGGATGTTCAAAACGTCAGTTTGGGAAATCAACTAATAAATAAGTAGGTATTTTTCACACAAATATCTGCCCCGACCGGGAAACGAACTCGGGACCTCGAGCTTCGTAGTCAGGTTATCTAACTACTAGGCTATCCGTTCTGTTTTAAAATAAAACATAATTCTACTTTATTTATATTTAGGGACCGCCGGGCACATATCTTTGACAATATGAACTCTTGACCTATAGAAAGCTAGGAAAGAATAGTTTCCACTTTTTTAATTAATAATGACTCGTCTCATTTTTCTATAAAACTTTGTGTTTTTATTCATTTCATCACCATCATCATCATCTCAGCTATACACGTCCCACTGAAAGGCACAGGCCTCCTCTCAGAGTGAGAGGGCTTGGGCCATAGTTCCCACGCGGGCCCAGTGCGGATTGGGAACTTCACACACACCACTGACTTTATTCTCAGGTGTTTGCAGGTTTCCTCATGATGTTTTCCTTCTCCGTAAAGCTCATGGTAAATTTCAAATGTGTGAGAACTAAGGCCTCATGCCCTTTCATGCTAAGAGGAGCCCTGTGCCATGCAGTGTGACGGATATAGGCTGGGATGATAATGACTATACTTCATTTTATTTAGAATTTTATTAGAAACCGCAATAACATTATATTGCGTCTGATCAACTATTTCTTACCTAGCAAATAGTACAGTGCAGTCTGGGAGCTGGGAACATTATATTTAATGTTGTTGTGGTTACTAATTCTAAATTAAATGAAGTATAATATTATAAATTTAGATGAAATTTTGGTATGGAGATAGTGTGAGACCCTGGAAAGAGATGGGATACATTTTATCCCAGAAAATTGCATAGTTAGTTTAGTTCCTGCGGGATAGCGATAAACGAATTCTTGGCAGACGGAGTCGCGGGCAACAACCAGTAGTTTATATACTAGGTACAGTTGTATAATCATTAATATCTTAATAAGTATTAACTAGCTATTGCCCGCGACTCCGTCCGCGAGGAATAGGGGTAGGTATGAAAAATAACCTAGGACCTATTCTCAGACCTGCCGAATGCATATGAAAAAGATTCATTAAAATCGGTCGAAAGCCGTTTCGGAGGAGTTCGATAACAAACACCGTGACACGAGATTTTTATATATTAGAAGACAGATATTAGATAATTTCAATTGAATTACATTTTTGTATTTTTATTAATCCAAGCTCAAACTCTTTTCCGTACCCCTAACGCCATCTATTGTACACTTTAGGAACTAATTTTACCAACTCGCGGAATTTAGTTACAAAAAAATTATCCGGGCGTTTCTTATGGTACCCATAATCATGATTATTAATCGTATGCATTAATATATGAATTATATGCCTATTTATAATTATTAAGACGAAATTTATCTTTGTCTTATTAAGTACTACCTGATAATAGCTTGAATGCGGCTTTAGGTATAAATCTGAATAAAATAACCTGTCAAATTCAAAAAATAATTAATCAGTTACAATAGGGGCCGTTACTAAAAATAGATAGAAGACGCCTTCCGCATACGAAAAACGTTCACAAGTCCAAATCTGAATCACAATCACAAAAACGAAACTAATCAATCATCAAAACAATCAATCACGTCCAACGACCCGCCTTCGTATCACACGCATAAATTATACGAGGTAAAATTATAAAATTATAATCGCCCGGCAAAATTATAATTGGCCGGCAAAATTATTAGGTGCAAAGTTATATTATTGCGGTGCGCCGCGGGCGTACACCGGCGCGCACGTATCTGATGCGCTTGACAGGGTAAGTGATGAGTGGAGTGATAGAAACTTGCGTTGCGGGGTGTACGCGGAATTATAGGCTTGTTTTGGTTAGATTTTACGTGCCCTTTGACGCGGTTGTCTTTTGTCTTAATTTTTTTATCCTTACGGTTTTTAAGGAGCAGGAATAAGTTGAGAATCAAAATAAAACACATAGAACGACAGTGGCTCCATCCAATGCCACATATGATGATGGATATGGTTTCTCTGGTTTTTTATGTAGATCCCACTGCTAGGCTCGTGCCTTCTCTCAGAATGAGAGAGCTTGATCTCTAGTTCCCATGTGGGCCCAATGCTGATTAGGAACTTCACACACACAGAATTGCTTCGCATGCGCTTCTCATGACGATTTTCTTCACCAAAAAGGTCGTGGTAAAATTAAAACCTATCTATGTTATTACGCGCATAAATTCTTGAAAACGCAAAGATGAAATCCCGGGCTCGAACCCACGACCCTCTGCTTGATTGAGAAGCCATATGTCAGAAAAATACTGCCACAGCTATAATAAATGATTTTGTTTCGTTTTAATTCGAATGATGAAACCTTGCGCTTCGCAAAGTACTTATACTGTGCTCTAGATGGAGGGTGGAAGCCGTGGTGGCTTAGTGATTTGATCTTTGGCCACTCAAGCAGAGGGTCGTGGGTTCAAATCCCGGCTCGCACACCGTGATTTTTTTAGAATTTTTGTGCGAAATTACATTTGTAATTTCCCAGGAGCTTTACATCATCCTCTCATTCTGAGAGGAGACCTGTGCCCTGCAGTGGGACGTATATAGGCTGAATGATGATATGTTAGTAGGTATAGTCGAGCAAGTACAGTTATGGAAACTGAATCGCGCCAGGGTGGAACCTTTTCACAACCAATTTCACGATGATTTTTTGGCAGATGCAGATGTATGGAATGTCAAGTTCCTACATCGGAATAAAAACAATAAGGCAGATTGTCACATCGACTTGTAGGTGAAAATAATATAGCTTTTGATGTTTTAAGCCGTACAACTGACATTAAACTTTCGAGTCATAAAGGAATTTCTGGCCGACTATGAGTATAACCTTTTGTTTAAAGAGTACCTACCTCGAAATTTGTCGTTCACAAAAACTTTAAAATGAAAGCATTTTCTTCGTGTGGCATTTCTTGACAGAATTCACGCTAAAACCATAGTTGAATCGCAAAAACTAAAAAGGTCGAAGGATGTTTTACGACCTAGTTCTAACCGATGAAAGTAAAAACCGTGGTTACTAAACAATGACTTCCAATTTCTTTTGATCTGTACTGAAATGCCGCCGGTGGCTACAACAGCTTATCAGTTAGGGTACGGACCTATTGTTGAACTTCTAGTGTTAATGTTACCGTCTTTGGGTATCAATTTGGCTATTTTTTGCGTGTCAGACATTCTAGTTTACTTTAAAAGCCTTCAATACATTGTAGTCTAAAACCTTAAAGGTTATTAAAACAACGGGTGGTCTTGTTTACTATTGTTTTTATTTTATACTCTGCTAGCTGTTGCCCACCATTCCGTCTGCGAAGAAATCGTTTAATGGTATCCCGCAGGAATTGGTTTACTAATGTTTCGCAAACTACGTTTCCCAAACTGATTCATTTGGCAAATGTTTCAATTCCCAAATGTTTATTTTTTCTGAAACTGTAAACTTTTCAGGATTGTTATAAAACAAACCTAACCTAACCTAACCTACAGAATAGTCCTGATATATATCCTGAATAGTTTACAGTTTCAGAAAAAATAAACATTTGGGAAACGAAACATTTACCAAATGAATCATTTTGGGAAACGTAATTTGCCAAACGAAAGTACACCGTATCAAATTTCATCAAAATCCGTCAAAACCGTTTCACTCGTAGATTGAAAGAGTAGCAAATATACACACAAACTTTCACGTTTATAATATTACTAGCTGTTGCCCGCAACTCCGTCTGCGTAGAATAGGGGTATAAAAAATAGCTTACGACCTATCGAATATATAATATTCATAAAAATCGGTCAAGCCGTCTCGGAGGAATTCGATAACGAACACCGTGACACGAGATTTTTATATATTAGAAGAAGATTAGTTGAATTCTTGCTATAAGTAGTGTTGTTAAACATAGTTTGGAAGTTGTTCGAAAAAATAATTATGTAGTTACCGATCAACTTTGAGGCCGTATTTTTTAACGCTTCTGACGCTTGCCTTTACTTTTTCCATCTCATTCTGTCATCATTTTATACAATTTGACAGAAAGAAATAGTGACTGTGAAGGCAAGCGTCAGAAACGTTAGACAATAAGCCTGCAATGTCTCGGCTTAATCTTACTATTTACAAAAAAATACAAGCCGCAGAAGCTGATATGGTGGTAGTTTTAATTATCTGCATGTTACAAACAATGTAAATACCGGATTGCTGTCCACATTCCTATGTAGGTATTTTTGGATCAATCGTCTGTTGAAGCGCGGCGTAATGAAACACATGCCTGACCACAATTAGCAAATTAAATGAAATTAACGTTGTAGAACGTGAGCACAGTTATATGAAAAGAACTGCCAAAAACCAAATACTTGAATAAAGATTGAATTAGGTTCTAAATTTAACACTAGCTGTTTCCTGCAACTCCGTCTGTTAATAATTTGTTTATCGGTATCTCGCAGGAACTATGCAATTTTCCGGGATATAAAGTATCCTTTATGTTAATCCAACTTGTAAACTATCTGTATGGTATTACTTGTCAAATTTCATTAGAATTCGTCAAACCGTTTTTGCGTGAAAGAGTGACAATCATTCTCACATCCACACATCCTCTATACAATCTTTCACGATTTCAGTATTAGTGGGATGTCTGCAAGTTAGCTGCAGAGTGAAGATAATTATCAATTTACAGTTTACAGTTTCCCATTTAGATGAGCAATTAAATCTTTACAACTGTACTACCAATAGGCTTCTCTTTTTTATATTGTAAAGGATTGCAATAGGGAGCTTAACATTAATAACGTAACTAGAGACATTTGTATATTTTACAAATCACTTTTCTATTTACCATTTAGAAAGGATAGCAAAGACGCCAAAATTCTAAGAGGTAAAAAAATCAAAAGTGCCGACTGTATTACGTACGGACCATCTGCACGTCGGCATGCCTTTTTAAAACAAAATGGATCCAAGTTCCTTTATCTAGTTGACGCACACTCTAATAAACTATACATTATCTTTAGGTTTCTATGCTAAAAGTTTTCTGCAGCGGGCTGAAACAATGGGATTAGCAGAAAGTCTAAACAGACCCTTTCAAGGGTGACTACCTGGATCAGGTAGGTCAGTCTGCACCACGTCCCTAGATTCAGACTGTCACTTGTTTGGCTAAAATTTAGTGTCAAAGGAATAGTTGTGATCTTGGTCTTGACTGGTAAGGTCGCATGGGCTAAAGTTAAAGTGATATTTTGTGAAAAAGTGAACTCAGATTTAGACTAGATTTAAGATGAATGAGGACTCTAATAGTGTGAACGATTTGACGCTCTCTGTAAAGCGGTGGTGGGAAGATCGGCAGAATGAGGTGTGTTGGAAAACTTATGTGATTAATATTAAATATTAATTATGAATAATTTTTATTCATGCGAAATATATACTTATATTTCATTTATTTGATAAACTTATTTTTTGTTTTCAAAAATTTCTTTTTCACGTCAATTAAGTTTTTGAATTTTATTTAATTTTCACTAAGTATTTAAGTTTCTAAAGTAAAGTAAATTTCTATAGTTGAGTACACAAAATGTGAAACTTTTATTTCCATGGACCTTTGTTGAATTGATCAGGGTCCGTCAAGATTGAGATTTTCTTGAGGACCGGATAGCCTAGTAGTTAGAGAACCTGACTACGAAGCTTGAAGTCCCGGGTTCGATTCCCGGTCGGAGCAGATATTTGTGTGAAAAATAAGAAATGTTTCTGCTCGAGTCTTGGATGTTTAACATGTATTTTATGTATTTATCTTTATAAGTATGTTTATCCGTTGTTTAGTACCCATAGCACGAGCTTTGCTTAGTTTGGGACTAGGTCATTTGGTGTCAATTTGTCATATGATTTATTTATTAACTATTTATTAATATTAAAAACTTGCACTACCTACTCACTTAAATAAATATAACATCGTACCAAATGAGTGCTGACTTCTAAAAAATATATCAAACCTGCACAGCCAAATTTTGGCCGAAAAAAACTTCAATTCCCCGCATGAAATCTCCGATCGATTGAACTTATCCAATTATTATTTAATACCCATAACGCGCCGTAAGCTGAGATTAAGAGCGATACTGTGTCCTCAGTGTATCATTACATTGCGTCCGGACTAAGCGGCCCGGTAATTTTATATGGCATCTAAATTGTATCACACGCTAGGTTATTACGGTGACGGTATTAAAATTGAGAAAAGTTCATATAGGTGCTTAGGTACTTAGAGGCTTCTATAGTTATGTATCGACCAAGAAATTCATTCACCAACCTAAGGTTAAATAAATAAATAAATGTCACGGGACAATTCACACCAATTGACCTAGTCCCAAACTAAGCAAAGCTTGTACTCGTATTTACTATGGGTACTAGACAACGGATAAACATATATGTAGATAAAAATACATACTTAAATACATATTACATATTAAACATCCAAGACTCGAGCACAAACATTCGTATTTTTCACACAAATATCTGCCCCGACCGGGAATCGAACCCGGGACCTCGAGCTTCGTAGTCAGGTTATCTAACTACACTTAGGCTATCCGTTCTGTTTTAAAATAAAATATAATTCTACTTAATTTATAATAGGGACCGCCGGGCACATGTCTTTGACAATATGAACTCCAGCCGTCTTGTTTGATGTCAGTCTAGTCAAAAGATCGGAGGCTATTTTCACTTACTAGTCAATGTGACAATCAGCCTTGTTGATTTTATTCTGATGTAGAAACTGTCATAATTGCTAAAACACTTACATGGTCTACTATATCTAGCGAATAATGTTTGTCTTGGGTTGCATGATGGAGTAATCGCACCGTAACTATATTTTGTCCCCTAAAACAAAGCTAAGCTAAGTAACTGCGTTTGTAATTTTCCACAAGATTATTGGTTTCAATATTTTTAAAGTACAAAATCTATTATTGCCACAGTAAACTGGAAAAGTACTAAGTATTTACACTTAGAGTTTTGCCCGAAAAAAAGTTACGGTAGCATTTTTAAGCAAAACGTTCCCATAGACAACATCTATTGAAAGCCGAGGTACTTTAACACCTGGTCAGGGCCCTCTAATCTTGTCTAAAGTTAAAATATTATCCCGTAGCAACACATTACCGGGATATTATATTACTTTGGACTAGGTCAGTTGGTGTGAATTGTCCCGTGATATTTATTATCCTTATTATATTAAGTATCCAATGTCTCAATACAGATCTTTATGTTTACGCCAAATTTCAACTAAATCCGTTCAGCCGTTACTCTGTCCCCGATTGTCCGAGTGACATCTTCATACTGTTTCATAGAAGAATGCTTTTTTTTATGTTAGAGAGGCCAGACAAACGAACTAGTGGGTCACCTGATGTTAAATGATCACCACTGTCCATAGACACCCGCAGCGCTTTATGCGATGCCAGTGCGTTGTCGGCCCTAAGAGGGAGAAGAAAAAGGAAAGGGAAGAGAGGAGGGGGAGAGATATTGGGCCCCCGGCGCTCTCACTGGCCGTACGAAACGCAGCAGGAGTACTGCTGCTTCACGCCGGTGTTCTGTGAGAGGATGGTACTGCCCCGGACGAGCCGGCCCATTCGTGATGCAGCGGCTAGCTACAACATGGCTCTACCACTACCAAAATTTAGATTAGAGATTTGATTGTTCAGGAGACAACATTTTTGTAACCATAGCAACGGGCGGCAAGAAAAAGTTGATTCACTCACCTACACTTAGCTTTTAACTATTACCTTGTTATCCTAGCTTGAAACTAGTCTCGTGTATCCCGGCTATTTCCTCAGGCGCAGCATTCATAAGCCAGAGACTACTTCGTTCATCCAAAAATCTTAGGTATTTCGAATTTATGAACCGAAAAGTAATCGAGAAAACATCACAGTCTAAGCTAACATTGTTCAGAGGCAAAATTCGTCCGCTTTCTATCCACAGTGAATCATACGCTGTTGTTAATTAAATTAGACTCACACAAAACGACCACCCACACCGCCATGATGCGCCATTGAAAGAATGACAAATATTGATACAATTCGTCTGTACGTTCGTCTATATTAGTATTAATGCCCGGGAACAATGAGCGGATTTTTTATTTGTGTAACTGTACGGCAACTGATAAATTGGGAAATACGGAATCGATAGCATTTTGTTTTAGGCATATTTTCTACGGGGTGTGGACCGTACCTTGAGCAACCGATATTTCGACGCATCTGCCAGATGTTGGTTCAAAGTCAGAGTTCAAATATCTTTATTCAATTAAAGCGCAACTGGTGCAAGCCACACTGAAGGAAGAGACGTGGGACGGGGGCGAGTCGCAGTCCCGGCGCCCCTTGAGTCAGTTTTCATACTAAATGTATAGAATCGTCACGCGCCCCCGTCCCACGTCTCTTCTATGTGGCTTGCGCCTAAGTTAGATTTATTTTTAGTAAAATGTCTACTTGAGTGTTTCCGCTTTCTCTGGCGTTCCTGCTTTTGCTAAAACACAAAAACACGTGTTTTCCCAAAAATAAGTCTATGATAGCTTGTAAACAATCTTTTTAGGGTTCCGTACCCAAAGGGTAAAAACGGAAACCCTATTACTGAGGCTCCGCTGTCCGTCCGTCCGTCCGTCCGTCTGTCACCAGGCTGTATCTCGGGAACCGTGATAGCTAGAGAGTTGAAATTTTTATAGATGATGTATTTCGGTTGCCGCTATAACAACAAATACTAAAAAATGGAATAAAATAAATATTTAAGGGGGCTCCCATACAACAAACGTGATTTTTTTGCTCGTTTTTGCTCGATATTGATAACGGCAACAGGTAGACGCTGGAAATATTCACAGGATATTTAATTATATGTTGACTTTAAAAATAAATCATTAAATTAAAATAAAAAAATATTTAAGGGGGGCTCCCATACAACAAACGTGATTTTTATAGATAAATGTACGGAACCCTTCGTGCGCGAGTCCGACTTGCACTTGGCGGGTTTTTTTTCTGACGAAAAGCCCTACGCATGTAATTTTACATTGAAATGCTTATAGAGCTCTTTTTCAGAAAATCCTGAAATAAAATATATTTATGTAGGTATAGTCGGGGTAAAAAAAGCTTCGTCACTTTTCGACCTTAATTCGTTGACATAGTCGAAAAGTGACGAACCTTTTCTTACCCCGACTATACATACTTACAAAGAATTGCTCCATGTAATTTATACTAAATTAATAAAAACATATACTTAAAGGTGTAAATACAAGACTAAAACTACTATTAAATTAAAATAACTAAAACTAAACTTAATTAAAAAAGAGAGGTGGGCCTCATGGCATGGTGCCCATCACGCAGGCAGCATTCCCGCGCTGAACAGCGATTGCGATTCTTTGCGCGAGAAAGCTGCCGGCGCGAGGGTTGCCTGTTGCCTCTCTCAACCTATTGCTGAGCTCCCTGTGTAGCTCCAGTGCACCCTTACCCTTAAGAATTGCTTGTTTAGTAGCTACCATAAGAAGCATTAATAATATAAAGGACTATTGTATCAATACTTACAACTAGCGCGTAATGTCATGCCAATGGTGTTTGGTACTTATAGTTTTTCGCAGGACATTAATTTTATTTTCTCATAAATAGCTATTTATACTTCGCAGTAGGGTAGTTCTGCTAGTGTTTCAACCGCTAAAGTATCCTGTCGCGTATAATAAAGTCACGCCAAACTGAATGTTTTTAGAGCTCCGTACCTACCCAAAGGATAAAACGGAACCTAAGACTTCACTGTCCGTCCGTCTGTCTGTCTGTCCATCTGTCACCAGACTGTATCTCATGAATTGTGATAGTTAGACAGTTGAAATTTTCACATATGATGTATCATACGACCAGATGGCCTAGTGGTTAGAGAACCTGACTACGAAGCTTGAGGTCCCGGGTTTGATTCCCGTGTCGGGGCAGATATTTGTATCAAAAATACGAATGTTTGTTCTCGGGTCTTGGGTGTTTAATATGTATTTAAGTATATATCTAAATATATAAGTATGTTTATCCATTGCCTAGTACCCATACCATAACACAAGCTTTGCTTAGCTTACTTTGGGACTAGGTCAATTGGTGTAAATTGTCCCGTGATATTTATTTATTTATTTATTTCTGTTGCCGCTATAACAAAAAATACTACAAAACAGAATAAAATAAATATTTAAGGGTGATTTTATTGCTCGTTTTTCCTCGATATTGATAACGGCAACAGGTAGACGCTTGAAATATTCACAGAATATTTAGTTATATATTTACATTAAAAATAAATTATTTAAATTAAAATAAAACAAATATTTAAGGGAGGCTCCCACACAACACACATTTTTTTGCCGTTTTTATAGATAGGTAATGGTAAAGAACCCTTCGTGCGCGAGTCCGACTCGCACTTGGCCGGTTTTTTGCAAAACGACTAGGTTATGCCCCAAAGCTTTGCACTCGTCAAAAACTAAAAACTTGTGCACCCTAATAATAATAATAATAAGCCCCTCACAAATCTAACTCCACGTCCGGCACGACCATCAGTGCCACGTGAGGGGCGGACATTGGCAGCTATATATTTAGCTTTACACTTTCCAATGGCTAACAGAGCACTAGTAACGTCGTAAGTATGGAAGCGGGACAAAAGAGAAGTATACTACCCCAGGCGGGTACCAGCAGAGGAGACGACGCTGGAGAATCCCGCCCCGAGCGCCGCGTCACGCGCAGCTCGGGCCGCTCCTCGTATTCTGGGGGGAGCAACGTACCGCGACCGAAATCAACTCGGCTAGCACATGCAGCCGATACCATTTCACGACCATCATCACCAATCTCATCGATCCATAGTATTTTCGAATCACCCAGCTCATCACCGCACCCCTTTGACACGCTAACAAGTTCCGATACAACATCTTTGTCTTCAATGCCAGTAGACGTTGTCCAGGAGGCAAACGCCATCAACCCTGGACCCGCTGCAGGCAACTCTCGTGCGCGAAAAAAGTGGACTAATGAAATGAATAAGTTTATCTGGCGCACTTATCTTTTAATCACAGAATTAGAAACAAAAACAAACGGCTATCTTGACACATTACACACACAGTTCAATGAGCATTTTCCAGAAATGAAGGTATCCAAGCAAAGAATTGGGGATCAACGAAGGGCCATTATAAGGAACAAGATGCTTTCGAAAGACATTTTTGACAATATAAGAGATGAAGTAGCTTTACAACTCTCCCACTCACCCACAAGCATTATTCAACAGTCGCAGACGTCAAATAACACACAGTCACGAACCCGGATGATATGGACGGACGAAATGAACGAAGCTATCATGAGGGCATATTACACGATCACAAAATTAGAGTCAAACACTACAGCATACCGCGGGCAGTTACACAAACACATAACAGAACAATTTCTAGATTTATCACATGTTTCAGAACAAAGAATAGCTGACCAAAGACGCACAATTATAGCAAACAACCGTTTATCAGACCAACAATTGCAAAAAATTCGAGATGAAGTACAACAACAACTTGATATCCAAGACGCTTCTACTACCCAAATCACCCACCCAGATGACAACAGCCAAGAACATAACTCTGCAACGGAAAACCCACAGACAGACTCTGACGCCCATAACGCGAATCCACAAGAAATGACTGAACCACCTGACGACACAAAGAACGAATTTGCTAAAGACATATCAAAAACATTTGATATTACACTAGAAAGATTCAAAAGCACTGACCCAACACAGAGACCATACATACCAAAACAAAAAACCTCAAAAAAACTAAGTTACATTATTAACTACATCAACACAAAAATACTACCCAAATACATATCCGAGGAGGACAGTTACATCGTGACACAAACATTAATATATTGCTCAGCTTACACTACTGCTACTTGTAATGGCACAAAATTCAAGGAAACAAACCCAACCCCACAACAAAGAAACGATAGTAGACCAGCTTGGCAGAAGAGATTAGAGACTAAAATAAGTAATTTGAGAAAAGATATTGGAAGGTTAACACACTACATCCAGGGATTTAGGGGCTCACGACAAACAGCGTTTATCGAAGATATAAAGAAGAGACACCAGCAACACTCTCAACACGAGGAACCCAACACAACTAACGAACAATTTCTTGACACTCTGAAACAAAAACTGAATGCAGCGACAGCAAGACTCAAGAGGTACTTAAATTGCACACGTAGAAAGAAACAAAACACACAATTTAGAAACAACGAAAAACAATTCTATAGACAACTCACAACAGACACACAACACACGAACACACACAACACTTCGCAAACTGACTTTCCTGACGCTGAAAATTTTCATCAATATTGGTCAAATATATGGGGTAACCCAAGAGAGCATAATAAAACTGCTGAATGGATTTCTGCCGATGAACAGTTAATGAATGACGTACCACAGATGCAGTTCGAATATATACCAATAGACACATTTATCCGAGTTATTAAAAAATCACACAATTGGAAAGCACCAGGAACTGATCACATACACAACTTTTGGTATAAGAAACTTACTGCACTACACCCCACATTGCATAGACACATTAATGAATTCATACAATCACCAAGCACCATGCCCGAATTTATCACACAGGGAATCACTTACATGCTACCAAAAGATAACGACCGACTAAACCCCGCTAAATACCGACCGATAACTTGTCTGCAAACTATCTACAAAATACTCACGTCTTGTCTCACAGAACTCATATACCAACACGTCACAGAACACAATTTACTAGCAGAAGAACAGAAGGGTTGCCGCAAGAGCAGTCAAGGGTGCAAAGAACAGCTTATCATAGACTCTGTTGCGATGAAATCAGCGATAAAATATAAGCAAGACATTACCACTATGTATATAGACTACCGAAAAGCATTTGACTCCGTGCCCCACAGCTGGCTTATACACATACTACACCAATACAAAATTAACCCAACAATAATTACCTTTTTAAAAGACGCAATGCAACACTGGAAAACTAAACTTAAGTTAGTCGATTGTCCCACAACACCGCAAACTACAGATAATATATCCATTAAGCGGGGCATTTTTCAAGGCGATGCATTGAGCCCTCTTTGGTTTTGCCTCGCTCTTAACCCGCTTTCAAATCTACTGAACCGAAATGGCAACGGAGTTCCAATACCACATGACCAAACTCATTTGACGCTAACACATCTCATGTACATGGATGATATAAAATTATACAGTACAGACACAGAGTCATTACATAAGCTCGCTGACATCACGCAAACATTCTCTAACGACATCTGTATGGAATTCGGCATTGACAAGTGCAAGACGTTATCTGTCCAACAGGGAGCTGTTGTGCAGAATGACTATGCGCTTGACAATGGCGAGCTCATCTTATCACTGGATGAAGACACTCCATATAAATATCTAGGATTCCAACAATCACAGCAGATTCACCAGACTGAAACTAAAACAAATCTAATAAAAAAATTTAAACATCGACTTAATGCACTTTTTCGGTCACAATTAAACTCTCGCAACATGATTAAAGCGGTCAACACCTACGCAATACCGATTCTCACATACAGCTTTGGCATAATAAACTGGTCGAAAACTGATCTCCAAAAGCTGCAACGCACCATCAGCAAGCTAATGACTTCACACCGTAAATATCATCCACGATCATGTGTACAGCGATTAACTCTGCCCCGAAACCAAGGCGGCAGAGGACTAATAGATATCATTAACTTACACAACAAACAGATTACAAACCTAAGACAGTTCTTTTACAGAAAAACACATGATTGCGTCCTACACTCAGCAGTCACACAAACCGACATACGACTCACCCCTCTGAACCTACATGACACAAGCAAACAACGCAATGAACATATTACGGACCCTAAACAAAAAATCAATGCATGGCAGCTTAAGTCTCTACATGGAAGACATTACAACGACCTGCAGCAACCACATGTCGACAACGTAGCGTCGAACGCATGGCTGTGTCGCGGTGAACTCTTCCCGGAAACTGAAGCTTTCTTAATGGCTATCCAAGATCAAGTAATAAACACCAAAAACTATCAAAAGTATATTATTCGCAGACCTGGATCAGATCACTGTCGACACTGTCACACTAGCCCAGAAACAATCCAACACATCACGGGCGCTTGCCGCTCCATAGCTCAGACTGACTACAAACATAGACATGACCAAGTAGCAGCAATAGTTCACCAGCACCTAGCATTCCAGTTCAAACTTATCACAGACAAAGTCCCATATTACAAATATCAGCCCCAGACAATTCTAGAAAATAGCGATTACAAGATATACTGGGACCGAACCATTATGACTGATAAGACGATTCACTGTAATAGACCAGACATCACAGTTTTAAACAAGAGTGAAAAGCTAGTATATTTAATTGACATTGCCATCTGCAACACACATAACCTACGAAACACTCACACAGAAAAAATAGCCAAATACACCGACCTCTCCATAGAAATTAAAACACAGTGGCAAGTAAGGACCGTAAAAACAATTCCCATCATACTCTCCACAACAGGCATCATACCGAAAACACTTCATACAAGCCTCCGGGCACTCAATATTCATCCTTCCACTTACACTCTCTTACAAAAAGCTGTCATCCTAAACACATGCCGCATAGTACGCAAGTTTCTTTCGATATAATTAAGTAGGTCAATATAAAATTTATTTTTTATATTAGTCGTATATAAATTCAAAAGCACTTGGCTTAGGCCCGTGCAATAATTTACCTCCTAGCCTAGGAGAGATAACAGAAAGTTAAAAACAACAATAATAATAATAATAATTTAATTTAATTAAATAAACCTCAAGGAATATGTCTGCCTAACTTCAAGTCTCTGGCTACAGTTGTTTAGGCTGTACGTTATCTGTCAGTCAGTCAATCAGCCAGTCACTCACGTTACTCATTTAAATGTATAGATACGGTGTACCGTATGTTCATGCTAACTATATCTAATTCTTTCTAAATATACCTATATGCGGCAGGAAGTTAGTAGCGGTTGAAACGCTTATAGAATCACCCGGTTCACAATTTTACAAGAGCTAATAATTTAATTTAACACTAAGTTTAACGATGTGTTGCAATATCTTAATGTTGACTAATTACATAGCTAACAGTTCAAAATGGAAGATACATACTTGTAATGTTCGTTGACATGTGCATTATGTCATTAAGTAATTCAACTTAGTAGCTATACCCGTCTTTAATTTAAGTGTACGCATAAATGATGATCTTCGGTTTACACATGCCTCCTCTCAGAATGAGAAGGCTTGCGCTGTAGTTTCCAGTGCAGATTGGGAACTTTGCACACACCATTGAATTTACTCGTAGTTGTGTGCAAAGTCACGATGTTTTCTTTCGACAAGATCACTTTAATTGCAATTTCGAACATAAATTCCGAAATAGTCATAGGTGCAAGCCCAGGTTCGAACCCACGATTCTCTGTTTGAGAGCACATTTAGGCTACCAAGGTTTTATAGAGTAACTTAGAGATAGATTTCTGTCAAAAATATGATCGAAATGGAAACTCTAAAATGTTCATATTAAGTAAGGGTATATTATTTATTACAAATACAAAATAAAATGCATACATACCGAAGTCTTGTAAAACTGCATTAAAGACTTGGATAAGTTACTACCTATGCACTACTTACCCTACCTTTGTGTTATTACCTATAGGTATTTACCTACTTTATAAAAGGCATCTGTAATTACTGAAAAACAAAACAGTAATTTCTACGCGATTGCGATCTCATAGCGGATTAACGTAGTAGGCATATTAAGCATGTACCTATATGTAATTTTTATCTAACTAAAAGACATAAAATATCACAAAAAAGGCGTAACAAAATGCTCTATAATAACTTTAAAGTTCACCGATTATTGTGCCATTTCATCGATAAATTACGGAATAAAACATATAGGTATCTAGTTAGATGTACGTGGAGTAATTATTAGGTAGAGTCTAGGTCTTACGCGAACTGGGATAGTACTATCTGCGACTAAAGTGTTAGCACAACGCTCCATACAAAATATACACTTCTATTTACATCTGTACCTCTACCATGAGTTACACTAGTTTACAGTGACCGTACTCGCTAGCGACGGCGTAAATGATTTGTATAGAGAATTGTGTACAGCGCCTCTAGCGGTCACTTACGGAAGTACAATTCTCCATAGAAATCATTTACGCCGTCGCTAGCGAGTACGGTCACTGCAAACTAGTGTATCTCATGGTAGAGGTACTGGTGAATTGGTTAGCTCTCGAACCCATACGAGTTTGTAAAATCCGTTCTTTGTGCTCACACTGATACTCAAGGAATAGGTATCACTGCCAATTTCAAGTTTCTCCAACCTTTTATGGACTGCCGCACCCTTTACAAAAAAAAATCCAACGCCCCCTTTCCATAGTATCACAAATTGAAAATTATTTGGACCCGCTACCCCCACGAAAAGCTCCAGCGCCCCCGTTGGGGACCTAAGGTTTAGATTGTACGTTGTTTCACAGTCGGCTATTAGCATTTTAATACATTAATTAGCCTGGAGAAGTGTCTCATTGCTGGAGGCCTCTCATTTCTGCATTCGTCCCGATTTTGAGCGGTGTCCTTCCACTCAATAAGGTACACGTCTAGGTCATCCCACCTATAGGTAACGCCACCAGAGTTGAGGCCACGCACACAACCACATCTCTTGTAATGACAGCGGGATTTTGACGTTGTGTTGTCGTTAAACGTCAACACAACGTCAAAATTCCGCTGTCATTACATGAGATGTGGTTGTGTGCGTGGCCTCAACTCTGGTGGCGTTACCTCTACGCCTCTTGGGCCTACCCAAGCCTTTTTTATTATACTAGCTCTATCCCGTGACTTCTCTTGTGGAAGAATGTGATTTCTTAAAATCTTGATGCGCCTCTATCATCGTCATCCCAATCTCAGATCCCAGCCTTTATACGTCCACTGCAGGGCACAGGTATCCTCTAGGGAGAGGGCTAGGGCCGTAGTCCCCACGCGAGCCCAGTGCATATTGGGAACTTCACATACACCATTGAATTCTCCTCGGGTAAACCTCATTATTTCGCACATTGACGACCCTCTGGTTGAGAGGGTAAAGGTCAAACCACGCTATACCTTGACAAGCTCGTAAGCGGCGCTCGGCGGAACCCTGTCGCAGGGAGCCTCTGCTGTCCTTAACAAGATTGTTTTTAATAAGTGCGGCAAACACTCACTGCGACAGGGTTCCGCGCACGAGCTTGTCGGACTATAGGTCACCACAGCTCACACCTCTATGATGCTTAAGAAATTTGTTAGTCAAATTTATTCTCGAGCTAGATATAGCTTAGCCTGTGCGTTGTCTGTCTGTCAGATGTTACTCTTCTATAGATATTGATTCGGTATAAAGAAAACTATCAAAATCGTTAATTACCAAACTGTTTTCACTCTCGCGCATCAAAAAAGGCATTCCTTTAACAATATATGTAATACTTCGCGGTTAATTACATATTACACTTTTTCTAAGAAATGTACCATGATTACTTTTAATGAGCTTAGGTACATAAACATTCCGAAGCAAATATCTCTGAAACGACATTCCGTCCCGACTGTACACGAACCTGTTTACTTACACCATGTATCATACCCCGAACAATATGGCATGTCACGACGTTGAGGTAAAAAGGAGCAGAAAAAATACATCCAACTATCCTCCTTATTACAAAGTGTTAAGGTTCAACATACGGAGACAAAACGTTTAAAAAATGTCGTGATATATGTCCGCTTGTCCAAAGCCGGTAGGCGTGGGTCAGTACCAAGATACGTCTGCGAATATATGGTTGATGCAAAATGCGCTCTTTGGTGGTGAGATAAGGGTAAATTTGGAATGTCGGATGGGTTAAAGGTCGTCGAACTTTGACGCATTACGGATACGAGTTTTCAGTTTGCAGCTTTTAAGGGACTAAGGTTTTAAAGATTTAATTACTTGTCGATTTACAAAAGTACTTTATTTAGTAGGTAAGTACCTACTTCAATTAAAATAATTAATTAAAAACTCCTGTCTATTTTAAGGAACCAGTGAAGAAATATCGATATTTCCGAAATACTAGTTGCCTGCCCTTGCTTCGCAATCCTGTTACAGTGAAGAAAATTACATCAAATCTTCCCTGCAAGCATCTTCTACCTGACTCACTCAATTTTTATATGGAAGCTAGCTGATCCCGCAAACGTTGTTTTGCAATATAAATTATTTAATATTAACCAGAGTATAACAAAACCTACGACCTATTCTCAGACCTACCGAATACAGAGAAAAAGTTTAATAAAAGTCGGTCAAGCCGTCTCGGAGGAATTCGATAACAAACACCGTGACACGAAATTTTTATATATAAGATAGATATTATTTTTTTAATTAGCCTAATGGATGTCCCACTGCTGGGAAAATGCCTCCCCTTTTTCTTTCCACCCGTCTCTGTCCCTCGCAAAATCCCGCCAAAATGGGTCAAAACATTCCAAGTCATCCCGCCATCTCCGTTTTGGTCTGCCCCTGCTCCGGTGCCCGTCGCTTAGAACCCAATCGGTGACGATTATTGCCCAGCGATCCGGATGCAGATAGATATTCTAAATCAAAAATTTTCTTACAAGTTTTCAAACATTTTCTTACAACACAATCCATAGGGCAATAGAGAGGGCTATGCTCGGAGTTTTTTCTGCGTGCATTACAAATGATGAAATCCGGGGAAGAACTAAAGTCACCGGCTAGCTCGAAGAATCGCCAGACTTTGGCAGTGGGCAGGGCACATCCCTCGTAGAACTGATGGCGGATGAGGCCAAAACATTCTCGAGTGCCGTCCAGGGATCGGAAGACGTAGTGTAGTTAGGCCTCCAACAATGTGGAGCGACGGCCTGGTTAAGGTTGCAGGATAGCGCTGGATGCGGATGACACGGGACCGATCTGTTTAGCAAACCTTGAGGGAGGTCTATAGCAATAGACGTCTTTCGGCTGAAATGATGATAAAATCCTTGTCCTGACACCAAAAAACACAACAAATACAATATTATGTGAAAACAGTTTCAAATATCTAATACCTAATAATGGACACAGCACCTGCGCTTAATTCTCTCACTTAATAACCGAATCAACTGCAAATCATGGACATCTCATGCGTTATTAAATAATTAAATTGGTATAAATTCAAGTCCGATTCGCCCAGATGCATTTTTAACCCAAAATGATCCTTAAAATATCATTTAATTAAATCACAGGCCTCGTAATGATATGATTGTTTAATGACGGGGCACGGGTTAGGGGCACCGGGACGTCGAATCATTTTAATGAAAACACGGATTTACTTACTAACACGGCATTAAGTTTGACTTTAATATTTTTATTCAGACTTTTATTGTTAGTCACATTGGTTCTTACTTACTTTACCTTTACAACTACGTAACATACGTTTAAAAGATTCATAAAATCTGAAGAGTGTTAGTAAAGTCCACTAAGAATATCTGAAATGAAATGAAAATATTGTTTATAGAAAATACAAAAGAATTCAAATTTTCAATTTTCATTTGGTTCTTAAATCATTTTTATTCATCCGTCAAACAAATGTTAGGCTTAAATTCCTGTTTTACGTGAAAATTGTATTTAAATTAGGTACATAGATTCGGTATAAATTATCTTATTACTGTTTTACTTCTCCAACAAAACGAAAAGTTTATGCTTCGTGGTTATTTCAACCTAATCAACCATTTGTTGACAACAAGATCAAGATGGAGCGACGACCTGGCTAAGGTTGCCGGAGCGCGTTGGATGCGGATGGCACGGGACCGATCTGTTTGGCGAGCCTTGGGGAGGCCTATGTTCAGCAGTGGACGTATTGCGGCTGAAATGATGATGATGAACCATTTGTTCCAAATTCAAACGGCAATTCAAATATCACCAACCTAATGACGAAAAACACTGGCCGATTACATTAAAAAAAAAAAATGCATCAACTTACCAACGTTCAAAAACTAAATTACTTTCAAAACGCTCTATAATTTGTCCCAGCTTATCTTATTCCACGAACTATATTTTTCTTAAACGACACTTTATTATCCCGTGTTTATCCGTTTTGTTGGCATTAGAAAAGGAATGCTTTTTTTCTAATTGCCCCTGAAATTACCCCCGAGGGTAAACGGCGGGTAATTTTTCCCCAGAATTCCGTAATGACATGGCAACCCCGTCGCTTACACGCTGTAATCGAGTGACAAACGATTTTAAAAGGCGACAATCAAGTAGCCACGGATACGAGCCAGTGGTACGCGGTCCTAATCGTTCGTTAAAACTGACGAGTGAGTCTTTCACTGACATGGTTTTATTTTATAACTATAATCTTAATATATGAAATATGCAAAAGTTTTACAGACAGTTGAGAAGGGTTTGGCAATTTTCCTATGGCGTTTAGGTTATGGTTTGCCTATAAATAGCTGTGCTCAATTATTACAAAACCTTTAATCTAGCGAGGTTCAAGTTGGAGCAGAAAGCTTGTTCAACGATTTTTTTTTTTTTAATTTAGACCCTCCTGAAAGTAGATAAAGTGTAAATTAGAATGGGATTATTTTCCAGTTTAGTCGACTCTTTATCTAGGTGTGCGAAATGTTACCTTGCTATCCTGCGGGAACTATGCAATTTTTCGGGATTAATATGTAGTACCATATGTCCTTATCAAGTTTTCGAATTATCTTCATACCAAATTTTCATGGAAATTGTTTAAAGATTAAAATGTGACAAGAAAAGAGAGGTATAGACATTACTTTCGCATTTATATTATTAAGAATGGATTATGTTTTGATGTAAACTAAAGTAACTTTTAAACAACTATCTCAATCTTAATATGAAACTTAAGACACTTAAATTAACTCTAATTTAACTTTGACACCGCGCACCGGCCCCGAATGCTCAAATGAATAGTAATTTAGTTTTTGGATTAAATCGTTCGGCACACGCGACAGCACCACTTTTCTATTCCCGGGACTCGAAACCGTCATTTTACACAATTTTAGTGAATTGCTCTCCGTTCTCGGAATTAATTTGGTATAGCCTTTGAAAACGCAAGGTGTGGTTTTGTGGGCTGATTGTTGTGAAGAGTTTGGAGAACCCGTGGTTAGGCACGACACGATAATCTACTCAATTGTTAGTAAACGTCTGTTACCTTTGAGGGCAACATGGCATTAGGTACAAAGTTTAGTCTGAAATATGGAGTTGTATCTCAATTAAAACTTGATATTATACTACCTACACTATGCTTGGATTTCTATTGTCTTATTTGTCTGATTTTGAATTTTGTTTAAAATTTACCATATTATTATTCTGAAAAATCTTCCGACACAAAGAAACAATAGACAGTATTCCATTTTCAAAAAAGTAAGAACTTGTCACGCGCTTATTCTAGGCGGACCGTACGCGATGCTATTTTATTTTCTCAGATTAGTATTTTTTTAATAGGTATGACCTATTAAAATTTGGATTTAAAAAAAAATCCTAATTAACAATAAGCTGATGAAACTTTTTACAATTGTTCCAGGAATCTCAGTCAAGCAGCGCTGAGCGATGGAGCGGCCGCGGTCCAGAGCACAACATTGCCCTGCAACAGATCCTCAAGCTGCAGGAAGCAAGGGCCCTACACAAGACCTCACTACTCCCAATCTACAAGAAGAACGGCCTACCCTCACCAACCAGCCACGACTACGAACAAATGAAGGAAAAAACAGAATACACTGACGCTAGAGCACTAGAACAGGTCAAAATAGAAGCAGAGTTTAGAAAACTTATGGACCACTCAGCAACAAAGGGCGTCCATGATGACGAATCTTTAAAATATTTTCAACAAGTGATGGAGGCGAAACAACGCTTTGATTACCTACAAAACCTGCATGATAAAGAAAAAACCAAGTATGAGGAAAAGACTATGGAAGTTAAAAGAGAAACTGTGTCGCCAAGACAGAACAGGCCCTCCCCGCAAAGCCAATCTCCGCTACACAGAGCCTCATCTGCTGATCTGTCCCCTAATCACAGTGGGCATCTATCTACCTCGTCCAGTCCACTCTCTACCACTAGTCCCAGAAACTCCTCTCCTTTAAGTCATTTACAAAATATGCAACCATTTGATTTCCGTAAACAAAAGACTAATGAAAAAGAAGACACTCGGAAGCTTGGATTCGACGTGAGTACCGCGGAAAAAGCTACTGTAGAAATGATGACGAACCAGTTCTTCAATTTCCAACTGCCTGGAAATCTGCCGATGCCTGCCATGACCATGGCTTCGTCTTTCAGTCATCCCGCGGCTGTCGTGGCCGCTTTGAGCCAAAATCCTATGGGATTAGCGTCATTACAAGCTCTTCTTCCCCACATGTCAGCGAAAACAGTTGAGTCTTCAGAGAAGAAATCAAACCACGCTACAGGAAAGAACAGCCCAGATGGTGCACGATCAGAAGACGAAAACGTTCTCAATCTCAGCAAAGACGCATACTCGGAAGCAGCACAAAGCTCCAGAAACATGATGATTGCTAAGTGCATAAGTCCACCTAAGAGGCAATGGGGCGCGTCCCAAATGCCTTTAAACTTAGGAACACATTTCATTAACCCAGCTACAGGGAAGAAACGAGTTCAATGCAACGTGTGCCTGAAGACTTTTTGTGATAAAGGAGCTTTAAAAATTCACTTTTCTGCCGTACATTTGCGGGAAATGCACAAATGCACTGTCGAAGGCTGCAGCATGATGTTTAGTTCTAGAAGATCAAGGAACCGGCATAGTGCAAATCCAAACCCTAAATTACATTCGCCACATTTAAGAAGAAAAATTTCTCCTCACGACGGCAGAAGTTCTCAAGTTCATCCAGTACTATTATCGCCACACAATGCGGGACTAAGTTTACCATCTGTGATGAATCCAATGCACCCATTTGGTTCTTACCCACTTCTGAACCATCCTTCAAGCATGAGACAATTTGCTAATCTACCCATAGAATACAAAAATAATCCCAGCTTGAACTTTGGTTCCCTAGATCAAAGAAATTTTATGCGTAGAGATTATGATTCATCAGAAAACAAAGAACACGATGGACAAGGTGAATCCGACGAAGATGATGGAATAGTCGTAGTAGCGGGTGATGATGATGACGAAGACGGTGACCATATGGACACTAGTGATTATTATTCACACCTTAACAAATTCACTGGATCCGTTGAGGACTCTGAGACTGATTATGACCAAAGGAGTGTTGGAGAAAATAATGATAACATCGAAAATAGGAAAGAAAGTACTAGCCCTGAAATTTCTAAGAGAAAGCGAAAAAACTTGAATCCAACTCGTTTTCACACTGAAGGAATAGAAAAACTTGACAATAATCAATTAAATAAGGAAAAAATAGAAAAAAATGATAATGTAGATCTGAAGAGAATAAAAACCGAAGAAATTTCAAATGAAGATCTTGAAAATTTCAGAGAAAACCCTGAAAAAAAGGTAAAAGCTGAGTCTCCCGTCGTCAAACAAGAGCCTACTGAAACTGAATTCAATGCTCAAGATTTACGAGTTAGAGATCCAATGATAGAAAAAAATGATGAGAAATCTATCAGTAAAAAAGAAGCAACCCCTGACCAATATTCATCCGAAAATGCTCTAAAACGCCTGGAGAGTCTATCTAAAGGTGACTTCCACAGTATGTCAAAGCGAAATGATACGCCTAATGCTTCTGGGCCATATAATTTATCAATGAACGATTCAATTGACTACTCTGACCGATCACCGTCTTCATCAGTATCTAGTTATGACTGTACACCGGAAGATATCCAGGGTCAAATATTTGGCCATTTCGATAAGGGCTTCTTCATAAGTACGAGTGACGTCCCCATAGACCCAGAAAATCCTCGCAAATGCATCGTATGTGGCAAGATGTTCCCTAACGTTTATGTGGTCAAATCACATTATCAAAATTCGCATTTAAAAGTCATGCACAAATGCAGCGTAGACGGTTGCAGAGTATCTTTCACAGCTAAACGAAGTAGAGACCGTCATAGTGCGAATATAAATCTTCACAGAAAATTGTTCGGCACGGATGGACTAAGAATAAGAGAGGAATCTCCATTAAGAACAATGGAAAAGACTAAAGAACAAATGGACTTCATAACTAGATATTCTGATGAAGAGCCTGGTGTACCTTACATTGAATCTCACAAATACTACCAGGCGAAAGAGTCAGATAAGATCAAGAATCACTTCAATCACCAGATGCCTTTTGGCTCTCCGTACCCACCTCTTCAACTGCCAGAAGCATATCTCAGCAATCGAGATATGTTTTCTCAACATCCATTCCTCTTCGCACCATTTGGCATGCTGCCTAATTTCCCTCCGATCCCTTTGGGGTTCCTCCCTCCCAATTTAAACGGCTTTGGTTGCCAAAATCAGAATTTCTCACCTCCGCTCGTTGGTAAATTGAATTATTGCGTGGAAGATGAGGCGCCACGACCAAATAAGGATGGGTATTATCCATGTCGGGGTTGCAGGGAGTCGTTTAAAGACCTTTCCAGTTTAAAGGCGCATTGTGAGAGCGTCCACGTTCAGTCATTGCACCGGTGTTCTGTAAGCGGCTGCAACGCTGCCTTCTTCTCGAGGACTAAGAGAAACTACCACAGCGACTCTCATCTCCGCCTTCAGAACGGAAGAGGCATTCACGTCAACACCTCGTGACGTGAATAGAAGGAAACAATTTCCTCGACTGAGTAATCGTCGAATCTCCAGTGCATTTGTGATTTTTTTCATGTAATTACCAAATAGTAATTAATTAAGTATAGTTATGTAATTGAAAGTTTCGTGGACGCCAGTACCTTGTAATTCTCACTCAGTTTCGAATGCATGTTGAGCTTTATCCTTTTCTCCTGGTGACCTACGGCTAAGCTATGTGGGTATATTACATGTCGCCTCAGTAGTTCTGTATATTGTATCACTCAAAACATTGTGATTATTATTCAAAACTTACCTCCTTATTCATAAACCAGATTTGTTATAAGAAAAATTATGTTTTATCTGTCTGACAGAGACTAATGTCAAAGCGACAGATAAAGACAGCCGTATGTTATGAATAAGGCGGTCAGTAGTTCATTTCTTAGCCGTAAACGTAGTTATTAATAAATACTTAAGCTTAAACATTCCATAGTAATAATTGTGCAATAAATAATGTAAATAGCCGATATAATTGTAACAAATGTATAAATTGTAGCTGTAAATTTTAAGGTTAATATTTTAAGATTTCGTAATTTTGTCAGATGTCCTTCATATTATTTTAAATATCATATCAGTCATACAATTTGTTGATGGTGCTATTATAGTTTTGGCGTAGTTTTGATGCAATCATTGATTTGCGAAAAAAGTTGAAAAATTATTGTGAATGGAACCAAGTGTAAATTAATTACATCAATATGGCTTAAAATACAATTACACATTTCCATCTGTAATTTACGTCTGTAGATAACAAAGCTAAAGCTTTTATCTAAGTGAAAAGCTGTACAAAAATTACCCAAATCCTCATTTTATGTTCCGCTTTTGTTATAGCTTAGACAGTTTCAAATAGATGCCCTGTGATGGTTTCTATAATAGTATAACAAATGTAAATCGCAAGTCCAAGCAAGTCATGTATTCAAGAAAATTCCTGCAAGTAGCTCTATATTGCGGCGCATAATCGATCTCTTATAACTCGTTAACTCTACGAACCCGCAATGTATTTAATGCTACGTCGAATTTTTCTTGCGTTTGTAATCTGGGCGATACAATATTACTCTGGCTATCTCGTAAGTCAGTTTGCTTGAAAGTTTCTGGCCACATATAATCACATTTTAAGGATCTAGAAAAAAACTCTTGTGGCTAGGTATAACGTTCTTATTGCTAAGTGCTTCTTTTTTCTACTGTTCCAGTTAGAAAGAGATGCAGGTATCGATAAATTCTATTTGACTTTAGTGGTCTAGGTTTTGTCTCGCAGATTGCTAATGCACAGAAAACACGGTGCTGGAAAAATAGCGGAGGAAATATTCCATTGTGGCGCTCCATCGATCGCTTCTAACTCACCAGCCCCGCGACCCCGCAATGTATTTTACTCGCATTATTTATCTCGCATTCATCTGTTTTTTGACTAGAGCCATAAAATTGGCATTGAAACTTTCAAAACAGCCAGTACCAATGTAATACTCATTTTAGGCTCTCTAGTGCCATAGTCTATTATTGTGAAGTTTTTATATCTGATACAATATAAGATTATATAACTCTGTATAGGAACCAAAAAGTATTAAAGGATGAGACGGTGAACATGTAAATAATAACTTAAGTACGCATGTTATAGGTACTTCCTTTTGCCAAACGATATGCAATAAAATGTTTTGAAAAATTTTTTTTTTCTTTACTCATAAAATTATACATCGTGGCTTAGTGCCTGTCCTATCAATATACCTATCTAATCTACCTATATGGCCGGTACCTGAGCAAAAGAGGACAAGCGTTTCCCTAAAGATAAGACCCAAGCTAGAATGATATACATAGCAAATTTCATCTAAACCGTTAGAACAGTTTCCAAGATAGGTAAGTACCCGAAAGAAATAAAAAAAATACACAAATTTCTCTTTCAAAGGTTTTAGTTATACTGTTATTATTTAATTAAACATTTTACTCTTCATCGTTTATTTAAGAGCTCTGGTCGGTGGAGTAGTCGCCAATCCTCTCTTCTCTCCTTTATTTGGCTTAAAAATGTTAAGAGGCTTCCCGCTATCTCTCGTCCTTTCAATCTTCCCTTCCAAAGTTTTAGAAAGAAGTCGCTGTGGCGTATCAGTTGGCTTAACAACTTGCCTCTCCCACATTTTACTGAAACTATCTAATTTACAATCGATAACCCAAGGCTCTTTCAACAATCGATAAACTGTATTTAAACCCATCAGAACTAGTGTCGGGTTACCACACTGAAACAACCCAGACAAACCTCTAAATTTCAGTCAAATGCGACACATTTGAGAGTTTACACGAACATATCGCCGTCCCCGCAGAATAAAGCCGCAAAGTGCACTTACCTGCTTTTTATTGTTCATGCAGTTTTGGCATCTCCGCGTTAAAATACATCACCTCAATTTTTTCCACATTTTTTTATTAAGTATTTACGAAGATACAAAAAATAAAGACATTATTCTTTGTCACAGACAAAACCCGAAAAATCAGCAATGTGTTATTGCTTATCAGAATTGAAGCAATATTTCGTGTAAAGTATCAAACTTTAGTTTTAAGGTGCAACTCAAATAGAAAATTTATTGCAAAATCCTTTGCCGTTTTCTTCTGGTGCAAGTTTTAATATTAAAATTCCGTAACATCCACTTACAAAAAAAATCTAGATAGTTTAATACGATAACATCCTTTACGTTTCTGTTTTACCTAAATCTTTAGTGTAAAAGCCGTTGCCAAACCGAATAAGCAATTTTTTACGAAGCAAGTGATGTCGTTGTCTCTTTCTACCATAGCGCGAACTGCGTCGCGGACGCAAGTGACCCTTCACTCCGCTTTCAGCTGCTAATTCAGTGTGTTGTGATACATTACGACTTCTGTAGGTACCTATAATTATTATTTGCGATCGACACTTGAGTGAGTTATGAGATTGAACTGCCATGGATAAAAGAAAACTATGCTATCGCAACATAAACCCGCGTACAAGAAGGATGTTGATAATGTCAATTGGACCAGAAGAGCAAGGTAAGATAAATAGCTACTTAATATTTTAACCCTGTTATGATCTCAAGTTAATCAAATTATAATCTCGAATAAAACTTGTTGACATGTGTGTCTTGTTGTAATTTGCAGAAAAAACGTCTTGCGAAACAAATTGCGAAGGGAATAGCAAAATATTGCAACCTAATAATGGTCATAATGTTCCTAACGAGTATTCAAGTACGAGAAAGGGTATGTTTTTTTAATTATTGATTTTTAATTAATATAATAGCACAGCCAGGTTATCCTTTTTAGGGTTCCGTACCCAAAGAGTAAAAATGCGACCCTATTACTAAAACTCCGCTGTCTGTCCGTCTGTCTGTCTTGTCTGCCTGTCTGTATGTCTGTCTGTCTGTCTGTCTGTCTGTCTTGTCTGTCTGTCTGTCTGTTAACAGGCTGTATCTCATGAACCGTGATAGCTAGACAGTTGAAATTTTCACAGATTATGTATTTACGTTGCCGCTATAACAACAAATAGGTACTAAAAACCGGAGTAATATAAATATTTAAGGGGGGCCTCCCATACAACAGACATGATTTTTTTGCCGTTTTTTATAGATAATTGTACGGAACCCTTCGTGCGCGAGTCCGACTCGCACTTGGCTGTTTTATTAATATTGTTTCATCACTTTAATCTCTGAATAAAAGCAAAGATGTAGTTACTGTCGATGATGTATTATTAGAAGGTGATAAACAGATCAGTTGTTTTGCTTACTACATAAGTAGTGTCGATCCAATATTTCAATTTCATTTTGTTTTTGTTTTCAGAAACTTCCCCGCAGGAAGGATCTTGATCCTGGAACTTCAGGCAGGAAGGATCGCGACGGTAATAACGAAAAAGTCAAATGGTCACAAGTAAAGGAGGTAGGCGTTTCAAGCACAACACCAAATCAGATTAAAATTAAATTAAATTTTTCTGAAGATTATGTCGTAGTTAACACTGAGATAGCCACCAGACCCTCAAGAGGTAATGCCAGAACACCCCGCGGAAGAAAAACTGCAACCAACACTGGCAATAGTTCAGCTGGTCGTGGTATAGGCATCGAAACTACTACTGGTTTGGTGCAAAATTTAAAACCTGCTTATAGCCAGCCTATTCCTGTGCCGAAGGCTCTTTACAATGATTTAATGAGTTTGTGTCGAACTGAGGCTATTCCTCGACACTATCAAGAATTTTACAGAGCCTTGAATTGTGATAACAATAATGAAGAAGCTGATTCTGATGTAGATGAGCATTAAAACTTTGGAATCTATTATTTAATCCTTATCACTTACATTTAATGCAGAGTTTTAAAACGTTTTTACCTACTTGTTTTTAATTTAAGTCTAATTGTTTTTGTGCTTTTAAAAGTAAAAGTAGCATAAGTAGCATAAATGTTAAGTGAAGTTTAAATGCTAAACACTTAGATTGCAACTGTACAACTAGGTTTTCAAGGCTGTACTTAAATTATTGATTTCTTGAAATTAATGTGCTAATATAACCAAAGTGTATTTTTTTTGTTAAGTTTAGAGTAATTTATTGTATCAGGCGTTACTTTATCCATATTAATGAAGTGAAACAATTACTTTGCTCACCCGCAACCTTACGATAGTTACGTTTATGTAAGAAAGGCGTGTTCATGCAGTTCCTCCACTGTACGGTCACACACAAATCACACAAACCCAACCATCACCACCACCAAACTACACTGACGCGTTTCGAACTCAACCAGAGCTCATCTTCAGAGTTGGTACCACAACCGTACGCCAAATGTTAGACTAACAAGCCAAAACAAACACAACACACACAAGTTAAAACATTTGTTTTGGCTTGTTAGTCTAAGATTTAGTAGCATAGCGTACAACTAGCCAACTCTGAAGATGAGCTTTGGTTGAGTTCGAAACGTGTCAGTGTAGTTTGGTGGTGGTGATAGTTGGGATTGTGTGTGTTCGTACAATGTGGAGGTGGAGGAAGGAACTGCATGAGCACTAATTTCTTACATAAACGTCACTATCGTTAGGCCGCGGGTGAGCAAAGTAATTGTTTCAGTTCATTAATTTTAGAGTAAATTGACTATTGTTGTTATTGTTAAGTTGTTCATTACAAATAAATACAGAAGAATAACTAAGTTTATTAAAAATTAAGAGATTAAGGTAACCAATCGGAAACACTTGTTTATGATAACATTTTTAGGAGTATTTTTAAGTTTTATGCTGGCTACTTATCCTAAAGGCCAGTGTTAATGAAAGATTACGTTTTGTTGTTTCTTAAAAGTATTAAAGTTACGTTTTTTTCTACTAAAAGATTTTTATTACTTTAACATTTTAACTCGTTCCCCTTCTGGTATTTTGTAAAATGATGTTACAAATACAAAAAGATTCTATGAAATTCTGAAAAAAACATTAACCATTTATTACTTTATCAGTAATATTATAAATGGACCAGAATAAAACAGTAATATTGTGTTGCCATTACAACCATATTGTAAAAAATACAAAGAACATAAAAGTTACTGTTCATTACAAAACTAAAAAATAAATAAAAATAGACGAACAAAGCCGTAAAGTAATTTTACAAATACTAGAAAACACAAAAAGTTTTGTAAGTCGTTTTTTTATCAATAACTTTTAAATTATGAAAACTTTATCCAAAATAGATATTGAAATAAGTGGGGGGAAAAATTAGCTTTTGAATGCCACTAAAACTTACCTCCTACTGCTTATAATTATAAAGTTGTGGATAAATTTCGGTTTTTATTTATTCCTGTAAAATTGTCTTTTTTCACTTGCGGCTTTATTCTGCGGGGGCGGCGATATGTATTATTATGGGTAACTCGAATAATTCTCGAGATTGTAAGCAGCAAGTGTGCTATAAAAAAAGTAGACTTTTTAAGCACAAAAGGTACTAGGCTGCACTGAAAGTTTCGGGAATCGATTATTTAATGGTACAATAGTGTTTCAAATTTAACCTTTTTATAACCATAGAGGTCTTGTCAACTCATTGCAGCAGGCAGTTTGAAAAAAAAAGTTGACAATTTTTAGTAATTGTTTTTTTAAAACGGAGTTGTTGCCGCCAAAATTGAAGTAACGCGAGAAATTTTAAGAGCTATGAATTTTTATGATTTTAAGAGTGGTTTATATCAAAAATAATGCCTTGATCGGACGACTTATGCATTTGGGGAGGGAGTTGCATGAAAGACGACTGTGTATCGCTGGTTTTCCGAATTTTACCGCGATCATGTGAAACACAGTGATGATTTTCGTGAAGGGCGGCCCAAATCTGGGGTTACTCAACAAAATGTCGATGCAGTGCGGGACCTGATCAACAAAGATCGTCATGTCACATATCGTGAAATTCAGTCATGTTTAGGGATTGCAATGAGTCAAATCCAAACTATCTTGCAAACAGAACTGATCGTGAGAAAGCTATTTTCCCGTTGGGTCCCACACCAACTTTCTGATGAACAAAAGGGGGCCTGGGTCAATTGGTGCCTTATAAATTTAGAAAGGTTTAACACAGGAACTTCCAACGCAGTATATAAAATCGTGTTGGGTGATGAAACGTGGATACATGCTTACGAACTTGAAAATTAAAACCAATCACGAGTTTGGGTGTTCGAAAACGAACTGCGACCGACCAAGATTGTTCGCTCCCGAAGCACGGCGAAAAAGATGGTCGCCACTTTTGTCTCGAAATCAGGGCAAGTTGCGACTATTGCATTTGAGGATCGCAAAACAGTTAATGCAGACTGATATACTACAAATAGTCTGCCTGAAATCTTTGATATACTCAAAATAGAAAACTCCAACCGATGCATCATTCTCATCACGACAACGCTAGCGACTTCACTGCTCATCAAACAAATGAGTATTTGGGCTATTATAACACCGAATTAATGACCCATCCACCATACAGCCGTGACTTGGAGTCTTAATGATTTCTATACATACCCTAAAATTAAAGATAAGCTACGCGTTCAGCGATTTCTGTCACTCGAAGCAGCAGTGGACACCTTCATAAGTGCCATTTCGGGGACTACATCTTTGGAGTGGAATAACTGTTTCAATATTTGGTCTAAGCGAATGAAAAAATGTATAAATATGCTTGGAGAATACTTTAAAAAACAGTAAAAGTACATTTAACTCTTTACGCTGGTCCATTTTTTGTATTCCCGAAACTTTCAGTGTGACCCACGTAAAGAAAACCGGGGTGACTTTAAACTGCGGGGTAAATTACAAAAGTAGTTTGACGACGAACTAATTTTCATTCACATTTGTTACTTCGAGTAGATTTGTCTTCGCCGATCTTCTTTTCGTCTACATGTCAAACACTCGCTTCACATGGACGAAAGACATTTTGAGACTCTCAAAGTGGCCCCAATTTGATCAAAATCACCCCGGTTTGAGGTAATAAGTAAGTCCTAAGTAGCAAAAAGAGGGCGTGTAAGTTAATCTTAGTAAGTAGGTGTACATATTATGCGAATATCACGGACTAGCGACTCTATAAAGGTTGCTGATTCTTAGGAGTAATTAGACACGATCGCTTCTCATCAAATGACTCCGCCTACTCTTTTGGACTCTCTGTCCATAAAAAAAAGCATTCTAAAGACACACCTCTGGGAAATAATGAAAAACAACAAAATTAATAAATAAATTAACAAATATAGGTAGAAAAAATATGTAAAGCTCATAAAAGCATATAAATTCATAGGATACCCTCTTAATCTTTACCGTGAATGTCAAGTTCTAACAGTGAGAAGTTTGTTTATTCGTCAGGTTATACTTAGGAAGCATAGGGAGCTGAAGTTTGATGCAGAGCTTATTTTGAATAAGCGACGTACGGATCGTGTCTGTGCAGTGAACATTTCTCGTTTGGCACTCTCCGGTCGCCTTTTCTACTATCTTAGTCCAAAGCTCTATAATAAAATTAATAAGCTGAAGAAAATATATACACTTACACTTAGAGAATGCAAATCTAGGATTACTAATTGGCTGGTAGGATTATCATATGGGGAGATCGAGGACTTGATCATGTTTCACTGACAGCACCTGAGGGGCACATTTATACATTTATACATTTATTTATTTATTTATTCATAAACCAATAGAATTTTATAATATTACAGGTTATACAATACAAAATAAAGCACAACCCAACATCACATACTTAACTCAATTTATAAATCTACACTCACTCACAAATGCACACCTACACACATACACACACACACACACACACACACACACACACACACACACACACACACACACACACACACACACACACACACACATTCACACACACATTCACACACACACATTCACACACTCACACACACACACACACACACACACACACACACTCACACACACACACACACACACACACACGCATGTACGCACGCATGCTCGTTTGCATGAGTTTGCATGTTAGTAAGTATAAGCTACTATTGATTTGTTTATAGCTTGTTGACCTCCTATCAACCTCATAATACGAGTACCTATGTTGTTAAATTGAAAATTGTACCTACTGAAATTGTCAGCACTTATCGGTGAGTTTCCGGGATGGGGGCCTGGAGATCTGTAATACAGGTTTTACCTAGTTCAGACTCCAGTCCCTCGCAAAAGTTACTAGTATCTAACTAATGTATGTAATGTGTGTAATGTATCTAATAATGTTGTATTATTTATAACTTGCTGTTACCTATGTACTTTTGTGAGGAGAAAATATACGATTATTATTTATTTTTTATTTATTTAATCATAAAACGTTGTTACGCTTCTGTTGACTTTCTTTTTCTATACTTAAATCAATAAAGCACATCGCTCGTAGAACTGATGACCGATGGGGCAAAAAACCTTTTTGTTTTGAGTGGCATCCACGGACCAAAAGATGCAGTTGTGGAAGGCCTCCAACAAGATGGAGCGACGACCTGGATAAAGTTGCGGGATTGCGTTAGATGCGGTCGGCACGGGATCGATCTGTTTGACAAGCCTTGTGGGAGGCCTATGTTCAGCAGCAGCTACTTCTGTTGTATAGGACATTTTTGATTGTGTTAACTTAACATTCAATTATTCCTATCTGTCATTTGACATTTGCCATTGCGGAATCAAGACGGAACATAATCTTTTCATGTTCTTAGACAAGCCTAAAATGACGTTTTCTATGAATGCGTGCGAACAAACAACATTATCTATTTTATAACTGTTGTAAGCACACTACTTACATGAAAAACGAGATGAATTATTTTAGGGGGCATGCGTATTTCGTAAGAAGCTTGCGTATTTTGTTGTTTTTTTTTTTTTTTTTTTTTTAATTTATTTCTCATAATCAGAATACATTTTTAAAATAATTATCTGCCAAACTGCATGACAGTTTGTTGGCAGAAAAATTTCACTCTCTGAAACTCTGATCTTAATCTACTTAAATCCTTTACAAAAGAAAGAAAGAAAAAAAGAGAAAACTACATACTAAGCTATAATACCTACACTTGCATACAAGAAGGCATTCAAATTTGCCGAATCATATACTTTAACTCACTTTATATAGTATACTCAATTTATTTTATCCTACTCGCTAACATCAGAATATCCCTACTACTTAATTCTACTCAACAATGTACTTTTAATTTTATTTTTATAGGTGACTTTGGAGGTTTTACAATACATTAGATTTTCCATCTCATTTAGTATTTTAGGTATCATATATTTTCTTGTACGCTTACCATAATAATTACATACTTTAGGTACACACAGTTTTCGCTTATTAATTTCCCCCGTTACACTTCTAGTTGGATATACGTGACTGATAGGTACTTTAAATCGCCTCGAATTGTACTGTTCTAATGCCAATAAAAGTGAACATTTTTCATGCACTGGTAATACCTTACAAATCGGAAATAACTCATTGTACACCTTGTTACACTTATCCTTTGTTTTTTTGCCTACAAGATATTTTAAAAATCTAATTTGTAATTTCTTAATTTTATCTAAATAAGTTCGAAATGTGCGTCCATAACTACTAAGCCCATATGATAGAACTGAGTCCACCAAAGCATGGTACACCATGTACATTGTGGCTCGGCTAACAGCACCACGTAAGTGAAAAAATTTACCTAAAATAGACCTGAGTTTGTGACACACATTACTCACATGAATTTTCCATGACATGTTCTTATCCACCGTCAAGCCGAGATATTTGTAGCTATCGACAAAGTCAATCGCTTTACAATCACAGCCCTGTTTCTTTCTATGAAGGCACTCATAACTGTGTCCTAAGATGTTAAAATTGGCGTCATCATGCTTATTATACGGTGAGCGAATATGCATACACTTGGTTTTACCGAAATTGATTATAATGCCATTATCATGTGCCCATTTTATAACTTCTTCAAAGTCACACTGAACCCTATGAGACACTGATTGCAAGTCATCGCCAGCGAAAACCATACAGGTATCATCAGCGTACATGTACATTTTACAGTGTTTGACTACATTGCACACACTGTTGACATGCATGATATAGCCCACGGGGCCGTAGACTGAGCCGGTGGGGACACCGGAGACAACGTCGGCGCGGGCGCCGGCCGCGCCGCGCACCACGGTCCGCAGCGCGCGGCGCGTCAGGTACGCGCGCAGCCACTCCAACAGCGGGCCCCGCACGCCACACTCGTGCATGGCTTGTATTAACTGCTCGTGCTCAAGTGTGTCAAAAGCCTTCCTGAAGTCGATGAAAACTGTTACTACTTGTTTACGATTGTCGTGTATGTGTGACATTAACAGTCGTATCTCGTGATCATAATTAAGGGAATGTTGCCTAGGATGGTCACCCTACGATCGTGTGACATTTCCCGCGACATTACCGCCACGCCACCGTCACGTCTGTCAGGGTGACGTCGCGTGACGCGAGCTCTTCCATTATTAAATTCGATTATCGAGCCTCCTATTGGTGATTTTTAAATCTGTTTGCTCGGGGGTGTCGGCGCTGTCTGAGTCACCTTTAATGGGGACATGATTGGCTTTGTTTTGTATGTAAGGAAAGTTCTCTATGAAGTTAAGAAAATTACAAACCTGTAAGGTACTGGCTGGCTGGGCACGTTGCCCGAATAACAGACAGAAGATGGAAACGACGAGTCATCGAATGGATGCAGCCCCGAGGTAAAAGACAAATGACGGATGAAATCCAAGAAATAGCCGGAAATTAGTGGATACCTACTAAAAGCGCAAAGTAGAAGAGAGTGAAACAGTTGGAGGACGCCTTTAACCAAAACGGGGCCATGCTGTCTTAACAAAAAATTATGTTGTTATATTTTATTTGTCTGTGTGCATGGAACAAATAAAAGGCTTTATAAAATAATATACAGTTGTGGCCATATAATTAAGAACGATTATTTATTGAGATGATTTTTTCAAAGTAACAAGTATAACTAATTGCCCGTATTTTTTTTATTTCTCTCGGTATTGCAAAACTTTTCCGTACTACCGGTACATTAATTTATGCAACATTGTTGGCTAAAAAATTAATAGAGAAACTTTATACATTCGATCTGAACCTAGTATTAGTACTTACTGGCTGGTCACGTAATTAAGAACGCTGAATAGTTTATTGTTTTTTCAAATTTAAATAGAGAACACTGTGTGGCTCTGTGGTTGTAGATTATTATTCGTATAATTTTGGCGCCATTTCGTGCTGTTAAAGTCTTAAAAGTGATTACTTCGTATAAAAACAATGGGAAAAAATAAAAGTTGTGATAAATCTACAAGAGAAGTAATAATAAAACTTCGCGAGAAGAATTGGTCGTATAAAAAGATAGCCGACCATCTGCAATGTTCAAAAACAATGGTTTTCCATGCCGTAAAGCATTTTTCCACGTATCAAACTACTTCAAACGTTCCGCGTGGACCTAGACAGAGAAAGTCATCTCGTCGAGATGATCGAAATATCGTTCGTTTGGCAAAACAAAATCCTTTTAAAGGGTCTAATGAGTTGAGAAAAGAATATTTTGGCGAAAACAACCCTTCAGCAATCTCTGCACGCACTATTCGAAGGCGTTTGGTAGAAAATAAGTTGAACGGAAGGATAGCAAGGAAGGTGCCTATGTTGAAACGATGTCATAGGCAAGCCCGACTTGCATTTGCAAGAAGGTATGAAAACTGGACAGTCAGACAGTGGAAAAACGTTCTTTTTTCTGACGAGACAAAAATAAATAGGGTATGTTCTGATGGAAAACGATATGTATGACGCCCTCCGAATAAAGCATTCGACCCAAAGTACACAAAAGTGACATTAAAGCATGGCGGGGGAAATGTGAAAATTTGGGGGTGCTTTTCTGGACATGGCGTTGGACCTGTTAGGCTGATAGAAGGAAACATGGATCAATTCCAATACAAAAATATACTGCAAGAAACAATGTTACCATATGCCGAAGACGTGCTTCCGGTTATTTGGACATTCCAGCACGACAATGATCCAAAGCATACTGCACGCACCGTTAAGGAATTCCTCACATCACAATCAGTTTCTGTCTTAGATTGGCCAGCCAACAGCCCAGATCTTAACCCAATAGAGCATCTTTGGTGCGAAGTCAAGAAAAAGGTTTCATATCGACAGTGTGGCAATTTGAGAGAGCTGTACGACGTTTTCTTAGAAGAATGGAACTCTATTTCTCTTGCGAAATGTCAAAAATTGATAGATTCAATGCCTCGCCGGTGTAAAGCCATAATTAGAAGCCGTGGACATGCTACTAACTATTAATTTTAGTTCAAATGTATTAAATTGCTTTTTTTTCTATACCAACTTCACATTAATATGATTTATTTAATCTAAGTTTCATATAAAACAACTCTCGGGCAGTTTAATAAATCGTTCTTAATTATTTGTCCAGCTTCATTACTATTTGAATTTATTAGTATAGAGAACAAATAAAATTTGTAAAAAAAAATGTTAGCAATTATACACTATTATTATTAATCCTGTTTGCTCTATCCATGTGGCTATTTTATAACATAACTTGTTACTTCTAAGAAGAAACACAACTAGACATATGACATGATTTAGATAAAAAAAAATCGGAAACTTCAAATTGTTCTTAATTGTATGACCACCACTGTATAACAACATAATTTTTTTTATACCTAATAGGTATTATAAGTTATACCTACTCGTAGCACCATGCTTATTTTTTCCGTAGCTATCTGGCAAAAGCAAAAAGTTGCTGACAGATGAAAAAAATAATTCTCATTTCCAAATGGGGGCTAGCTGCAGGATAGCCTAGAACAGGTACGTATTATAATACCGAAGTTCTAAAAACCAAATTACAAAAAACCTATAAACTAAGTAACTCGTAGCTGCGAACATTAAAATGCTGAATATTTATTTGAGCCAATTAAAGCTTAAAATCCTGAAACTACTCTTGTTTGGCCGAAAGCCTAAAAATTCGAAGACTATAATCCCGAAAAATATGACCCCGTAGTTTAGTAACCTACTTACCTTCATTTGATCACACAATAACGTAGATTAACGACTTAATTTGGTCCTGGAGCTTTGTCGCAAGCAGCCAAAGCTGCCGCTCGCAATTAATCTACTTTTTAACATTTTAACCTTCAGAATTTTGTACTTAGGTAAGTCGTTGGGTACGAGCTTAGATATATATAGGCTATCGCATTTTATAATTTCAGCTTTCGTGATTGTTGGTAAGCGTCGATACCTATTTCAATTGCACTTATAGTAATATTAAATTTTCGGTATAATAAATAATGTCTACCCAGCTAATAATGACCTTTGCTAGGCTAGAAGACGCTACATGGGCTAGCCATTACAGTATTTTCAACTTAAAGCTATAACAATACGTCTTTATACAAATTTAAAATCGTTCAATCTATCTGGCCACTTTCAACTTAATTTAAAAATAAGTTCAAACCAACAAAGGTAGGTAAATAAAAAAAAGTAAAACAGCTACTCGCAACAACAATACGCATCCCAAAGTCGCGGGCGTCAGTTCGTTCATTTACATAATCAACTCTCATCAAAGAGATTTGCATCCAAAACGCACAACGAATTAAATTCAGAACACTACTACCATTATAACAATTCACCTTTCATCATCTCTACAGCTTTAATATTAAGGTTTAAATTCTTTAATAAAGGGAAAGTTTTATGTTGTGCCGAATATTCAAAATAAGAATTCAAACGTCCCGCTTGTCAGCAATTTGTTTTGAAGAGAGACCATTTCTAATTCGCAAAAAGAACGATCGTTCTATGTTTAAAAAGTAACGTCACGCAAGCGTTAGGCTGAGTTCATATTGTGTGCGAGTTTACTTTATAAACAAACATACATCGTTATCGCGGGAGCAAGAACAAATCAGTTTAAGAACATATACAGTTGTGGCCATATAATTAAGAACGATTATTTATTGAGATGATTTTTTCAAAGTAACAAGTATAACTAATTGCCCGTATTTTTTTTATTTCTCTCGGTATTGCAAAACTTTTCCGTACTACCGGTACATTCATTTATGCAACATTGTTGGCTAAAAAATTAATAGAGAAACTTTATACATTCGATCTGAACCTAGTATTAGTACTTACTGGCTGGTCACGTAATTAAGAACGCTGAATAGTTTATTATTTTTTCAAATTTAAATAGAGAACACTGTGTGGCTCTGTGGTTGCAGATTATTATTCGTATAATTTTGGCGCCATTTCGTGCTGTTAAAGTCTTAAAAGTGATTACTTCGTATAAAAACAATGGGGAAAAATAAAAGTTGTAATAAATCTACAAGAGAAGTAATAATAAAACTTCGCGAGAAGAATTGGTCGTATAAAAAGATAGCCGACTATCTGCAATGTTCAAAAACAATGGTTTTCCATGCCGTAAAGCATTTTTCCACGTATCAAACTACTTCAAACGTTCCACGTGGACCTAGACAGAGAAAGTCATCTCGTCGAGATGATCGAAATATCGTTCGTTTGGCAAAACAAAATCCTTTTAAAGGGTCTAATGAGTTGAGAAAAGAATATTTTGGCGAAAACAACCCTTCAGCAATCTCTGCACGCACTATTCGAAGGCGTTTGGTAGAAAATAAGTTGAACGGAAGGATAGCAAGGAAGGTGCCTATGTTGAAACGATGTCATAGGCAAGCCCGACTTGCATTTGCAAGAAGGTATGAAAACTGGACAGTCAGACAGTGGAAAAACGTTCTTTTTTCTGACGAGACAAAAATAAATAGGGTATGTTCTGATGGAAAACGATATGTACGACGCCCTCCGAATAAAGCATTCGACCCAAAGTACACAAAAGTGACATTAAAGCATGGCGGGGGAAATGTGAAAATTTGGGGGTGCTTTTCTGGACATGGCGTTGGACCTGTTAGGCTGATAGAAGGAAACATGGATCAATTCCAATACAAAAATATACTGCAAGAAACAATGTTACCATATGCCGAAGACGTGCTTCCGGTTATTTGGACATTCCAGCACGACAATGATCCAAAGCATACTGCACGCACCGTTAAGGAATTCCTCACATCACAATCAGTTTCTGTCTTAGATTGGCCAGCCAACAGCCCAGATCTTAACCCAATAGAGCATCTTTGGTGCGAAGTCAAGAAAAAGGTTTCATATCGACAGTGTGGCAATTTGAGAGAGCTGTAAGACGTTTTCTTAGAAGAATGGAACTCTATTTCTCTTGCGAAATGTCAAAAATTGATAGATTCAATGCCTCGCCGGTGTAAAGCCGTAATTAAAAGCCGTGGACATGCTACTAACTATTAATTTTAGTTCAAATGTATTAATTTGCTTTTTTTTCTATACCAACTTCACATTAATATGATTTATTTAATCTAAGTTTCATATAAAACAACTCTCGAGCAGTTTAATAAATCGTTCTTAATTATTTGTCCAGCTTCATTACTATTTGAATTTATTAGTATAGAGAACAAATAAAATTTGTAAAAAAAAATGTTAGCAATTATACACTATTATTATTAATCCCGTTTGCTCTATCCATGTGGCTATTTTATAACATAACTTGTTACTTCTAAGAAGGAACACAACTAGACATATGACATGATGTAGATAAAAAAAAATCGGAAACTTCAAATCGTTCTTAATTGTATGACCACCACTGTATAACAGAATGTCTGTTTAGTATACGGATATATTCTGCCTACAAGTTCTAAGCATCTAAGAAGTATTAGTAGCACACAGTTTTCGCTGGAAAAGGTCAATAAAATTTGTCTTATATTTACTGTTTAAACGTTTACCTACATAGAAGTCAATGTGTCTACTTGAATAATAAGCAAACAATGTGTGTAATTTTTATTAACATTCCATTTCATTTTTTTTGATTCCATTTGGATTTCATAATAGATCACAAATAATTATATTCACAACACAGTTATTATTACGAATAATTAATAAATGACAATGTCAAGCAAGAAAATTGGCTGAAGAGTTTGACGCTACGATTGCGTAATTAATCTTTTTTAGTAATCAAGTCAAGTATGGAGGTCTGATATTTAGTAATATAGTTGATAAATTTTGAACTCTTGATCATAAATGTTGCTCGATAAAAGTGTCGCTTCTGCTATTGCTAATTGTCATAATCTTTCAGTACTGTCAAATCGTTTTTGCTCCCGCGATAACGATGTATGTTTATAAATAAAATTCTGTCAATATCCGTATTTAATATTATAATTAAATGCGAAAGTAACTCCGTCTTACTGTTTGTGTGTAACCCTTTCAAACTCAAACCGCTGAACTGGTTAGATAAAATTCCTATGGAGGTAGTTTCATACCCTGCGAAGGACATTAGGATAGTTTATGTCCCGGAAAATTGCATAAGTAGATACCGCGGAATAGCGATAAACAAACTATTTGCAGATGAAGTCGCAGACAACAGCTATTACTATAGCATTATACCTATTATTAGGTATGCACAATTCTTGTTGTCGTGCAATGTTTCAGAAGACGCTGCTGCTTATTTTGTTGAATAAAAAAAAAAACCCAAAATTATTCTCGTAAGTCCCAGTTGTAGGTACAAATCAATACTTAGTGCTAATAACTGTCAAACGCACTATTTGAAGTACATTTTTTTTTAATTCAATGTATTGAAATAATAAGGTAATTTCCAAAATCTAAAGTCTAAATAAAGTATTTACTATTAAATTCTGTCGTAAAAAGTCAGGACTTAAGAGTATATTATTGTGATACCGAGTGTGGCAGTGTAAATGAATAAAAATCTTTATTTAAATGGGTAATATTAGTTTTATTAAAATCTAACGGTTTAGTTTTGAAATTACCTACCTCTAGAACGTCATTCTGATTCATTAGAAAAAACAAATTAACTTTTACATGAACGCGCCTTAACAACTTCCGAATTTGAATTTGAAAAGTTCGAAATGGCGCTCACTAGATTTTTTTTCACTGAGCCGTCAATTAGATTGCGGCTTCTTAGGGAGCCAGTGTTATTACAGCCTAGTTGGTTGCCAATTTGTCTGGTCGTGAAAATATTGGGTGCAATTTGGACAGATCGATGGACACACGCACAGATGTTTGATTGTAATTGAATAATAATAACAAAATATAGATTTAGCATTAAAACAGCTTGTTTTAAATTTTCCATTCATTTTGAAACAAAGAAAAACAAAGAAAAATATTTTTTCGTGACATAATCTTGAATTAACAAGAGAAAAACTGTAACAGACAATGATATTTTAAGTGTAGATACGTTATATGCTCACATTATGCCCAGAAAAAATGCTCCGCACGCGGCGGCAGGCACACACACATACACGTTTCATTTTACTTAGGTACATTTTATTACATTGACAGACGGTATACGGTAGAGATGGCTTCATTAAGACGATATGAAGAAAAAAGACAAGGCAAAGTGTAAGCAAACGTCACAATCCGACTGATTCCAATGGTCACAATTAGGACCATTTCGCGGCACACTTTTGGTGCGTTGGTGGCGTATCTACCTCTTTTTTGTATATAATATCATTGGTAACAGATACAACATTATATTGTCACGTAATGGTCCCAACTCAGCATGATGTCAGCTATGCAGCTGACGCTGGTCTTCCGTTCGAACCATTTTACCCACAAATCAAACGTAAACTTTCAACGTTAAACCAACAATAGAGAAATATTCTCTAGGCAGATGTAAATTTTCGTGGAATCCAGTTGACATATTCACAGTACCAGAAGCAACTAAATACCTACGTAATAAAGGTAGTTACAGAACTTTTAATTTCAACGCCAAAACTACTAACTTAGTTACTTACTTACCTACTTAGATCAACTTGACCAAAATTCGCATTTTTATGATAGAAAATGTAACCACGAATATGTGAGTAAGAGTAGCCTACTTACCTAAGTATGAGTAGAGAGGTAGTGTACCTATAGTTAACAAAAATATCAATGATGGATGTAAGAAAAAGTTTTATTATTCTATAGGGTCACTTGCACAGTCCAGGGTTAAAAAATTAAATCGTTAACCCTGGGTTAAGACATGTCCATACATTTTGACACTTCTTAACTCTGGGTTAGCAGTTAACTCGGAGTTAAGTAGCTAGCTAACTCAGGTTCGCGCAAGCCCGACTTAGGCTAGGCACGCACGGGTGACTTTTGTCAGGGTGACATAAACGTTTTTGTCACTGAGAGGACATGTATGGAGATACGCGCATGTTATGACGTGACAGTTACGTCAGTTCGCGCTAGCCCTTACTTACAATGAATGAATGAATGGTATTGAATTCATGTATTCACATAAATTTGAAATGAACACTTCAGTTCTTATTTTACAGAAACCTAGGTACCAAGCTATTGATTATCATTGGACTTGGGAGCATACTAGGTACCTACACCACTTGAAAATATATACCCAAATCATTTTACATTATGCACAATTACGTATAAAAACAGCCAGTCATACAAAAACAGCAACCCCAAATAATCACGCAAATTTCCTGACGCAAAAACCCTTACAGTATGCAAAACCTCAATTTGGACCGACCATAGACCACAACAGAGCATAAAGCACGTCACATTTATCTCTGGATTTCTTCATCACGTCTCCTCATGCACGCGAGCCCTCGAGAAACAATCGAATTCGGACGGTCCAATTTTGAAATTTGGAAGCACTGCCGCGAGCCGCCATATTGCACGCGACTTAACGGCTATTGTTTTGGGTTACGTTGCGCTTGAGTTGGGCGTGTTTGGACTTAAAATGAGATAAAGTATCGTTTGTTAGTTGTATGGTTGTATGTCTTAATTTTTTTTTAAAATCTCGATTATTATTAATTACTAATTGTTTAATTCTCATATAGGCTGGGATGGGAATTTTTATATTAGGTAATCTAGCCTCTTCGTCAGTTGAAACCCTATACCTACAAATATTTATTTTAAAAACCACGAAATTTCACGCTATTACTATTTTGGGGTTTGAAATTATCAGTTTGAAAATAATTAGGCATGTATGTACCTGTCTTCATTCAAATTTTAAGACAGTACATCTAACTATCATAAGTAAGAAGCTTGTCTGTCTCGTCATCATCATCATCATGATTTCACCCGAAAGATGTCCACTACTGAACATAGGGCTCTCCCAGGCCAAGCAGACCGGTCTTGCGCCATCCTCATTCAACGCATTCCCGCAATGTTAACTTAATCTTTTGGAGCCCTACTAACACTGCGTCTTCCAGTCCGTGAACGCCATTCGAGAACCTTTTGCCCCTCTCGACTATAAGTTCTACGAGCGATGTGTCCTGCCCACTGCCACTTGAGTCTGGCTTGTCTACTTTTCCGTTATTATCTACGCTACTGCGACTGTCTGTCTAAATTTGTACAAAAGAAATCTTTACAATTACATTTTACTCACTTCACGGAACCCATCTTAAGCCTTCCTTGCAAAAATAGTCCAAGGACAATAAGTAAGAGACCTTGGATAGCGGCGCGTGCTGTTTTTTTTGCGATAAATACTTTGACCTCCTTCGTCTCGCCTAAAACCTTCCTAGAAATATGACTATCTATCTGTAGATAACCTAAGAGGCCTCAAGAAAATTAAATTACAACGGCGCCACCCGTGGTGGGAAAGACATTTACTTTATTATGTTATCTGTTCAATTGTTTGCAACAGGATAGGAATCACTTACATTTTGTTTCGATTTTGATTTTGGGGGGGGGGGGGGTCGCAAGAATATTTTAGGTTTTCAAAAAGATTGAAAAAAACACTGTTTTACTCAATTCCAAAAAAAACATCATTAGCTTCATATTGCATGATGTAATGACACCGGTGCTATGTTTCATGCCCCTAGATTTAGCGGTTTTATAGATAAGTACTTAGGTAATATGATTTAGTTTCGGATTGTGTCCGTTAGAACATTATGTAAAAGACGTTTAGTCAGTTACTTTATCATTCGGTCGGTGAATTAGGAGCTAAGTTCAAAGTACCCGTTAGGTACGTACCTACTCAGGCAAAACATAAAAGTATTAGGAATTAAGTAGTAGGTAGGTGTATAATATTACGGTCTCTAAGTAATAGGTATTTTTATCTACCAACTTACTTATACATATTTAGATATTGTCACCGCAACCCGATGCAACTTGGATTCTTACCGACTGGTTTAATATGTAGGTAGATATACGTAAATATGAATCATTCGAATTGGTAAATTAATTGTATGCTTAAAAGCAGCCAAAGGCATAACATTCAAAGCGCGCATGATATTCGAAAAATTTTTATTCAAAAATTACGCAAATTGACAGTGACTGGCAGTGTGAGAACTTTCTTTCGTGATTCCAAATTTAAATGACGCGTCTCAGCGTGATCGACTGGTGCGATTTTTGAATTCCGAATTTTGAATGCAATCCTTTATTCAAATATTTCGAATTAAAGAAATTCCTTTCGACTCCTGTTTCTTTTTAAAACGCGTGGGAATTTATTGGGAATTTTTCCAATACGATGCGTGAATTTGCATGGTAAAGGGGATACAATTTAAGCGACCTCCTTTTGTTTCATTGAAATTGGCTGAATCAGAAACGAATATTCATTGACGTAGATACGTCAAGTGCAAAAATAAGAGCCTATGACGATTTAATCGTCTCATAATTATGAACCTACCAATACCTTAATTCGATGACATAAGAGATATGGGACATATTTATGAGCAAATTATTTATCTGTACCTACCTACGTACCTACTGTTGTACTATTAGATCTTATATTAGGTAGGTACCTTCCATTGATTGTAAAGTAATTTTATTAATTGTTAACTAGACGATAATAATGTAAATAGTTCGTAACTGGTAGGTACCTATTATCTAGTCTAAACAAGTGTCCCACTACGTACTAGGCAAATCCTTCTTTTCGCATTAGGTATCTACCTAATTTAGAATTCAAAATCAGTTTAAGTACAAAGGTACTAGACTAGATATATTAACCTAAAAAACATTTAGAACTAAAGGTCAATAGGCAGGTACCTACTCAAGCTTCCGTGATTTTATTAGATTTCCATTTTAACTGATGATCTAAATAATAATCAGACACAACCGCGAAAAAAAACGATTCCAAAATCACGCACCCGCTAATTTTACATTTAATTCGATAAACCTTTGCCTCTTCAGCAATCGATTTATAAACGCTATCAAAATTCCCACACGGAAGCCAAGCGTGCCAACCTAACCATGTAAAAAAAAAACTATAAATTAACCATCGAGATCAATCCCAAATTTGAATTTCGAATTCGGTCGCCAGAAGCTCTGGTTCGCGCACGCTTCGAAAAGTAACGCACGCAACTTTGGTAGCGCCAGTTTAATCTATGAGGAGACCTGTGAGAATATGAACAGATATATATTATATCTTCCGAAAAACAACCTCAAAATGTTTATTACAATCATTCAAGATAATATCTAATACCTACCTACTTATTAAGTCACAAAAACACATCTACAATGTTAGAATGCTCCATTTTTAAAAACCTATACGTGTACTTACGTAAGAGTTAACGTAAATCAGTTCATCTCACTTTTAGCCGCGTTGCTTGGTATAACGCCATCCTACTCCGACGGGGCATGCGACACAGTGACATCTATTCCTTTGAAAATGTCGCCGCCAACCAATAACGTAACAAGTGCTGTCATTGGTCGAATTTGTATTTAGAAATTATTCCGGCTGTTTACTTTAACGGAAATTAAAGTTTTTGTTCGGATTTGGTTTAAAAGGAAAGTTTTATTTAACTTGCAATCTTACCTCTAATCTTAGGTATTGCTTACATGCTTATTTACAGATAGGTTAATTTATTACTTTTTCGTAGGTAGTACTTTTAAACCTACTTGTCAAAAAACCTGACTATTAGGTAGGTACATAATAGAGGTCCCAGGTTCAATCCCTGGCCGGGTCAGATAAGTAAGGGAGAGTAACCTATATTGAACCGGCGCTTAAATTGGACCACTTCCGTATTTCTACCAAATTACACTATTTATTTACACTGGTAACAAAAATGAAGCGATGACAGCGCCACATCATCATCGCTTCATTATTTGTTGCCAGTGTAAATAAATAGTGTAATTTGGTAGAAATACGGAAGTGATCCAATTTAAGCGCCGGTTCAATATAGGTTACTCTCCCTACCTACTACATATATACTAGTTATATATGGGCGTACTATCGCCCCAAGCGCCAGATAACCACCTTAAAGGCCCAGTTTGCGTGCAGTGGCTAGACATCTGTCCATAACAATCCATAGCAATAAACATCAACGGCTGCAAGCAAATTTGTTTTGAAAATGGGTATCTGACGTCTGGGGCGATGGTACCTATCAAAAAGACGAATGTTTTCTCAGATTCTTGGATGTTTAAAAAGTACCTACTTATTTGAGTACTTATTATCCGTTGCCTAGCACCCATAGGTAACACAAGCTTTGCTTATCTACTTCGAAACTAGGTCAACTGGTGTCAAGTGTCCTGTAATATATATATTCTTATTATTAAGTAACTAGGTAGTTACCTAATATGAATAAAAGCTATCTAGATGCTTTGGTAATAATCATAGGTAGGTTCTTTTATACTGACAATGCATCTTAGAAATCAACCTAGAACCAAGTAACCCATATGTAATTGAATCAAAGTAGGTAGGTACAAGTCGGTTTAACAAACAGTTGTTCTGAAAAAGAATAGATAAGTATCAAAAATAACAACAAGTCTAAATAGATATCCGATAGATAAATACCTGTGTATGTGGACTTCACACGACTGGATTATCATACAATTATCAAACACCAGTAGGTATCTTATTTGTATGACATCAAACAAAAAGTGAACCGTAGCAGTTTTCACTTCAGCCTTTTTAATTCTAGCTCACAAACACTGAATAGTAGAGGGCGTGCCCCCGCCTATTGGTTTAAATATGTCACCGCACCCACGCGATCTCGGCTGCCATTGGTCGAAACTGTCACCGCGTCGCATGCAGTGACACTTACTATTGGTCCGGACCACGCCCAATTCGTGCGTGTTCTAAATTTAAATTAGAACCGTCTGTTACTGGCTGCTTTAGTCATAGAGAATTTCTTTTTTACTTTTAAATAGCTGCTGTCGCTCGGTTAAAATGTCAGTATTTACGTGAAAACTTTTTGTTTCCATTTTAAAGCATGACGAGGCAACAACATAATAATTTTAGATGAATAATTTCAACAAACTAAGTAATTAATTAAAAACCTAGTAGGTACTTAGATATCTTTGTAGAACATTAAGGATTCGGTACCTACTCATTCGTCTCAGTGGTACCAGAGGCCTTCACAAATTTCTTTCAGTTGAAAAATAAAATGAACTTGTCTCTGTCTAGTTATTCTTAGTTTAAAGCAAAAATCTTGAAACTTTTTTCGTCGAACATTCTAAGTTATTTCAAACTAGGCTCCAATTCCGATATTCCATTAAAATCATTACTAATTAAACAGAATAATTTATAATGGGATTTAATCGAGTGTCGCTAAAGATCCATCCTTGCCCCGAACGGTTTAAAGTTAAGAGGTAGGTAGGTACCTAATTCAAATTTAGAGCATGATGTGACATAACGGCAGTTAGCGAGAGTTGGACACATTTTAATAGGCTGCCAGCACGCATGCGTGAGAATATTGACCGCGACGACGCCCGGCGGTGACAAGTGGGATGAAAAGATTTTAGCTCTAGTCTGTGGTGGATTTAGATGGACAAGAATTGCCACCGAACGGTTGATTAAAACATACTTACCTAATGTTACGTAGATATCTATAATTTGCCTAAATTGTTAATCGAATGATATGTGAGTTTAAATATGAAATTCAAGGTCATTGATTGGCCAAAAGCGGTCGAGTCGATTCGGAATGAAATAAACTTTTTTTTAATTATTAAAAACCAAACGCTATAAGGTAAAGGCTTCATCTTCTTGCTGCCACGCGTCTGCATCAAGATCATGCCCCTGCCACTTGATTTCGTTAAAATTGACGATCTTTTTCCGAACCTTACACGTGGACGGACAATAATAGGGTAGGTAGATTTTAAGTATCAATGTAGGTAAGTATATAGGTACTTTATTTTAATGTTCCTACTACCTAAGCAGATTAAACTAAGATATTAAATCTACCTTCACTATAAATCCGTCGAGCGCCAACCCCAAATAGTGCACTCTTAGCTAAAGTGATAATAAACCCCGAAAACAAACTAACCCTATCGTAAAAAAAATAAAAACGACACTAAAAAAGGGATAAAAGTGTCCGGGAGCAAATGAAATGGAATGCAAATGTGGAAGGGTAGAAATGCGGGGCCAAAGTATTGAGAAGGTGGATTTGATGGCCGTCAAATGTTAGGCTACCCTTAAAAGCCCCGAGTTGCGATTTTGTCTACACGACCATCTTAAGTAAAGGACTTTTTGTAGGTATGTAGCAGGGATGTTATGGTTATGATATTTCGGATCTGGATAGGTACGGATATGGATATAGGAATAAAATCATATCGGTTTCGGATACGGTTACGGATATGTAATTAGGTACCTATTTCGGATAGTTTCGGTTACGGATATTAGATTGAAGTAAAATATAACCACAAATACCTACTTAGTATGTATTTTAGACTCTGCCCTTATAGGAAACTATCCGAAACTTGTGAAACGGAGACGGTTACAGATATATTTTTATTTCGGATATCCGATAGTTTTGGTTACGGTTACAGAGCTCCATAACATCCCTGAACTAGTAACGTGTCCGTGTAGTGTTATTCGAGTGTTTGTTTCGAATCACTTTCGTGGACACTTTTTTGTACTTAGAAATGGCAAAAGATTCTGATACAGTTTTTAATTATGTGGTAGAAGTAGGTACAGGTCCTCTAATAAATAACCGAAAACACTATCAAAATCTACAGCCGATTCTTAGAAAACGTGACCACGAAAGTGAGGCGGTTGAAACGCTCGAATAATGACCCTGTAAAAAATTGACGTTCCAAATTTAGAGAAATGACTTCAGCTCCGTTACCTAGCAATACTGTGCACTAAGTATTACACGCACGCTTGCTACCGCATTCACTTTTTCTTTCTGTCAAACGGTATTTGATGGTGACAGGAGAGGATGAAAGTGATAGCAAACGCCCGCGTGTTAGTCAATAAATAAAAATAAAAATAAATATTAGGGGACAATCTTACACAAATCGACCTAGTCCCAAACTAAGCAAAGCTTGTACTATGGGTACCAGACGACGATAAACATACTTATATAGATAAATAAATACTTAATACATAGAAAACATCCATAACTCAGGAACAAATATTCGTGCTCATCACACAAATAAATGCCCTTACCGGGATTCGAACCCAGGACCTCTTGCTTCGTAGGCAGGGTCACTACCAACTAGGCTAAAGCGGTCGTTAAAACAATACAGCCTAAGGTTAGTATTATTTTTAATTTTATTGTAAATTGTTGAGTGAAACTGATAAATCAAAGAAATATGAATATCGTTCGTTCGTTGTGAAATAAATAAAACAATAACGGTTAAGAGCAAATTAAATAGAATCTGTATTTTAAATTTATTAGTAAAAACAAAAGTTAAGTTTATTACCCCTGGAACGTCACTTTGACATTGACATTGTTTACATTTTTGATCTCTAATATCATTTGATATAATGACAGTTATTTTACTGGTTAGCTTACTTACGTGCTTACGGAATACTAATAAATGCTTCGCAAGTTTCGCAACAGGACTCAAAAATATCTAAAGCGCTTACATAGGTACGCGATTGACAATACTCTCGTCATAATCATCATCATTTCAGTCGCAAGACGTCCACTGCTGGACATAGGCCTCCCTCATTGATACCCAATCATTAGGGTTGGAAGCGGCTTGCATCCACCTTGACCTGCGGACTTACCAAATCGTCCGCCCATCTCGTTGGTGGACGTCCCACGCTGCGCTTGCCAGTCCGTGGTCTCCATTCGAGAACTTTTCGGCTGCATCGGCCATCTGTTCTGCGTGCTAATCTCGTATTTAATTAAATATCTACGACAACCTAGACGCTCACATGTTTATCGCGGCGACTGTACCTACCAGTATGGTAAGTAGGTAATTTGAAAAATAAAGCTAGATCCTCACGTCGAGCTGCCATTGCGCAGCGGGACGCAGGCTGGAACTGACAAACGGATTAAGATCTCATTACAACTAGATTCAGATGAATCTAGAAATTAGAAATTTTGATTAAAGGTATCCAGTGAAATGTCTAGCTAGTGAAATGTAATGTGTATAATAATATTACACGGTGGCTTTTATATGCGGGTAGGATGAGCTACTGATCCCACTAGATAGATAGATGGATGGATGGATGTGTGTATGTGTGGATGTTTGTTACTCTTTCACGCTAAAAGTTTTTATGGATTATGATGAAATTTGGCACGGGAAATATAGTTCTATAGTTTGGGCTAGGTCAGTTGGTGTCAATCATCCCGTGTTTTTTTTATGGATTAAAAATTGTGTATTAGTTTGTTTTCTTTGTTAATAATAGTTCTTACAGTTTTTGTACTTGTTTTCTACCCATACACAAGCTTTGCTTAGCTTGCTTCGGGACTAGGTCAATTGGTGTGAATTGTGCCGTGATATTTATTTATTTATTCTAGCATTATTGGCGCTTTGGTTCTTACCGTAAGCCCGCAACTGCAAAATAAATCAATAAATAAATTAAGTTAATTGAAAAACCATACAAGTAAGTATATAGTGGTAGAGCCACGTTGTAGCTAGCCGCTGCATCACGAATGGGCCGGCTCGTCCGGGGTAGTACCACCCTCTCACAGAACACCGGCGTGAAGCAGCAGTACTCCCTGCTGCGTTTCGTACGGTCAGTGAGAGCGCCGGGGGCCCAATACCTCTCCCCCTCCCCTATTCCCTCTCCTTTTTTCCTTTTTTCGCGTAAAGCGCTGCGGGTGTCTATGGACAGTGGTGATCATTTAATATCAGGTGACCCACTAGTTCGTTTGTCTGGCCTCTATAACATAAAAAAAATATATATGCTGGTACACCACCCCAAGCCCCAACCCGAAAGACCCGAGTTCAGTTCCCGGCTCCAGCACTTATTTTTTTTGCTTTTTCAATGTGTTTTGATTACAGTATTATTTAAAATGAAATACCTAGTTAAATAGGTAGGTATTTAAAGGTACAGTTTAGGCACAAAACTCTAGGCCAGCCAACCTCTCAAAGTTCATGAACCAAATCGGTATGGATTGCAAACTTTCTGGCCGTTAACGACCCCCAGCCCACTCTGCCCAGCCGTGGCCGTTTTGTTTGTTTTCCTTCGGGAGTTACCTACGTTTAATTGGAGTTCACCGCACAGTTTGTACGGCCCTTGACAAAGTCGGCCGTTTGAAGGGTTTTAATTTTGATTCTGGTAATATTGAATGTCGTATTTTTAGAACTAGCCAAAACTACCCGCTAGTATCGTTTTTATACCATAGGGATGATGTTGATGACACAATAAAGCAATAATTCCAGATTTGACTCTAGTAAAAAATCGTCCAAGTGCGAGTCGAGCCCGCGCACCTCTGTCACGAAAATATCCCGTGCAAATTTTTAAGTTTATCAAAATATACGCCGTAAGCTACGAATAATATTATTCTTATTCGTAGGCCGTAAGACAGCCGTAACTATTAATCCAGTGTTAGAAGAGTCCTGCTTCGAAGTAAAATGTGTGCAGCATAGAATCATTTTATATTGGTTGGGATCAAATTAAAAACTCTGATAAAAACTCGTTTCTTGTACCTATGTCGAATTTATCAGAGTCACCCGGGTTTATAAATAGTGCGAAACATTTTGCTGTATAAGATATAATTAGGCATATTCACTAACCATGCTATATTTTCTGTGTAAGAACGCAAAATTATCATTTTCAATAGTTTTTCCGCAGTCAGGTGATTTCAACTTTTAACATGTTCCAACTTTTTACTCTCCTCCAGAGCACGTACGTGATGGTGTATTTTCAAAGCTAACACTATTGGCTCTGCCGTAATCATCACCATCATCATTATTAATAGCCTATAACAATCCACCATTGGACATAGGCATCCCGCGTCATTTTATACCTACCCTGTCTTCGGCCTGTCTGCGAAGAACAGGGGTATGAAAAATAGCCTACGACCTATTCTCAGACCTACCAAATACAGACGAAAAAGTTTCATAAAAATCGGTCAAGCCGTTTCGGAGGAGTTTGATAACAAATACCGTGATACGAGATTTTTATTATTAGAAGAAGATCTACTTTTCGCAAATCGTCACTCCACGTAGCTCAAGGGCACTCAAAGCTAGCTTGTCAAGTTGCAGTCTACTAAAGCACTCATTTACTGCTGGCAGTTATCGGTTCTTCGGCAACGGCTCTTTAGCCATCTATAAAGACAAAGCTTAAAATCCGTACTAATATTATAAATGCGAAAGTCTGTTTGTTACCTCTTCACACTTAAACCGCTGAACTGGGGCTAAATCCAGGAACAGCCCAAAACAGTTTGTGAGCGGTACTTCAATCGTTTGCGAGAGGATAGAGATGAACTGGCTATTCAGGAACGCCAAAAATCACTGGTTTGCGAGAGGTTTGGGCTGAGATTGGGATGAGCCTTATTTATTTATTGATTTATTTATTTACAAAGCGAATTAACAGGAAAATAAGGCAGATATGAAGTATCTTTTTTATTTATTTTTCAACTTCATTTTTTTTTTTTATTACTTTTATGGTCATCCCATGAAACCATATATTTCAAACTAAATACAAACTGAAATATAGATAGATGCACAGAAAAAACCCCAGAAAAAAGACCAATGCTGGGAATCGAACCCAGGTCCTCAGCGTTCCGTGCTGCGTGCGTGCTTACCCCTACACCATCACTGGTCTAGAGGTTAGCGACGAATCTTTCCCATACATCGTACATTTCAGTCTGTTATAATCACCTTATGCAGTGATAAAGCACTCATCTATGTTATGCCCTCTACCGAGAGACTTTAACACTCCTTCGGAGCTAACCTTCGGAGTTGTAATAAAAAAAAAAAAAATGAAGTTGAAAAATAAATAAAAAAGATACTTCATATCTGACTTGTTTAAAGTTGCACAGTAGCGCCATCTCTTGGTCCAGGTAAGCGGTTAGCTCCGAAGGAGTGTTAAAGTCTCTCGGTAGAGGGCATAACATAGATGAGTGCTTTATCACTGCATAAGGTGATTATAACAGACTGAAATGTACGATGTATGGGAAAGATTCGTCGCTAACCTCTAGACCAGTAATGGTGTAGGGGTAAGCACGCAGCACGGAACGCTGAGGACCTGGGTTCGATTCCCAGCATTGGTCTTTTTTCTGGGGTTTTTTCTGTGCATCTATATTTCAGTTTGTATTTAGTTTGAAATATAGGAAAATAAGGCTCATCCCAAGCTCAGCCCATTCCTATCCTCTCGCAAACGATTGAATTACCGCTTGCAAACCGTCCTGGGCCGTTCCTGAACTTAGTCCCTGATTTAGATTTGGTGTAGAAATATTTAGTTTGAGTCTTGGTAAAGGAAATATACGTAGGTAATGATAGTTTTTATCATTACCCGCTGATTCGATTTAGGTGAAATTTGGATGGAGACCGAGTTGTGATGAAGCATATTAACCCCTGAAATTAAATAGTTATTGATGAAAAAGCAGATTGGATAAAAAATAAGCTACCCAAAGTACTACTTCCACGCGGACGAAGTCGCGGGCAAATGTGAATGTAAGAACAACGATATCGAAAGGTTAGCTGAGATTGTTTAAAGCTCTAAAGCCCTAAAACTTTACGCTGCATCGTAAAGGGCGGTACAATCTAAGAGTACATAACCTTAACTACCCTTTATATGAGTTCGTATAGGTACTACATTGTAAGTACTTACGTAAGTACCTACTCTAGACTTTGCAATGCAAGTAGGTGAAGTGGCAGTGTAGACCGTGGCAACTTTGCTGTAGTCTTCTTTTACGTTATCATCATCCCTGTCTATATACGTGCCACTGAAGGACACAAGCCTCCTCTCGCAATGAGAGGGCTTGGCCCCCAATTCCCACGCGAGCCCAGCGAGGATTTGGAACTTGATTCACATCATTTAATTTCTTCGCAGAAGCGTGCAGGTTTCCTCGTTATGTTTTCCTTCACCGTAAATCTCGTGGTAAATTTCAAATGTACCTACATAATTTTGCACGTAAATTCTTATTGTTCACACAAATATCTGCCCCGACCGGGAATCTAACCCAGGACCTCAAACTTCGTAGTCAGGTTCTCTAACAACTAGGCTATCCGGTATACGAATAAAAGTTTATACGAATAAAGGTGTCCCAAAACCCAACGATGTCCTGGTAGGTCAAGTTATACCAGATTTTCGTTGAGATGTGGGACGTTCTGTACCTATGTAGATCAATTAAAATTGTAGAAATAGCGACACAGAATCAATTACAGGATCTTATGTCTATAATGTTGGGTCTGTCTAGACCCAACAAGTTCAACCTTAACTTACATAAGTACTTAGGCAGGCTTGCGGAGACTATTAATTAATTGCTAACCCAGAGTTAAGTACTTTCAATATGTATGGAACTGTCTTTCTTAACAATGCAAGCGACCCTTCATCATCATCATCATCCCAGCCTCTACACATCCCACTGCAGGGCACGGACCTCCTCTCAGAATGAGAAAAACGGGCCTTAGTGTCAGAATATTTTAGTTAAGACTTATTTCCGATCGCCGTGTTTTTGATACTGAATTTAAAACTCGTTCTGTTTTTCTAACTTTGTTAATTGAGGACTTTGAGTGCAGCAGTAAAACAGTTAATCAATCCTAATGAATACCACCTAAGTATATGCGGATTTCATCTGCAGAGTGGTTCTGTTTACTACTCCGTAAACTTTTATGTCTCGACTTAGAAACCTTTATTTATAATCCCGGGATTTCGTGATCTTTGCGAATCTGGAGATTTGAGTTCAAAGGAAAATCAGAAAAACTTTTATTTTATCGTTCTTGCGTTTCAGACTTGTACCTACATTAATCCGTGGTTTTAGCCTTAATTAATCTGTTAGGTACTTACTCCTTTTTTGTAAATTTTCACTATACCTAATGTTTAAAAATATATTCGTTTGCAAAAATTACAATACTTTTCTACGGTGTAAAATGGGATAATAAAATTAAGTTACTTAGCACTTCATGCAAATTTTACTTAACTAATGTTTTTTGAGAAAAACTTGGTTTAGAAATATGATTGTCATGAGATATTTGACTATCCCAAAAATTTCGAGATTTTACGGGACTACAAATAGGTAGGTAATGATCCCGTGACTGTGCGTTTGCTCTAATCTTCTCTTGAATAAGCTGCGGGTAAACTTTTAATGCCTACAACTGATTGACTACTTTTGATTGAATATTTTCAAGAAATGTTTTAATGTTTCGTACCTATTTTAAAACCACTTTTCTCCGACTAGATTGTCCACCTGTTCTTAAGTAACAATTATCTTTATAAATCTTTGAAGAATTTGCTGTCACTTGAGTACCTACTAAATACTTATCTTATTTTATATAGATAATCCATTAAACATGACACGCATTTTTTTAAAAACTAGCAACACTTAGAACAATTTCAAGCCCCATTACAGGCAAAGGCACGATCATTCAGCCAAAATGGCTGCAGATCTGTAAGTCACTGGCAGCCGGGAAAGCAGCGATAAACAATGCCATTAGCAGTGAGCATTACGCGGCAGATTTTAAATTTGGAACGCGGCGCCATTCGTCATGTCGCCGCGCCCGCGACACGCGAGTGTGATAGAAATTGGTACTTTTGCAAAATACTTTTGACATTACCTATAGGTCTAATGACAGAACTTGACGTAGAAGGGAAGACTTAGTACCTCATATTAGGAAATGGGTTATGATGTTTTTGGGTCTAACTGGTTTAGGACAGAAACGTGTAATGGCAATCGAAGACTTTTGCTAAACAGAACAATGGAATAATTTTAACAGCTCCAAAGCACGATATTTTATCAACCGCGTACTCGTACTTACTGCAAGTACGGCAGATGCCCCAGTTCTGGCCAGTTTAAGACGGATTGTATATTCAGGTGTAAACTCCATTTAAAGTTGAAAACTGCCATTTGCCCAATACAAGAGTTTCGCTAATTTTTAAATAAAACATGTAGTAAAAAAAATACGTTTCTGCAATTAACAGAATAATTATAATTAATTTTCTCGCTAATAAATGTCGATAAAAACTTTTTGTTGTATTGGAAAACATCTTGACTCTACTGATAAAACAAAAAAAAATGTAAATAAAAGGACGTATTTTCATGTATATAGTTTCATGTATCTAATCCAGTGTTCGCAAATTTTTCGTATTTTGATTCATTTAAAATACTTACCGTGCCTATCTAGGTATCTACTTTCTTTAATACTTACTTAAGTACCTAATAATATAGAAATATAAGGTTAGGAGGACCTTAACAATAATTAATATAGCTAATTGCATTAAGTTTTGATGCCCATAAAATATCCACTCGCGACCCAACCCAAAAGACGCAACCCAAAATATGGAAATATTTCCATGCGAATATCAAAATCGTTTGTACCGCCTTGCTTTCTTGACTAATGACGTCATGTGTCCCGCGCAGCGCAGCGGTCGCGAGCAGCGACAGCAAATGACTCGAATGAATTTAAAATTTGAACTTCGAACGCTAACGAGGGAGGCGGCAATATCGTGAGTTATTGCTCGCGTACCATCGACAATCATTGCGAAGCTTAATGGCGGCGCTATACTGTGAATAGATAAGTTAAGCATGTATAGGCACTGTCTCATTCTTTTAATACGAATAGAAAAGGGAGAACAAGCACCAACTGGTTAAAATAAGTGTAATGTAATGAAACTTTATTGAAAAACTAAACTGGGCTCAAATCGAAAAATTATGACTACGTTCTCGGCAGTCGTTTAGCAACGTCTTCGCAAATCCACTTGTTATCCCAAATTGAAAACCCGCTGTCTAAGCGCAAACACCGAGCAAGCTTCACAAACGCGTAATGACAAATAGAACAAACAATAACATAACGCCTTTGTTTAAACTAACGAACACTAATTGCTATTCTGGAATCCTACGTCCACCAGAACACTTGGACCTCTCGCGCGAAGTAATGTTAGGGCATATTTGAAAATGACAAGGATCAAGACTGTCTGGTCGCATGTGTGACGCATTGACTGTGCCCTGATTGGCATTAGGACGCTAATGCCACTCATTGGCCGAGAATCAGTTTAGCGGCTGGCATTTGCCGAATGCATTATGGCACAGTGTAAAGCTAGGTGCACACGTCGGCACTTCCATAGCCAATTCACGATATTGCAATATTTGACTAATGTCTAGTCAAGTCAAAATCTTTCTTCGATTCAGACTAAGTATAGATAACGCCACCAGAGTTGAGGCCACGCAGACAACCACATCTCATGTAAGGACAGCGGGATTTTGACGTTGTGTTGTCGTTGCTGCGTGGCCTCAACTCTGGTGGCGTTACCTATACAGTCGGGGTAAAAAAAGGTTCGGCACCTGCTTTGATTCTGATTTGACATTTGCTTGCACCAAGGCAATTGTCAGTCCTGTCAACATTTTACTTCAAACGAAACGTTTCTAGATCGGTTGTGGCTGGTATTCTACCGAACACGGACAGCTCTACCGTACTTGACCAAAGGTCGTCTGGCAGTGTCTTATCCAACCTCGACATTGGCGGAATCATCGCACCGTTCGATGGGGCCATAATTATCCCAAAAATTGAATTGAATTGAAACTATAATGTCATTGACGTTTCCCATTATTAGAAAGATAGGTACTAAGAGTCTATTACTTGAGAAAGGAATCCAGTATCAACTGAAATAACTGACGAAGGTTTTTTTACCCCGAGTGTAGGTACCTACTTACAAGTATAAACGTCAAAAATCTACCGTTCATAAAAAAACTGTTGTGAAACTGGCACGAGCACTGGCACTGGCAGAGCTCCTCTGGAAAAGTCATTTTATTTGCAGATACGCAACTTTGCAATTGACGTGAAGATGATGATTCAAGAATTGAATATTGCACGCATATTCCACAGTACATATATTTTGCTCGATCAGAAGTAATGCTTGATGTATCTATCAGTGGCGTGGTTCCGTAACAACTCGATTCCCACCGGGCTGCCTGAATTATTTAAATGACGTCAATGATGACAAGTATGACAAAGGTGCGAAGGTGCGAGGTGTTGTATTCGAAGATATACTTACCTCACGCTTGTCTCGGCGCATGGTTGCCGTACAAAAATGTTCGCAACGCTACTAGTAGGTACCTATACTGGTACCACGCTAACTATGTTACATTCAAGCTTTGAGTACGCGATTGCTCTAAAGGTAACTTTTAATTGCTTTAGTCCAAGCAATGCTACAGAGGAATCAATGCGGTTTGCATCCATGCAGAAACCGGTACAAATTAAGTAAATATCAAAAGTTATTCATTTCGCTTCTATACTGGAAAAATTCTGTGAAAATTTCTTACTTAAACTGTATTTTAATAACAGAAGATTTTAAAAACCGGGAACACTTTGTTTTTTGTAATTTCTTAAGTCATAATTTCGTTTGCCATACTAATGTTTGTTATTTTCTTGATTGTGTGCTTATTGTGTGCATGCAGTACCAAATAAACGTCTTTATCTATCTACCTATCCATAACATATAACATATATGGAACAGTGCTGATTTTAGATATTTTTTTTAAATGCCATCTTATAGAATACAGTTCGTTAGGTTAGGTTACTTTAATAACAATTCTGAAGAAAATACTGTTTCAGAAGTAAATTAGTTTATGGCAAATGAAAAAAAATTATGGAAACAATGCATTATGGCAATGGAATTCCGACAAACGATAGAAAACCTTTTAACCTTTTGATCCGGTGGTAGATTCTTCGACATTCATAAGAGCTTTAATGGCTATGATAGAGTCTCGAGTTGTTTCGAGCTAATCCGTAGCCCTAGCTTTTTTTAGAAAAACGCGCTACGGCGGCTGCCAAACGCGCACTACGTGCTACCGCTCTGTATACTTAGTATAAGTTTTACTTCACCAAAATACTTCTCGATCGCGTTTACGTAAAAAAATCAATTACTAGGGAAACATGGACAGCGCCTCCGCAGCCGCGCGTTCATGTTTCCATAGAATTGAAATTTTTACGTAAACGCGATCGAGAAGTATTTTGGTGAAGTAAAACTTATACTAAGTATACAGTACGCTTAGTATAAGTTTTCCTTCACTTCAATACTTCTCGATCGCGTTTACGTAAAAAAATCAATTAAAAAAAAAATATATATTAGGGGACAATCTTACACAAATCGACCTAGTCCCAAACTAAGCAAAGCTTGTACTATGGGTACTAGACGACGATAAACATACTTATATAAATAAAATAAATACTTAAATACATAGAAAACATCCATAACTCAGGAACAAATATTCGTGCTCATCACACAAATAAATGCCCTTACCGGGATTTGAACCCAGGACCTCTTGCTTCGTAGGCAGGGTAGACTACCAACTAGGCTAAAGCGGTCGTTAGCGGTCTATGGAAACATGGACGCGCGCGCGCGGAGACGCTGTCCATGTTTCCCTAGTAATTGATTTTTTTACGTAAACGCGATCGAGAAGTATAGAAGTGAAGGAAAACTTATACTAAGCATACTGCTTGACGGAACGTATAGCCGAAGAACAACTACCCACGTTTTCATCGACATTTTTGTTATGGTCATTGTTAAATATAGGATAGAACACAACACTAACGATTTTTTTCTGAAACCGTTAACTTTTTAAGATTGTTATAAAACAAATCTAACCTAACCTAATGGGTTCTGTATGATGCCGTTTTAATAAATTCTGAGATGTTTACGGTTTCAGAAAAAAATCGTGTCGGTCTTTTGACCCATTCGATGTTTTAATACAGTCGCGAACCGGGATTGTTGAGCCACTTGCCATAGTTCGCAATTTAGCTGTGTAATCAATGACCGATGTTACGGACTAGCTGACAGCTATTCGATTTGCATTACACGGCTAAGTTACGAACATAGGTAAGTGGCTCAACAATCCTGGTTCGCGACTGTACATTCGGTCTTTCGTACTTCGGTATTGTAATACACACCCCTTCCAACACGGGGGTATCGACCAACCATTATCCCGGTTGAAATTCGGATGACGGCTAATCTCTATGGCTTCACGCACTTTCCGCGGAATGAAAAGAGGTAAGTTATTCGTATTTTTTCAGTATGACTGAGTCTCACGGTAGTTTCATGTTTGAAGCCTAAACTGAATTTTTTTTTTGACTTTGACTTCGACTTCTAAAAACTTTAAAAGACAACAGAGTGACATCGCTGCAATGTGACACCTAGGTTTCTAAGCAATCCTGTGCTGGTTTCTTTTGACTCGACCTCGGAGGTTAGGTATTAAAGGAATAATTTAAATAATCGGAGTTATTCTGCAGCCATCGAATTATAATTACCACAGTACTAACATATTTAAAGCGCTAAAACTAACCAACAACCAACGCAAGAGAGACACGCAGAGATCTCTGTGACAGACTATACAGATTATGGCTATGAGTCTATGGCTATCAATACTTAGTTATTTTATTGAAGTGCAGTGTAAATGGCTTTTTACACAAAAAAAACAAACAACCGAATTGATAACCTTCTCCTTTTTTTAAGTCGGTAAAAAATAGGGAAGATGTTGCCAAGCTTGTGTGTAGACGGCTTAAGGCGCCGCCATGTTGGCACGCGAACATTCCAAATTTGATTAGACGCGGATGGGTAATTTAGCGGGAGATCGTAGTGGCCAGTTACTTTTCGGGCTTTTGAACCTAAAAAGTTTAATATTTAACAGGTATTAGGCGTGTTAATAGTAATTACATTGAGAAACCAAGACAAAAGTTAAAAGATAGCCTTACAAATATGAGAAAATTTTAGATTATTATAGATATTTGCAACATATCAGTTAAAACGTGAGTTGAATTGTCCATTTACAGATATACCTACAATAAACAAGGGGGTGCATAATAGACAATATTCAAAAATCCATCACTAAGTATATTAAAAAAACCGTCAATATTTAAAAATCTGTCGACTTCAAACAAATTCCTTTAGTTCAGTATATCTTTGATACTACTCGATTTTGAATAATATCTAAATCTACTTTATCTAGATCTATTATATAACTAACTAACGACACTTAAAAGACAACTCCAATTAAAATAAAATTAATAAAACATAGCTTAAGAACAAAACAGAACTGTCACTTGTCGGAAATGCGGTGAGTAATGGATTTAATGCGTGCTAAGCTCTGTACGTATGCTTGTGTTGCAGGAAATATGATAGGTGCCCAATATAATGACCGTGTCACGAAGGCTGTCATTATACGGACAAAGCTTAGAACAGCCTTGTCAGTAGGCAAAATAAACACTCGTATTTTTTTCAGTCATCATCCTAGCCTTTTATAATACGTTCCACTGTAGAACAGACGCCTCCTCTCAAAACGAAAAGTTTTGGGCTGCAGTCCCCACGCGGATTAAGAACTTGACACACACCATTGATTTCTTCGCATGTGTGTACAGGGTCCCTCAAAATGTTTGCCTTTATCGTAAAGCTCATGGTAATTTTCGCATGCAACTTCGCACATAATCATTTTTTTTTCAACTGGTATGAATATTGTGACATTATCACCAAGTACTTACATTATGTAGGTATCTTCGAATACCTATTGCAAATTAACTACTTTGAATATTATAAATACGAAAGTAACTCTGTCTGTCTGTTACTGCTTACTACGTTTTAACTATTGAACCGATATAAATGAAATTCCGTATGGGTATAACTAGTTTAAGAGACTAGAATGAACATAGGAAAGTTTTCATCCCGGAAAATTACATAGTTCCCGCGGGTTAGCGATAAAAGAATGATTCTCTCTCTCTCTTTCTCGTGGCCAACATCTTCATATATATCATCATCATCATCAGCCTATGCTCGTCGTCGTCGTCGTCGTCGTCGTCGTATATATACATACTTATATAGAAAACCAAAAAATAAACCTAAAATACTTTATAATTGTTTCCAAACGTTAAGTTTCCATAATGTGTTTACTGTTCCTACTGTATCTATGCTGTGCTGTTGAGATTTGAATCAAACACTTGTGTATCTTCCGGGCATGAACTACTTCAATGATGTCATGTGTTTTTAAAGATAATTGTGATTAAACTTGTGTTTTGTTCATTTGAATACAATACGATTAATAATCAAATAACAACTCTGATTTTTTCAGAACTTGCTAAATTCCGTTGGAAAGTTTATTGGAAGTTTTTTGGGACATCATTATCATCATTTCAGCCGAAAGACGTCTACTGGTTATAGGTCTAGCGCAAGGTTCGCCAAACAGATCGGTCCTACGTCATCCGCATCCAACGCGTTCTCGCAACCTTAACCAGGTCGGCGTTTCATCTTGTTGCAGGCCTACCTACACTCAAGCGGTCCATGGACGCCTTGCGAGAACCTTTTAGCCCCATCGGCTATCGGTTCTACGAGCGATGTGCGCTACCTACTCCCACTTGAGTCCGGCAACTCTTCGACTTATGTCAGCGACTTTAGTTCTTTTCGGGACAACATCATCATTCGCTCACACAACGCCATCAATTCATTGCAAACAAAATTAACACATCATCACGCTGTGGTACTTCAACATTCTTAGATACCACCACGTACCACCCTCTATTCTTGTTAAAAGTTCACAGATCAGATCAGAACTACAGATCAGTGACTCTCTTTGAGTTGTTGATATTTATGGGCGGTGGTGATCATTTTCCATCAGATGACCCGCTTGCTCGTATGCGCCCTCTCATAATAAATAATAATAAAATAAAGTTAATTATTATTCCACGGAAACGCATTACCGGGATATAAATTTCCATAATCCTTCATCCAGATCTTTGTTTATCGCTGCGCTAAGTTTTACCTATTTGAATTAGTTCGTCCGTTTTTTGCGTGATTGAGTAACAAACATTCAAACATCCAGAACATTCACCACATTCACATTCTCATTTATAAAACTACTAGAGTGAACAAGCGCGGCGTTGTATTGTTAAATTGTTATTTCGACACTCACGAAGTCGCAGACCGCTGAAGAAGGCACGGACACACTCGAAACTTGTAAACCTAGATATCATTTCAAAACAACATAATCACAACTTTGAAAAAATCTCGTATCTCAAATCAATATGTAAAACCAAATTGAACTTTATTGCACACTTATTAAAGTTCAATTTAGCCAGATTATCGATTTTGAGATACGAGCTTTTTTCAAAGTAGTGACGATATCTAAAACTAATCAAAAATGGTTGACGTCTATGGGGTGAAAAACAATATAGGTACATGTGCGAATATGTGTGAAAAACAATATGTGTGTGTTAGTTTCCGTTTTTACTTCAAAATCCTATTCAACTTAGTCACTTCGTACACAAGGCTATCCAAATTTTCGATACCCGATGTTTTAGGATTTGCCACACTGGATGTGTTCTGCGGTCTGCGGTCAGGTCAAATTTATTTTTATTTATTTCCGCATTATGTATGAACATCATTGCCAGTCTCTATATTTTTTGTATAGATATGCGATCTGACCGTGCGGTCACGCATCCAGTGTGGCAAATCCTTATTGGTCCCTATGCGTCTACCGTAATACAAATTCGCTCATGCCTGTGTAAATACGATCTCTATTAATTTGTGTTGCGGTAGTCGCTTAGAGAACTAAATCGTCGGCTATCGAAGAGTTGCGTAGCCTTTTATACGAATGGCCTAAAACATTGCAGCCGAGCGTACAAGTCGCTTTAAGTCACGATATCGTCGCCGGCGCATGGGCACGTCGCTATCGGCCAATCGCGAGCGGGGCGGGTCGGCCGTTGCGGTTTGAAAAAAGAACCGCTTGCGATGTATCTGTACTTAATATGGGCTTGTCAACGCAAGTACTTAATAGGTATTAAACAAGACAAGTACGATGATATGGTACATAATTAAAAAAAAAACTAATAAAATCCACAGACCAAATAAAAGTAAAGACTGAGTTAGGCAAAGTAAGGTCGGTAAAACTACGCCTTGGGCTGTACAGCTGCACGCAAACTAGTTGAAATAAGTAGGTACTTACACTTGCGCAGGCGTTGATATTTTAAAAATTTTTTAAGACTTATTATTTAGCTGTTGCCCATGGTGATTGTGATACATAGTTTTATTACAAACAACACACAAAATCTACAGCTAAGTGCATGCATATATTATATTTTCTTGTAATAACGGCAGCGTCGAAAAACAGTTCCAATCTGTAAGGGAACTGCTGTATTGATAAAAATTTTAAAAACCCCCAACAAATTTAAGTCTAAGATCCCTTCCGCAGCATACAAAAGAGCTGATAACTTTGAAACGGCTTGACCGATTTTGGTGAAGCATGTCTAAGAACCATCGCCAAGAAACCTGCTTTCAAATAAAATAAACCGCACCCGTTTAAAAGTTATGATGCCACAAACAGACACACACACACACCCACACACACACACACACATAGCGGTCAAACTTAAAACACCCCTCTTTTTGTGTCGGGGGTTAAAAAGATTGGGAGCCCCTGTGCTAACGCAACGTATCTAGTACCTATCTGGGCCAATCAACTTTTAAACCGACTATAATCTGTCCGCGACATTTTTCAAACAATTGCAGATTTTTGTAAGTAAACATGTTTTTTCTGTAATTTAATAGATGAATAGCATGAATACATGCCGTCCTACGTAAGTTTAACCTATTAAACCGTGAAATATCTTGTTGGAAGTACGATTTTTTGGTAACGCCAGAGACAATTTTGGTAACGCAGGAGACGCCAAAAACGTCGGTTTAAATGTTGATTGGCCCATCTAATGCACGATTCAGTTTCTACGTTATTCAATACCCGGTTACATTTATTTCATCATCATCATCATCCCAAATCCCAGCCTATATACTTCCTACTGCAGGTCACAGGCCTCCTCTCAGAATGAGAGGGCTTGGTCCGTAGTTCCCACGTGGGCCCAGTGCGGATTGGGAACTTCACACACGCCATTGAATTTCTTCGCAGGTGGTATGCAGGTTTCCTCACGATATTTTCCTTCACTGTAAAGCTCATAGGAAATTTCAAATGTAATTTCGAATACAAAATCCGAAAAACTCAGAGGTGCGAGCTGGGATTTGAACCCAGAACCCTCTGCTTAAGAGGCCATAGGTCAAACCACTAGCCCACCACGGCTTTTAAACTTTCTGTTGATAAAAACAAATTAAGTAGGTAATATTAAAAAAAATGGCACGTCATTTGTAATGTCTTTCCAATACAATTTGGAACGTAGGAGTCGTGAGGTAGGTACGATAATTGCAATAGATGACACCATAGGCCAGTATTTGTGTACAAGCGATCAAAATTTTCGGGTCGGTTAGTCAGGAGCGTCGTGGTTCATTGATACCTGGCAGGTATAGCCATGAGATGTGAACTTGAACCGCGTGTGTCTTCTTAAAATCTTATTTAATATTATTTAAAAGCGAAAAAGTTTTTCGGGTGCGCCGGTGGGATTCGAACCAGGAGACGTGGGTTCGAATCCCACCGGCGCACCCGAAAAACTTTTTCGCTTTTAAATAATCTTAGATTCGGTGAGCAGCCGCACTGCTAATAAAAAATAAATACTATTTGAATAAATAGATGTGGTCCATCATTTCTTACGCATTTCCAATGTAATTTGGAACGTAGGAGTCGTAGCTTCTAATAGTTGCGATGGATGTTACCACACGCCACTGTGGCGTATGTAAGCGATTAAGAATTTCGGGGGAGTCGGTTGGATGCGACGTGGTTCAATTGGTAGAACACCCGTGTTGGGGCGCATACCCAGGAGACGTGGGTTCGAATCCCACCGGCGCACCCGAAAAACTTTTTCGCTTTTAAATAATCTTAGATTCGGTGAGCAGCCGCACTGCTAATAAAAAATAAATACTATTTGAATAAATAGATGTGGTCCATCATTTCTTACGCATTTCCAATGTAATTTGGAACGTAGGAGTCGTAGCTTCTAATAGTTGCGATGGATGTTACCACACGCCACTGTTGGCGTATGTAAGCGATTAAGAATTTCGGGGGAGTCGGTTGGATGCGACGTGGTTCAATTGGTAGAACACCCGTGTTGGGGCGCATTCCCAGGAGACGTGGGTTCGAATCCCACCGGCGCACCCGAAAAACTTTTTCGCTTTTAAATAATCTTAGATTCGGTGAGCAGCCGCACTGCTAATAAAAAATAAATACTATCTTATTTAATGTTCTCACCAGAGGCCTCCAACCTTCATACTCAGCACAGACAGTGCATCAATCACTCACCAATCATTGTGAATGTCAAGGGCATTTCCATATTAATTATACGTCGCTAAGTATGACATAAGCCGAATTATATATCAATCAGTTTCTTGCCTTGCGGCTGTGTACAGATATTTTGGCTTAAATGGTAGGTAGATACTGCATATTTATAGATAAGAGAGGCAAACGAGCTGGCGGGTTACCTGATGGTAAGCGATCGCCGCCTATTACGAGAGGCAGCAACCCAAAAGAGACCTTTCTGGAAATAACTAGCTGTTGCACGCGAATCCATCTGCAAATATGTCGTTTATCAGCATCCCGCGGGAACTGTGCAATTTTCCGAAATAAAAGTACCGTATGTTAAACCGGGTTATAAACTGCCAAATTTCATCTGAATCCGTCAAACCGTTTTAGCCGCCGCCGTGTTATGTTCTGTGAACTAACACTTAGATTAAGAAGTACTACCTATTCACTGTTACTAACACTTTATGGACTACGTCTGAAATAAAATATTTATTACCTACTTATTATTATAAGTATTTATTATGAGCGTGAAAGAGTGGCCAACATCCACACAACCATCCATACAAATTTTTCACGTTTATACCAAAATAGAGGCTTGCGTTTGACCACATCACGGCTGATGAAAAGCGAAGATGAGGCCTACGATATATCTATAGGTACTTATACTCTTTTTCTGAAGGCCCATATTATGTTGACTTATTATTATTACTAGCTTATAATTATAACTGCGTCTTTGTTAGAATAAACCATTACTTTCTGTCAGTCGATTAGAAATTCCAGGATTATCCTAAATTCCCATGGGAATTCCCGACAATTACACAGTGGCCTTTGCTTACATTGTTTAACGAACGTTCGTGCAAAATTTCATATAGGTAGGTACCTATCTGAATGTTAAGAGCTTAGGAATATCAGGGAAAATATTAGCCTCGAGTATTGGATGTTAATAATGTATTTTTCATCACACTTGCTCGTCAATGGTGTCATTGCATGCCTGTATACTAAATGTCAAAGGCCTAATTTGTTCTTAAGGGAGTTATGGATTTACGTACAGTTTTTCTTCCCAAGGGAGTTCTAACTTTAGTTTTAAAATTTTCAAACAGACTAAGGAGGTTTCAAGTCAGTCAACGTTTTATTAATTTATATGTTTAAAACTTGGCTATAACCTAATTTTACTACACAAAACTTGTCTACGCTTCATGAAACTTCGTAATTTTTATATTTTAAATTTATACCAAATAGTTTTGCAATAATTTTAGTAAGTATTTTTTTAACATGTTGGTAGAATGTGGCCGTATGGCCATTCTAATTCTAAACACAGTTTACATTATCTATGGTAGATGACTTGAAAAAAGTGACAATCTGTATTGGCGGGTAGCCATTATTTATTTATTTTAAGTGTTTAGAGACAAAATAATTTCATTTTTGGATTTTTTTTCCTCGCAGTGTGATGAAAATCATTGTGTGTATCACGGGCAGTAAGGGGATTACAAACTCGAGTCATTAAAAGCCCTCCGCCTCCGGCGTCGGGCTTCTAATAGGCTCTCGTTAGTAATCCCCTACTTACGGCCCTAGATGCACAATGTACTATAACTAGATATGTATTTATCTATACAAGTATGTTTATCCGTTGCCTGCAAGCTGGAAGCTTTCCTTAGTTTGGGACTTGGTAAAGGCCACAGGTCCAAGTCTGATGCAAGTCGCTTCCAACCGTAATGATTGGGTGTCAATGAGAAAGGCCTAGCCAGTCGACGTCCTACGGCTGATATGATGACGATGATGACAGATTTCCGATCACGGGCCCCTGGGGACCCGGCCATTTAAAAGGCATTTATGCGGGGCCGAAACCAACATGAAGAGACCTTTGGTATCATATAAAATTTTTGAGATGCGATTCTTATTAAAATAGTCTTTAGGTTTTTCCACAGGTTTAGCTAGCTATCTACATACCAAACTTCATCCAATCCGTCCTGCCATTCTAGCATGAAGGAGTTACAAGTATGCATGCACACACACACACACACACACACACACACATACTGACAAATTTTCGCATTCATAATACTGGTAGGATTTATAATACCAAGGATGATAGACTGGATTGGCAGTCGCCATAGTACGCATCGGCCGCGGTTTTTGCAGTTCGATTATTAAATCTAGATGGCGCTGAAATATAGCCAGAGGCTTTGAAGGCAAAACAATAAGACTACAGATGTTTCATATTACTGCAAATGTATTATTATGCAATATTTTTGAAAAATAATACATTTTTAGTAATATGAAACATCTGTAGTCTTATTCTTTTGCCTTCAAAGCCTCTGGCTATATTTCAGCACCATCTAGATTTAATAATCGAACTACAAAAACCGCGGCCGATGCGTACTATGGCGACTGCCAATCCAGCCTATATTATCCTTGATATTACCTACTTATTAGGAGTTTCTGCATGCAAGCACATGATTATACAATGTCGTTCAGTAACAGACGTACCTAGGTGTCTTGCACATGCGACAGCGGAGTATATACTTAGTATAGTAAAAGGATCTCCTCAAACCAACGCCTAAATCAATGAATTACTCATCATCATTATCTCAGCCTATATACGTCCTACTACAGGGCACAGGCCTTCTCTCAAAATCAAACCATCAAATCAGGTAAAACCATCAAACTTCCTATCAATATCTTAAGATTCTTATTATTTAGTTGTTTTCTTAAATTATTTCGATAAACCAACAACCTCGAGCAAACCATTCGAGCAACATTCTCGATGACTTTATTACGAAATAATTATCATCATTAATCACGGTGTCACTAAAACTATAGCTACAATCTCTCACGACATTGATCCGAAACAAAACTCGATCAAACATATATCTATGTCAGAGTTAAAAAAGAACCACGAATTAGACGTATCATTATAAGGCCAGGCAAACGTCACCCGGTATATCTAATTAGTGGGTGATTTATGGTGAAATAGAGGCAATTATAGGGGGATTAGGTCCCGTTAGACGGAGTGGACTCGTTAGCTCCAGTACCAATTATCTTGGAAGATATTTCGCTGTGTTGCTCCCCCTTTAGATTTTTGCAACAGAAGATTTCCAATAAACTGAAACAATTACTTTGCTCACCCGCGACCTTAAATTCATTATTTTTTTTTTATTTTCAGTTTTAAAATGTCCAGACGAATTGTGAGCGTAGGCAATTCAGGTCCCGTATAGGATAAGATCCCAACTCGAAATTCTGAACCTCTCTATCGACGATCGAAGAGTGACTTAAATAATAGGTTAGGTAGGTACACAGTATGAATTCATACAGAGCCACAATATTTTTCCGTAAGTATTTTATTCACAATTCACGGCTAACAGCCTATTGTATATATTTATCAAAAATAATAATACTAAAAAAACAACTAGTTTTTGTTCTGTTTGTGATATATTTTAAATAATTAGTTTAATTATGGATGAGGATTTCAAGAATTTAGGAGTCGAGAGTAAGGGGCGATCTTTTAAATCACATCTGTGAAAATAACATTCGAAAAGGTGCAAAAATTTTTAATAGGTATGACTATATAGTAAGTACAGGTAGGCGTGACCTACTACTCCTAGAAGAAAATTATCGCCCTCACAAAAAAAAAATTAAACTGTATTTCAGTAAAATTACAATATTGCATGCATAATCTTAACTAATAATCTTAATTTAAAAAGATTTGATAAGTTAAGAAGTCTTTTTGTGTATACAGTCAAGGACAAATTTTGCCAACTAGTCAAAAATTTTATCTGTGCTGTAGTTTTGATAAACTATACATGGACTGAAGTCTGCAAATACTGGTGGATTTAGAAGGTGACATAGGTACATTTTTGTATCACTGTAGAATGCTATCATATTAACAATGCCAAATCTCTCGCGTCATCTGTAATCTCTAACAATCATCTCGCTGTGACAAAGTTCCATGTTTGTGCGACAATTAAAGTCCTCGAATATTCCTTGAACTCCATTAAATTTTTGGTAGAGCCATGTTGTAGCTAGCCGCTGCATCACGAATGGGCCGGCTCTTCCGGGGCAGCACCACCCTCTCACAGAACACCGGCGTGAAGCAGCAGTACCTACCTACTCCTGCTGCGTTTCGTACGGTCAGTGAGAGCGCCGGGGGCGCAATACCTCTCCCCCTCCTCTATTCCCTTTCCTTTTTTCTCTCCCTTTTAGGGCCGACAACGCACTGCATCGCGTGATGTGCTGCGGGTGTCTATGGACAGTATGGACAGTGGTGATCATTTAACATCAGGTGACCCACTAGTTCGTTTGTCTGGCCACTCTAACGTAAAAAAAAATCATTAAACGAATATTTATATCCAGCAGTGGATGTTGAGGTTGGAAAAAAAAACAAGGAATGTGTTTTTACGGATCTCCGTTTCCAGCAAGGTTTCCCTGCAATTTTAACGAAACCGTTTAAGTTTATATAATTATCCGACCCATCTCATCCCTGCAGCCGTGGCATATGGTGGGCTCAATCATTACTCTATTAAGTAGGCAAAAAAGGCAACGCGTGCCGTTACCAATAAAAGTTTGTAATTATGAAAAAATTGACTGTTGTTTTCTTTTTTCTGTAATTTAGCCGAAATCATATTTTTGAATGAGATAGGTTAAATATCCTGATATGTCTGCTACTGGTGCTATGCTTCATGCGGGGATACTAAGGGCCAGATAAAAGTTGTCCTTTTTCTGTATCCAGTGATCATAATTAAAAGGCGTTAAATTATTAATATTGTGCACTTAATTTTGTGACAAAATATTAGGTATTTGTTAAAACAACGATAAAGGTCTAGAAAAAACGCTGGTCATTTTGAAAGCTTGCATGACCATAGTGGATTTTTCCTTACGATTTTAGAATACCTATGCTCCGACAGCATTTGTAAACTGCGAGTGAACTTTTTGACTCATAATTTTATTGTCACTTAGCACTTCGTTTTTCCACCCCATGCTAATAATTAACATACATACTTGACGAGAAGACAAAGCATTCTCGGGCCTTAACGTTTACGCGTAATAACAAATAAAAACAAAATATAAGTCACAACATTCAAGTTCCGATAACAATCCCGCGACACACACCCACATAAAGCTGCAAAATGTACTTCATCTCACAAAAAGGCACGCGCCGCAGGCTCTCCATATCGCACGGTCACATTCTTGTAAGTACCCGCAAAAAAACCGACAAAACCGCTCATTTGCCCCGCGGCCACGGTGGCGTGCGGACGTCGCAGCGCTCGATGAAAAAAATTGCACGACCTTAGGTTGTTTCTCATTTTGAATTGTGGAACGCGTAAGGCATTGAATTTACTTGTGAGCTCGCGATGTAATTGTGGGAAAGATGGGATCTGATACAAATAGGCCTTTGTTCGATAGCGTATGAGTTTTACATTGGAGCTTTAAAAAAAAGTAGGTAATACTACGTAATTTAAAAAAGATTTTATTTTGCAACATCTGAAGTAGTTCTTCTTAAAGTACACTTTTTTTGCATTTCTGTAAAAATATAGGACACAACCAACTAACAGTACGCCAAAGTGAGATGTAATACCGAGCTTTGACTTTGTTATAATATACACAGCCATAGAAACAGTCCTCCTATGCAGTACCAAAGATGTCAAAAACATCTTAAAGACCCACGTAAGTTCATCCCGCTCCTGATTTACCTTCCGTCCATCCTTAGCGTCTTACATCACCTATTTTACCTCGGCTACTATATAAAACTTCAATATTACTATCCCATGACGCAAAAACTCAATACAGACTTCAAAATCCTCCATTCGACTTTAAGCTCTTAAACAAACCTCTTTAAATCGAACTTAAGAACCTGCATTCAGTCAGGATCGCAGTTCAACCTGCGTTTAAATTTACGCTTTATTTTTTTAGCCATAGAGTCTTAAGACAATGGTGTTGGGTATGCGTGTGTGCATGTATTAGGCGTCGGAGCGTGGGAACGCGATCATTACTGGCCGGCCATCAGGTCTCGCTGACGCGTAATTTGTGCTGATTTTACGTCTAATCGTTGCGTAAATACAGGATGGGGGGAATAATGGGGGTGAAAGAAAGTCGGAAACTGGATTACGAAGTGGTCATGAAGGAAAATCGGTTGGCCTGTTATGGAATTGCAAAAATATAATAATTAGTTAGACTAGATACAAGACGAGCGAAGTGCCTTTATCCTGTTCGTGGAAGAGAAGTGAGGAACAGAAATTTACTAGAGGCGTGTAATGTGGATAAAGTTGCTTCAGGACTAAGTAGTAGTTAAGAATGACATTTAAATTTGAATCCTACTAATTATTATAAATACAAAAGCTTGTGTGTGTGTGTGTCTGTTTTTTACTCTTACGGTAAAGGGGCTGGAGGAATTAAATTAAATAAACCCTGGACTTGGACCTAAAATCTCAACCGCTAAAGACAAGAAATTTTACACAGGGATTCGATTCTAATGATTCACGTGAGCAAAGCTGCTGTCAAGATTTAGTTAAAACATCTAGTTATACGGGTGCCCATCTATCATCTTCCTTTTATTGGCTACCTTGCCTTTTATTTCTGTAATCCCACTGCAACTACTGATGTGTGGTGTTTAATAAAGAATATTTTGTATTGTATTGTCTAAAACATTTTCATCATCATCATCATTTCAGCTGAAAGACGTACACTGCTGAACGTAGACCTCCCCCCAAGGTTCCCATAACAGACCAGTCCTGCGGCATCCACATCCAACGCGTTCGCGCAACCAGACAATCGCTCTACCTTGTTATGGACCTACTTACTGCGTCTTCCAGTTCATTTCAATTAAGACTCATACACCTTTTTCCATTGGTGAAACAAATGAAAAACTGCAAAGGCGGGACTACATCGACTCAAAAACTTCAAAGCTAGAACGTAGTCCACAAAAACGGCAACACAAGACGCCCACAGTCAAAGCGCTATGTTTTTACCCATCAAGGGCTTACACCGTTCAGGACTTGAAACGTGAACGACATGGGAAGCAATACACATATAAAGTAGGTGCACCTGTTGGCCAATTACTGCGCGACAAGACAATGCGCACTGGAAATAACCTCTTAACTTTTTACAGTAAATTACTGAAGGTGTTATTACGTGTGAAGGCGATTTGAAGGTGCATTGGTAATCTTCGGATATTTTGGTGTCTGCGTAGCATACTTAGTAGAGCTTAGAGGCTTAAGTAATGGTGGGCATGTGTAGGTTTGAGTGCGTTTTAGTGTCGCAAAACTATCGATAGTTTGACTATTGATTGATTGTTGATCTTTATCGAATAGGTACGTACGCACATTAAACATGTTTTACGCAAAACTTCACTCGTAGATGACGCATTTAGATTTTGCTGTAAGTACTGAAATTACTTAAACTTAAAACTGGCACAAACGTGAAAGCCTAAAAAGGAAAGACCAGGTATGCCAGTTTCATACCAGATACCCAAAAAAATTAATCTACCCTAAAACTAAAACGCACTTATATCGCAGAAATTGTTTCCCAATGGCAATTCGTATATTTAATAAGCTACCTAAGGACATAGCAGAGTTACCGCAGAGTAGACTTAGATCTAAATTATATCAATGGCTGAAGGATAAAGCATTTTATTCTATCAAAGAATTCTTAAAATAGATAATAACATGAAAATTATCATATTGTTATGCAGAAATTAATATTTATCTCTAATGATTAATTACAATTTTACAATTTATTAATTATTTTATTATTTTATTTAACTTAGTTTTTTATAATTTTAATTTTTGTAATTTGACTTGTATTATATAAAATATATTAGACCTCATAAAATTTATTAATAATCAGTATTTAATCTTTGAATAACATTTTTAAATGTATTTTAATATTTAAAGGAAAAACCAATTCTAGAAAATAAGATTTTTTTTTGCATGCCATTGTAACTGGTTAGATATGTCACAGCTCATTAGCACTATTTTTTAAGACAATTTTTACAATGTCTAAATCAAAATAAACTATTTCATTTCATTTCTTAATTACATAGTCATAGTACCACAAATGTTGTTAATTCTAGTAGGTAGTCGTTTTCGTTTCCGGAATAGGTACTTACTACAAAAAAACGTTTAAAAAGGATGGTTTGCATCATCATTTGAGCTCTGCTGAACATAGACTTCCCTCAAGGTTCGCCAATCAGACCGGCCCTACGCTCTCCGCATCCAACGCGTTCCCGCAACGTTGATCAGATCGTCGCTCCATCTTGTTGGTGGCCTACATATACTGCATCTTCCGGTCCGTCGACGCCATTCGAGAATCTTTTGGCCCCAACCTAACCTTACTTAAATTTTATAACTACTTATGGTAGCGGAGCAGCAACGTGAAAGGTATAGTATAGTTCGTTGATCCGCAAGTTAATATCTACCGGAATCAATCAAACTTGATAGTTCACGAATGTGGAGATGAATTGTAAATACCATTTTCCACTCGCACTTTGATAAATCTCAGATTTTTTTACAATTTCTATGGTTATTGGTGATCGTTATCACGATTCGTAATTGAGCAAGAACGGCCGTCGATCTACAGGGCTCGCGTGATGAGGCGTCCGCGCAGGGGAAACGCCGAAAACCTCTGCAGCGCGACCACTTAGGTAGCACGATTTACATTGGTGTTGCCTATCGATAGTCCAATATCGATCGATAGAGGCAAAATAAATTGTATCGATAATGCTTTATAAGCAATAGGTTCTATTGATAATGGCAACACAATAATTATCGTGCAATAGAATCGATAGTATCGTTAGTACTGCTAAATCAGGCAGTAGTAACCAAAAACAATTAATACTATTGATATCAATAAGTAGTAGTAATATTACTGAAAAAATGATACTATCGATGGTACAAAACTATCGATAGTGTCGATATGTATTGGTCAATATTGGCTGATTTTGCAATACTATCGATTCTATTGGACATGTAACTATCAGTACTATTGATACTATCGATACATGGCGATGCTATCGATAGTACTATCGATATCCTGAATAATTTTCGAGGTCAACTATCGATACTTCTGCAACACTGATTTACATTGTTCCTCCTCTTCTAAATCCGTGATAGTTACTACAGAAATGGATATTCTATCGTTGATGCCAAGTAAGTATCTAGACCTAGACAATAGAATAGACATAATAAATTAATAATCTGCACTAGTTTAAAACAATTTTACCTATTGCCTTAGAGCGCACTATCAAATACATCACAACAGAAGCTAAGTCGTTATGAAAAAACAAAAAAAAAATTCAAAATTATTTTGAAAAAACCGATATGATGTTGACACTAAAGTGTAGTAAAATAGTAGTCTACTCATTTAAGTTCTAGCGCTCGGCTGTACACTAAATATTTATGGTATAAAAAAAACAAAGAAGTCGAAGATTGAGAGAGAAGGGCAACGATCCCCGCTCTGGGTCCTGGTTGGTCCAGCAGGTCTCCATTGCTATTCAGCGGGGCAATGCTGCTAGTATAATGGGGACCTTTGGATCGGGCGGGGTGCTGAGTGGGAATTAGATGTATTCCATGTTCCTTGAAGAAGCATGTTGCGGATTTTTTATTTCTATTTTTGTAAAGCTTTTGACGATGCGTGTTGCGGATATTATTTTCTTGTATTTGGATGACTAGTCTTATTATTAGGTTGACGAAGCCTGTGGCAGATTGTTTTCATGTCTGATAATGTTCTTTTTTTATGAATAAATGACTTCTAATTTTTGTTGAATTAAAAAAAATTTTGAAAAAAAAAAAAACAATAACTAACAAATAGGTTTCCAGCTACAGATACAAGGAAACAGAAAATTGTATCTACAAACCGCATTCTCCTGCAGATTTAACAGACTTCAAAAAACTACTGTTTCAGAATTGTGTACCCTGGATCCTTTATGATTTTAAAACGAGATAAGTAAATAGGAATGCGGGACAGAGGCGGTGACCACCGTTCCGGGTCGTACTTGGAGCAGCAGCTCTCGTTGGCCATAGCGGGGCAATGCCGCTGGGTGATGGGTACATTGGGCCAAGTAGCGGACGGGTAATGTCTAGGTTTTAGTTTGTTTTATTTTAGCTTTAAGGAAATTATTTTTTTTGAAAATTGTTATATATGTATAAAAATAAATAGAAATTTGTATGGATAAATAAATAAATAAATATCACGGGACAATTCACACCAATTGACCTAGTCCCAAAGTAAGCTAAGTAAAGCTTGTGTTATGGGTACTAGGCAACGGATAAACATACTTATATAGATAGATACATACTTAAATACATATTAAACACCCAAGACCCGAGAACAAACATTCGTATTTTTCATACAAATATCTGCCCCGACACGGGAATCGAACCCGGGACCTCAAGCTTCGTAGTCAGGTTCTCTAACCACTAGGCCATCTGGTCGTTAAAATAATGTTAATGTTAATGGATGGATGTGTGGATGTTTGTTACTTGTTCACGCTAACACGGTTTGACGGTTCTGCTAAAATTTGGCACACATAGTTTCTAACCTGGATTAACACGTCGGATACTTTTTACACGACTACGGCAAAGCCAAAAGGAAGTATAATGATTTTAACAGTCTATGTTTGTGTGTACGGATGTTCCACCGTAGCGTCGAGACTACTCATCCGATTTTAATAAATAGGGTATCAATCGATTCGTTATTATGCTCCGGGTGACATAGGATACCTTTTTATTTAAAAAAAAATATTGGTTGGATTTTACAGCAACAAAACTGAGCGATAATAAAAGTTATCTGACATCAATTTCAATTGAGCGGCAACACTACATTCGTTTTGTCGCAATACTAAGGTAAACGTACTAATGCTCGACACCTCAATGCCCAGTAGATGACACCCATCTGTCACCTCTCTTACTATGACTTAAGGTGCCATGTATTGGGTCAGTGTCGAGCACAGGGACGTTTCGTTTACCTTATACAGTTAATAAATCGTCCCTCAGCTCCCTCGCGAATGTGTCGACCAGGATAGCGTACCTTGTACTATAGTAAGATTGACCAAACGATTATTATTCGTATACAGTCTACGTATAGTCTACGCTGCTCCGACTTCGACACACTCCGACGAAGAAGTGGAAGCTATTGAAGATATCGCCAGAGCCATGCATAGCTTCTAAACTCACTTCCCATTTGTTGGGACTTCAACTGAAAACTGGGTAAACGGGATGGGGAAGAGCTGCGAATGGGGCAATTTGGAGGAGGGCGTAGGAATCACCGGGGCCACCTACCGGCCGGCTTCATGGAGAAGGAGGTACTCTATATTGTAACAATAGTTCAGAATTTAGAATTTTGTTTTTCTGTAAGCGTCCAGTTTACCACAGAGGTTTGCCGTGTTACAATATGATTGATGAACTCCTTCTTCTATAAGCAAGAACACAAGAAGTGGACTTGGATGAGCCGTGGCGATGACGGTGTAATGAGGAATGAGATAGAGGTCTATCTCAATTAAGTATAATCATCACCGTATGATACGAGGTACATTGAACATTTACGCCAAGCTTGTAAGATCTCGATTGATAAAGTCTACGCTCCGCCCGGCACCAACCCAGGTCCAAAACCCCGAAACGTTACAACTCGAACTTCAAAACCGTTTCGAGTGCTTAGGAGGCGACGTGGACGATTACAGTGACGGGTTTGTGGTAGCTGTCCATACGGTGGGATCTTAGTTCTTAAAGACCTTCCGTAGAAACAGAACCAAAAAGATCACAGACTCTAGGTACTCTAAGGTCATGGACGAGCAACGTGAAATGATCTAACAGACATCAGGTGACGCTTGCCGATATCGGCAGCTCAACAGAAGATCTCGAAATCTCCTAGGCGCGATGTACGCAAATTCAATACTAGTAGTATTGAAGAGGCGATAGAGCGAAACAAAGGTTCTAAAGTTTTTGAGAAGAATGTGTCTGTTTGACAAAGCCAATGAGCAAAGCTGAAAACCGATGACGGTACATGGGTGCCATCTATTTGGCATAATTTTTCATGTCCGAAATGTCATAACAATCAGGCATAACAAGTTTCGCTTAATTTAGTCACACCGAATCTTAGGCTTGCCGAAATTTTATTTGACTTAAATCTATATTATCCGAATGATTGTTTACCCGAATAGAATGTTAGCATAATATTGATATGGCAGCATTTCATTATGCATAATGTTTTTTTATATGCACCTAATTTAGCAGAATTTTGATACCTCGAAATCCTGTCCGAATTTACATCCGAGACAACAATAGAACTATTTCTTGATTACTGTCATGGTGAATGACAAAAAAAACTCAAATTTTGCATAGTTACGTTACGTTAGGTGTAGGTTAGGTCAATTTGAAAAAAAAATAGGTTTAGGTTAGGTTAGAGTTGTGTCCAGGCGCGAAGCGCCAAACTACGCGGATTAGGGGCTCCGGGAATCGGAGGCCCGTTGACACCGCCCCAGGAAGCGGGACATAAGGCGACTGTCCTCGCTTAGGTCATTATTAGGTTATGTTAATACTCAATTTATTAATTCGGCGAAATAAACTTCTGCGAAAACTAACTTTCTGCGGAACTAGGTTATGCGTAAGTCATTTTCTGCCAAATTACTATACGGAATTCAGAAAATATGCATATATAGGTATTTACAGCAGCGGACGTCTTTCGGCCAAAATGATGAATGATGAATAAACCGCCACACAATTCCAAATCGTAATAGATTTTAGTACTAATTCCTTTGTTATGCATACAAATTTTAGTTCACTAGTTCGCCATTAGACGTCGCTATCATGGCGAAAATAAAACCCCAAAATAATTTAAATAAAAATAATAGTTTAAAAAACTGAAACCCGACTACGGAAAATACGCGCTCTGAAAAGTATGAAATAAGAAAAATTTTAAGTACTATACACAATTAATATGGTTCTCCTTGACCACAAATATGAACCTCCGCAAATTAACGCCTGAATCAATCAAGCAAGAAAATATTATTGTCCGAAATTCTTATATAGACTTCAGAGGAGAGCCGTGGTCGCATGCCACCATAAAATGAACTGTTAAGCACCTAAGCAACCCTTAAGGCAAGGTAGCATGCAACCAGGCTCTCCTCTGAAGTCTGTATAAGAATTTCGGACAAGAATATTTTCTTGCTTGATTGATTCAGGCGTTAATTTGCGGAGGTTCATATTTGTGGTCAAGGAGGACCATATTAATTGTGGATAGTACTTAAAATTTTTCTTATTTCATACTTTTCAGAGCGCGTATTTTCCGTAGTCGGGTTTCAGTTTTTTAAACTATTATTTTTTATGTCGGAAAATTTAATAGTTCCCGCGAGATAGCGATAAACGACCTCTGTGCAGACGAAGTTGCGGGCAACAGCTAGTATTTTCCTATAAAATTTGAAAAGGTTGGGATGGACCGCAGTCATTAGATAAACTTTCACTGCACAGTTTAAGAGCCGTACTCACCGATAAGCTAATTGCCCCCCAAATCCCCCTTTTGTATAGGTACACAACTGGCAGGCAATTTGTGCATCGAGCGTTATACCAACCACGAACAAAACATCCTGGATACTCAGAAGAATACTACAAATTCATGTGGTGAGGTCCAAAGTAGTTATGTACCTAGCTAACATTAATTTGATGGGTTGTACGCAAAAATGTCGTATTTTAGTGTTACAAGTGAAATCAAATGAAAATATTAGTTTAGGACGTTTTCTCAACGAAATCAAAGATTTTTAAAAACGAATAATTCTGATGTGGAGGACTGAATTTGAATCCGTTAAATTCAACTTTTTCTTCTCAAATGCAGAACAGTTGCTTGGAATTAGAAACCATTATTAATATTATGTTTTTGAGAGAATTAAATGACTTGAGAATAATTTAAACGATTTCAAAGAATATTAAGACTTTGTAAGCTAAAAAACTGGCTGCATTCTAACTCTGTAGATAAAACCATAAAACCCACCACTCACGTCACTTAGTTAATTTAAGTCATTCGCATAAAGTTCTGCCATACCTACTTACTCGTACAGCTTAATCAGGTGAAACAGTTAAAAAACAGTGGTAGTAACTCTAAATTATCCAGTTTCATAGTGTGAAATATTAAGGGTGAAATATGATAAATTAGTGATTGTGAGTGAAAAATGTGACTAGTTATCAAATCTGCATAGAATAATGAATGTTTATGTGAAAGGGTATAGCCGGGTAAGCATAGTAAAACTGCCCTTAGCGAAAAAATGATTTTCCTTTTACCAGATTATTAGCCTTCATATATGTAGTGCTTTCACCAAAAATTAAGCCTCAAATGCTTTAAAAAAAAATGCATAAAAAGAAAAAACATTTTTTTTTTTTTAGCCAAACTACTAACCCGATTTATTTGTAATTTGGATATATTGTATATAATTAAATATAATTAAGGTCGCTTTTTGAAAAAAATATGATTGATTTATCTAATGAAAAAATAGTTAATATTTGAGTTGAAAGTTTTTTTTTTAAAAAAAAAAAAAGGAAAATCATTTTTTCGCTAAGGGCAGTTTTACTATGCTTACCCGGCTATACCCCTTCAAGTCTGTAGCTGCAATAGTTTTGAAAATATAGGTAAGTGAAACAATGTCACACCGCCGCCTATCGTCAAAATCAGCCCGTATTGCACGGTGACTTAGCTTTTGAGGCCCCGTAGGTAAAGGGTTAATATCTTGTTTATAGTATATTGGATTAAATTACCAAAATCATTATTACTACTAGTAAATTACAAGAAAATCAACAATTAAAATGTGATATAAAAACACGTCTGCAGTTTGTAAATAATAGTGATGTGCGTATATCGATACGATGGTCGATATTTTCCACAGATTAAATAAGAGTAATAGAAATGTTATCTTTTATATTTCCTTGTGCTTTCAAAGGTTTTACTAATTAGTAGACTAGAAAAAAAATCCTTTTTTAGTAAAATCACGGCAATGACCCATATTTGTTTGAGAAACTAAACCTAGTAGCGGCTTTCTGGCCAAATAGGCACTCGCGCTTTTTGCTTGTATCACATTCTTATTTTTTTATGTAAGGTTCTATAATTGATTGATTCAGGCGTTACTTTTGACCCCTCAATAACTCAAAATCTATTTGACTTAAAAACATGAAATTTGGTGTATGTATTAAAACCCTTCAGATCAACTAAGCCCCAAATTTCACAAATATAGGTGGAACAGTTACCTATAGAGATATTATCGGCTAAAAATCGGCATTTTTAACACTGACTGACTGACTAATAATCAAAAACCTAACCCACTTCCAGGTGACCTAGAAAAGTGAAATTTGACATCCAGCTGTGTAGTGTGTATACAAATAAAAAATATACAAAATATAAAAATTATTGAATAATACAAATAAAAAATAGTTTAATACCAAAAGAACGCATCAAAGTACTCACCGGCCTCACTGCTATGACAACTCGATAAAATGTAAGACAACACTAATCGTCGCCATCTTGTAAAAAATAATCTGCACTTATGCAGTACGGGGGTCAACCATATAGTTGTCAGTAAAAAAGCTGAAATTTCAAACCTATATTTACTACAGAGCCATCTATCAAAATATTGTGGTATTTTTTTCTTTGCATCTACACTAATCTAACTGTATAATTTAGCAGTTAATACCAAGGCATAAGATCTAGATTAGCTAAAATATTTTTTTAAATCTTACCCGTTCTCGATCAACTGGAGTTGTCACCCGTATTGCAGCGATGCGGGCCCAAAACAACTCTGGTTGTCACCCGGAGTTAAAGGGTTAAGCAATTAAATATAAACTTTAGATAAAATAAACGGCCAGATGGCCTAGTGGTTAGAGAACCTGACTACGAAGCTTGAGGTCCCGGGTTCGATTCCCGCGTCGGAGCAGATATTAATGAAAAATACGAATGTTTGTTCTCGGGTCTTGGGTGTTTAATATGTATTTAAGTATGTATCTATCTATATAAGTATGTTTATCCGTTGCCTAGTACCCATAACACAAGCTTTCCTTAGCTTACTTTGGGACTAGGTCAATTGGTGTGAATTGTCCCGTGATATTTATTTATTATTTATTTATTTATTTATTAAACTATTTAATTCAAAATGTGTTATGTAGAACTTACCACGAAAACAGCCTCAAATTATATCTCACAATCGTAACTATCCTTCGTAGTAAAACTACAACTTAATATCTACACAAAACTATTACTCTATCTATCTATTTAAGCGTGAAGCATGAACAGTGCCTAATATAGCATGAAATTTGTCTATTTTTTCGACTCCCGCGCCTTAGCGCCATTCGTTACTCCTAATCCTTACAAATTACCTTTACTGATCCCAAAAAATAGTTGCGTGTTTATGACTTTGAGATAAGGATGTATTTTGCACGTTTCAATGCTTAACCAGATGAAAAGTGTCCATCCCGGAGGTCCTGTCGTCATAGCTTGTCATATTCCCATTGTCCGTTCAGACATCATTACTGTTCAATGAATATTGCAAAATAATTGCATTACAATTGTGAATAATTGCTACGAAAGTGGATTGACATTTAATATTTTGGTCGAGGTCTTTCGTCTATTGTTGGGCTATTGTGCTGTATTGTCGGCATTTATTAGAGTTTAATCTAGTTGTTGAATAGCTGAGGGCAAAATATTTTCCGAGGTATGTTAACGATCCGGTAAATGTCTGTTTCGGCCCTTGGATCCAAATAAAAAAGCGACAACTGCGTAGGAACTTATTATATGTACAAGTATTTGATATTGGTAAGTACTTAATTAAGTGGGTACGTGGCACGGTGTAGTGGTACGATGGCGGTGGTATATTCTTCGTTAATCACATGTGCTTTTAGTAGCCTAAATTAAATAAATAAATACTTAAATTAGTTGTGTACTTTGACTTTGACTTTGATTGCTAAGCAACATTAATCACAGAGGGCTACTTGCCAGGTCTAGGATTGAAAAATTAAATCGTGAAACCTGGGTTCGATGACAATGTCATATGTATAGGTGTACTCGTATGTACGTTCTGACATTACTTAATCTTGTGTTAGCAGTTAACTCGAAATTATTTAGTTAACTCTTGTCCACACAACCTAAATAAGTTAAAAGAGTAGTCCTTGCTGACTATTTTTTTTTTCCAATAGGTAGGTGAACTCTAAGGCTGTGAGTGACTGATTAATCAACGCCCAACCTAAACTTCTGAACCTAGAAATCTGAAATACCTACACATGCCTGCATAACCATGGCAAACATGCGGCCCAAAACAATTTTGAAAATAGAGAACTTCGACAGCAAAGATGTCTAATGTGTAAAACAAACAAACATGGTGCGTGTGTGATGTGTAAGATGTCAAAGATGACAAAAAAAAGTATTTTTGTACTTTTTTGTAATGTCTTTTTTATTGGAAATTGAAGGAATGAGTTAATACACTAAACTTGTCCTAGAAAAGTACTTTTTTCGTAGAGATGTTCAGCACTTAATAGTAGTTGGTCTTCTTCGAAATTAGGTTTAGCGGCCCACCTAGTCTATGGTCTTCATGCTTTTGGACCACCAGTGACTGAGTTTGACATGGCTGCTTTTATCCTACCTCTAAATATACTAACCGTAAGTATTTGCACAAAAAATGCCTACATCTGACATCAAAAATGTGTGCATATAACTGTTTATAATACCTAACATTACCAGAAGAATTTAAAAGCAAGAATTTGCAGACGTTTAAAAAAATAAGTATGAAGACTTTGTTAAATGGGAAATGTTTGTATAGCACCAGAGAGTATCATTCTTAAAATAATTAAAAGAAATATTTGATAGTAAGTAGGTACTTGGTGATAACATAAAAAAAATAGCTGTCTTTGTAGTACTTAGATTAAAGATTAACTATTTAATTTGATTTGTTAAAAATATCATGTCTTAATTTATTGTAATTTAATGAACACAATGAGTTTTGTACGCCAGACCATAGCACAATATAATTTTATTTTAAAACCATTTTTCACACTCATTTTGACAAATACCTAAACATTTCATTAAAAATTCCCACGGGACAGAACTTGCATAGACCACAGGACTGCTGATTTCTAATAAAACCAAAGATAGCTGGTAAGATCGCGTGTTAGGGCGCGCGCACACGGCGGTCGTGCGATTTGTCGTCGCGATGCTATCGCAGTCGTAATTCGGCCGCTGCGTGCCGGTAGTGGGTGCGATTGTGTGCGGTAAGGACCGGTGTGCACAGAGCTTATCCTATTCGTACCAATTGTTATAACAATAATTAGAGTCCGACCGAAGTGTCGGTTTCGGTTTCGGCCAATTTCGGCCTAAAAATAATGTTTCGGCCAAAGGTTCGGTATCGGCCAAAAAACAGCCGAACCTTTCAGCTGCTCGTACTTTCGGATGGCATTCGGCTAACGCGGGTGCGCTCGGCACGGCTGGCGATATGGCGTCGCTCGCCTGACTCCGCCGTTATTACAGTTAATACAATACAATACAATACAATGACTCTTTATTGTACACCAGGAATAGTAAGCAATACAGAAAACAGGTACACAGAGTAAAAGTTACAAGGTAAGCAATAGGCGGCCTTATCGCTTAAGAGCGATCTCTTCCAGGCAACCCTTTAACAGAAAGAAGGAAGGACTAGTTTACAGCAGGTGGTGCATCAACAGTGGATCAGAAAATTAAAACGCAACAAAAATAGTACATCTACTCATGCATATATACTAGTACTTACATTATAATAGGTACACGTCTAAAACAAATATAAGCAGTGGGATAAACAGCCACATATAAATAAATAAATAAACTATAACAAAGCTAATTATTACAAGATGACAGATAGTACACCTTAAGCATAGATTTAAAGAATGTTAAATTTTCACGTTTTTGTGTAGTTTAATTTATTTTAGACCCAATGTCACTATGACAATGTTAAAATTTCAATTCGATAACAGTATTAACAGTGAAACAACCCTGTAATATTAGGTCAGCGAGGTGTTTCATTATTCATATATCTGGAAAGAACTGCTCAATGACATTGTATTCAACTTTGTAATCACATTTATAAAAGGGTCGGTTTCGGTTTCAACCGAAACTATATACTTAATCAGGACCCTTCGGTTTCGGCAAAAAAACATTTGTCTCGGTTGGACACTAACAAAAATGCATTTTCAGTGGAATTGAGCTTCTTAATTTTTAACGCAATCGAGACCTTAAGAGGATACGATGCGCACCATTTCTCCATACAAACGTAATCCCCTGTTTCCTCCCTGGATAATGGCTTCAGAGCCAATTTTTTTTTACTGTGTAATCTGTATCTACCACAGCTATGCCCCTAGGTTTCGTTTTTTTCCATATTTCAATTAACATAAGAAATATGAGCTTTGAAAAACTGAAAAAATTGCCCAATTTCAACGTCATTTTCAGACACTCATCAGAAAATAATCCCTCATATAAACAAAAAAAAAGGAAAACATAGGGGCATATAGCTAAATCTATCCTCTAATTATTTTTGAAAAAAAATAATATTATTGGTCCAGTTTTCGAGAAGAAAACAGGGGATTACGAAATGCTGTTTTGATCAATTTTAGGTACGCGCCTATTAACGGTCTGAGCTGCAGTTGTCCCGCTCTCGCTGTACTGACACGGAGGGGTTCGGGCGAGACAGCGACATTTCATTAAAATACCTATTTCTCAAAAGTCTCTCAGCCATCGTACCCTCTTAATGATATCTTTTCATCACCATGCAGCGCTACAGGGGAGTGAGGGGTGGTTAGTGGGGTTCGTAAGACGGCACAAGGTTAATGTTCAAGTTTTCACTTCTGCCGGCACTCCCGGAGTGCAACCCGTTTTTTTTGTTCTAGCTTTGCTTGCAAAAATTTTCACGTCTCGCCACTGCATCACGGTATTGTTTAATGCGTAGAAGATCATCCATCGTAGCCTATAGCGAATAGGCTACCCACGGTAACTTACCATCGGACAGGCACGCTTGTTGCCACTGACATGGTATAAAAAACCATAGCTAACTCCCACTGCCTCTCAGACCTTACCGCAGTCGGCGATAGCGCGGTCGTGAGCGATGCTGCGCGATAACACATTGCTTTGTTCGCTGTAAAACTCGAAAATTAACATCATTTGCCAAAGCGCGATCGCGACGGTGATACCTGAGTGTGGCGGCGCGAATGACGAGCGGAAGCGGGCTGGTTATGTAACCAAGGATGTGACTATACCAGGGATGTTGCAGCTCTTATCCACATCCTTTTGCTCAAGCTGCTGCTTTTGATTCTTTTTATTTTTTAACCCGAAGCTGCAGACTAGCTAGAATTTGTTTTGATTGCGAATATGTTTTAGAAACGTAAACAGACAAGCGAGAAATAAGCCAATACGGCGACTCCTCCTGGTAATTGTGTCGAGAGTGACGTGCAAGCGTAGGTATATTAATTTTCTTTTGCGCAGCGCACTGAGTATCGCATGCTTTGAAATCTAGTGTACACCGCAGATATTCCTCTTGTGTTAATCCCAGATATCTACAAGTTATTAGCGTAGAAGCACTGACCTACTTCTTTAGTCATTGATCTTACGTAATACCTAGTAGCTAAGGTTCAAATACCGTTGCCTCTGCAATAGCAATCCACGCACATGAAACTATTTAAATTATAGGCATACCTTCAAATGTGAGAAAATCTGTTTCTACAATTTTCAGTTTTCGTAAATCAGCCAATAAAGTTATTAGAGATTTCTCTGAACATTCTCTTTCAAGTTTTTACTGTGGAGAATAAGAAAACCAAGAAAAGGGGAAATTATTATTATTTAATTGTATGGCGTAAAACATTAAACAATTACACTAAAGAAAGAAACTACAAACTAGCTATAAATCCACATTCAGGGTCCCTAGCCACGAGATTGCGTCAGGTGTTAGATTGTACAGATCTCCAGGGGAGCCCGAGTATGAGTGTAGACGGCAGCGCCGTAAAAACTTAAGGCGAATTGAACGTTCAGATAAAAGGGGAAAATAGACGGTAGAAGATGCAGATCTGCGTAATCACTATTTCTGTGCTTGTGACCCACTGGCTCATTTTCACGCGGGCGGTGGAGGTACCAATATGTATTGCTTAGGGAGCGTTTTAGAGTAATGCGGGCGGCTCGGTACAGAAGACCGTCCGCGCGGACAGCAGTTTTAATAAGTACATATTGGTCCGTGCGTAGCAATCCGTACGGACGGTCCGCGTGACACTAAAACCAGCCTTACATAAAAAACCTCATACAACTCTAATTCTCTACCGCTTCTTCTCTTACACCACACCAACGCAGAGTAATGTGGTGTTCAGTTTTAATAGTCGTCGAGATGTTGGCACCCGATGCCGCAGTAATGGCGGATTGGTAGCGGATCGTCTCGCCTCTTGAACCAGGAACGCTATCACTGTTATTGTATTTAATTCCCTATTAAAGCTGATAAGAAACCTGGCGAGGTAGAAAACTCGGTTGATACCTAGTTACATAATAACACAACTGTATAAGGAGATGAATTCGGAGTGGGGGATAAGGGTGAAGACCAAAAAGTTGCACACTGTTAAAGCTGCATTAGCAGGTAGTTAAAATTACCATTAACTTTTTCCATTGTGACACGACAATTAACCATACATTTGTATGGATAGTTTTCGTGTCACAATGGAAAAAAATAATCTAATAAATAAAAATGTCGTGTCACGGTGTTTGTTACCGAACTCCTCCGAAACGGCTTGACCGATTTTTATCAATTTTTTTTCTGTATTTGGTAGGTCTGAGAATAGGTCGTAAGCTATTTTTTATACCACTAGGTGATAGATATATGTATATGGCAAAACAACGTTTGTCGGGTCAGCTAGTAGTAATATAAATACCTGCTAATGCAGCTTTAACAGATGTGCAACTTTTTGGTCTTCACCCATAATAAGTTGGAATTCGTATAAACTTTTAAGTACTTTAGCATTAAATATGAAAATTGTCTCAAAAGTCTTGTAAAAGTTCGTGTCTGCGTCTTAAGATATTCAAGGTCAAAGGTCACTAAAATATTTTTGTCGTAATATCGAGCATAAATTATAACAATTTTTGGATAAGCTCAACTGTTTTATCTCCTCTTTTTTTCTTGTCCCCCAGGGAATTTCGGGAAATTCTGAAGATACCTACCTACTTGCATGCCAAATTTTATGTCTCTAATAATATAGTCTTTCTCGACCTTTGGTATTTTCACAGATATGATCATGAAAATCAACCCTATACTCTATACCCACGAGTAGGTATAATACCAAAGCTAGTGTGAAAAGTAGTGTGTGCTCTAATTATTAGCAATCCACCTATAGATTCTAGTAGAGAACAGCTAAAAAATCAAAAGAGGATCTGTGCCAATAAATAGGTGGAATATGCCATAAGTTTGCATCAGTCTGCTTAATAATTTTAATTTACCAATTAATACGAGGCCATTGCAATCATGGACGACGTTGCAGTTCCTAATCCGTAATGGGCCCGCGTGGGAACTACGACCCAAGCCCTCTCATTCTGGGAGGAGACCTGTGACCTGCAGTGATACTTAGATGATAAGTGATGTAGCGCCGTAACAAACATGATTCCATGTTATCAGTGATGATAAATATACTGTACAGTTGAGGTCAAAATCTATGTTTACATTTTACCACCGTATCGCACAACACACACTTTGTGTTCGTTTATAAAATTGACTAAAAGCATCAATCGACAAGATACTAAAGTTTCAAGATATCTTTGACCTCGACTGTACACTAATTGCAAAGAGTTGCATACGATGATATACCTAACGCTAGCATCTCTCTCTCTGGATTGCCTGACGAAAATGTTCACTCCACGCCACTTGTAAGGTACATCGATTGTTTACGTGTTAAATCCGCGTTGTATACTTTACCGGCAGTAAGCGAGTCGTGTGACCGCGAGCCGCCGGTCGCACCCGGATCGCTACCCGGACACTTCCGGACGCCTACCGTAAGTTGTATCAACATTTAAAAATTTTCTTCTAAGTTAAAAAGTTATAGTTCCTTGGCTATTCAGCGGGGCAATGCTGACAGCGTCATGGGGACATTTGGGCCGGGCGCGGTTCGGGACGGGGATTTAAAAAAAAAACTCGCATATTTTTTTTGTACACTGTACTACATTTACAACCGGGCGAGTCGAATGTAAATTATTAGGTACACAGGCATTCAGTATTAATCATTCAATAGAATGATGTGACCGAGTGGCTAACCAAAGTTTGGGCTAATTTACGCGCATAATTTAATGACGACGAAATCAAATAAAATATTAAAAGTATTTTCAAAAAAAAATTGAAATTGTCGATTCGGTTAGTACGTCGTCCGCTTAGTTTTTCGTAATATCACCGGTCCCTTGGACGTCGTTCTACTGTACTTACCAAGTTTCAACAGCATATTTCTTATAGTTTCGGAAAAAAGTGGCTGTGACATACGGACGGACAGACAGACAGACATGACAAATCCATAAGGGTTCCGGTTTTTGCCATTTGGCTATGGAACCCTAAAAAGTAATAGTGAATGCGATAACAAGCGCTCGCGTGTTAGACAATTAGGTCTAATTTAATTTAATAATTACTTTAATACAAATTGGCAACAGAGTCCGCTCGGGAACAGCCCTAGGGAAGATCGGTCACGATCTGCGCGAGCGCAGATACCGCGCGATTTACTGCTCTATTCGGCGATAGATCGCGCCACTGAGCGGTGCACTAGTTAGCTTGAAGTGGAGAAGCACTTAGATTAAGCAAAAAATAAATTGTAGGTACAGGCAAGGAATTTAATTTCCAACCCACCTAAGGTTGAATATAGTACAGCAAACTAACCATAAGTTATGAGTAGCTAGCTACGATGTTGCTTTGACGTGTTGAATTTGACATTATGACCTTAATGTATTACGAATGTTTAACAACATCTTTGTTAAATTGGTAGGGGATTAAATTACTCGACTGTATAGTCGGGGTAAGAAAAGGTTCGTCACTTTTCGACTCTATGTCAACGAGTTAAGGTCGAAAAGTGACGAACCTTTTCTTACCCCGACTATACTTAGCTAGCCCTGAACCGTGCCTTTGCTTAGGTGAACCATTGAAAACAGTTGAATTGAAATTCCAGGATTTTAATTCAGTCCCATGTGAATTCACAAACATTATATCATATCGTGGTTTCAATTGCGTTGTATGAATAATCGTCGAAATTTTCATATCTTTTATACTTAGGTACTCAACGGTTGAGATTTCGTCAATAAAACTGTAATACCGCGTAACCAACAATGAAAGAAAGAAAGAAAGAAAAAACATTTATTCGTGACAGTTAGGTACTCATAACAGGCATACGAGATAACAATGTCAGGCAACTACTCACGAAACAGACCCACCTCAGCATATGCCGGCTCGAGAGCCAGCGCTGGTCTTCCGGTGGGACCGTGAGGCCGTCATTTGCTCGCTGCACGTACGACCGGACAGTGTCTTTTGTGAACGCGTCCATTTTATGCTCAGCACTACCATGGCTAATGTCGTATCTATACCTACCTGCATCTAAATAAGTTTGTTTATCCCTTATCTAATATTCATAGGTAGGCAGGTATAGTTAAACTTTGCTTAGTTTGGAACTATTTAGATTGATTGATGTAAATCGTTCCATGATAACTATTTAAATGTTTTTTTTTTTTCAATTTTCAAATTTCAATGAAGTCGCCTCCACACTGTCGCGCCGCTTTCCCGTAAACCAAAACAACACGGGCGGGCTGCGCGCGCGCGTAAATTGAAAAGCCTCGTGACTCCACGTGTTAGACGACGCGGTAATGAACATTGTTTGTACCTTATAAATAGGCCATCTTCAATTAATAGTAGAGTAATGGAGAAAGCTTATGTTCAGGGGTTTCGCGATATCAAATCAGAAATAAGAATTCCTCCAACTCCATTTTACCAACGGACATCTAACCGGGAAGTGCGTCTTCACCCTTATGTGGTTAGTATTCCATTAGCTCGGTCTCCACTGAGCGAACTGCCAGGCAGCCATTTTCGGCGCGATGTTGAACCTTGTGTCGAACAAAATTATGTCTCATGCGCTAGCCTCGCGAGGCAGCTCGCTCAGTGGGGACCCAGCTATTGGCCAGCATGAAGCGGTTCGCATCATCTATATCTATATCCAGATAGATAACCTAAGGCTCTTCGAAGTTAGAGTGAATAGGCTGTTACTGAACCAGTGATACACCTTCGGGGTCATCTGCACTTTTCATCAGGTGACATTAGTGGTCAATCACGAGTCAAAGAAAGCGAAACCAGAATAATTTGCAAACTTAGTAAGTGGCAGTGAGCAGGGCAAATTGCTCGACGGAACTGTTGGCCGTTGGGCAGGGGTTCTTGTGCCAAAGCCGAGCCCGCATTGCACGGTGTCGACAGAGGAGCCCCATCCCGGGGCGGCCAGTGGTCGACGCGGTGTCTCTTCATGTTCTCGTGGCGGTCACATAGGCAACGAGGGAAGGGAGGGGCTGTTTCCCTGAGCAGAGACGAATGCATATACCTAAGGCGCATTTTCCGCATCATAAAAAAGGGGTACTTGTGCCGACACCATGTACCTATAGGTACTGGAAAACGCAGCATGAGTAGTGAGGCGAAATTCTATGTTTCCATATTATTATTATTTCCATAGTAATTGATTTTTTTACGTAAACGCGATCGAGAAGTATTTTGGTGAAGTAAAACTTATACTAAGCGTACTGTAATGAAGGTCGCTGGAGTTCAATGAATGCGGGTGGCGCAGGACTATTGTGACGTTGTTCATTGGGGGAGGCTTGTGTCCAGCAGTGGACGTTTTTCGACTGACAAGGAATTAAAAGTTTGTACCTACTCGTATTTACCTGAATCTCTAACCGACAACATTGCGACCCTATATATATATATCTGTCGGTCAGTGAAATCGTACCAGTGAAGTAGTGTTCCGATTTTGCTGTGTTATTTACACTTGTTCGTAAAATGCTGTCTTGTAACTATTTACTTCGTGAGTTTTCTTTGTATAATGCATGTGTAAACTAGACATTATTAATAATTGCTAAAATTAATTAATTATTGCTAAAATTCAATTTATTTATATTTAGAAAAATGACATTAAATTCATATCATATTGTATTAGTGTAGGTTTTTATTTTTATGACATCACTCATCTACTAAATCCAGAGAATAAATTAAATGCAGTTAATATGTAATTAGAATTAACACAGTCTGTGAATTCTCATTTTTATACCCTAACAGGGTGTTGTGTACCTACTACTTCATAAATATGTCACCTTTTTGTAATGAACATGACTTATAAATGAAATAAATAAATAAATAATAATAATAAATGTTTTTTTAGAAAAAATGACTTAGTGCGAAGTTTCTTGTGGCGCATTCTTCTTGGCAATCATGGTCTTTCCGAAAGCGCTGGTAGACTCAAAAAAGAGGCATTTAAAAGAGCCCCTTACTTCCTGCTTACAGAAATAAATTTATAATTTTGATTTCGCGGACAGCGACTACTGCTTTCATTATGGAAAGTCAGCCTCACTTCCTACTGACGGGCAGACAGCGATACATGAATGAACACAAATACACAACCCTTACAAAACGTTATACTCGACTGTATTCCATCAAAATATGATACACCCGGCTGTAAATATAAGATTGTACTACGTTGTACTGGAGGTTAGAAGTTAAACGTCCATCTGCTTGCGTTATAGTTGATCGGCCGTGAAAAATTGTAATGAACTGAATCAGGTACCTACCTACTGTTTGAATAAGTGGTTACTTCTTAATAGGTATCTAAGAGTTGTTTTACTTCAGACTGTTTTGTATTAATTTTAAAACTGAGTAATTATTTTGTTGGAAAGACGCCGAGAGTTGTGGATCTTGAGAGGGGAGACCTTTTCCCAGCAGTGGGATACTATACTTAATACTTATTCAGAATATATTTCAGGACTATAGGTTAGGTTAGTTTACTTAGTAAATAACCAACCCTAAAGTACTTACAGTTACAGAAAAAAAATCTTATGTGAAATGAATCAGTTGGAAAAATATTTTAAAGAACTCACTGCGAGATACGAACAAAAAGATACCAAGGATAAAATTGCTAACCCTGCTGTGAAAAATTCACATCTTGATCAAAATTAACCAGGTAAGCAAAGTTGATATACATTATATCAGCTATTTTAGTGGACATTCGTTTCCGGGGCGAGACGTCCAAATTGCCAACACTGTAGCGAGGCCAATCTAATTACACATCGTACCTATAACTTAAAATTTCCATAGTAACTTCCACAAACCTTACTTTAAAAACCTACCTAAAGAACGTTTGTTTAGCGTAGAATTTTTAACATTCAGTTTGTTTGTTAGTTCAAACTGGCATATGAAAGACGTAATAGCGCAATTACAGTCAATTTGATGCGAGGACGGGGACAAGGTTGGCTGTTTGGTAGGCGCTGGCTGTTACAACATGTTACGGTCAAACCACGTGTAAAAGACCCTTTGCTGGCACAACAAGGTTTTATAAAATTGATCTAGAATAAGTATCTCTGCAGTGGGTTAGTTTGAACACCCTTTAAAGGTTTCGAAATTTTCCGTTTCAAAATGTTGCCGACCTCGTACCTACTAGGGAATACTTAGTGCGAAATTGGCCTTACTAGGCACTTCTAACAGTTCTAACCAATTGTTAAATTATAAAGAAAAGTTAGAGCAGAACAAACCGTTACTTCTCGAATCATTCCTTTGTTCCTTAAAGCATAAGAATAAATACCTAATAACGTTCTTATTTATTCTTATGCTTAGGCTTTAGACTCGACATTTGTTCAGGTGCCACAATGTGCGTCAAATCACTGACTGCCAAACTATGCCAGCGGCACTACGCGAAAGTCATGAAAACGCATATTATTAGGTAGGTAGGTACGCGTTCCAGCAGTGAATGCGTTAATACAAACTCTGCTCTGTGACTTCCAAGTTAAATTTAATTAAAAAATTAGAATATTATTTATATTATGTTATCCATGTTACATCCAGCAGTGGACAGAAAAAGCCTGAAAAAGAAGAAGAAGAAGAATCCATGTTATAAACTATCTCAGTGCCAAATTTCATTAGAATCCGTCAGACCGTTTTAGCGTGAAAGTGTAACAAGCATCCACACATCTATCCATCCATACACACTTTCACGTTTTTAACCTCTCGTACAAAGTTGCCATACAAGCCACAATGTAACACTGGTTCCTGGGAATACTTACCCCATCGATTATCGTGATAGTCGTCACGTTCGTCAATTGTTCACTGGTGCGAGCTTGCCGAGCTTTGGACTGCATTCAGAGGCAAGACACGTCCCGAGCCGTGGAAGAAATTAAAGCGGGTTTTCTTAAGGCTTCGCCTCGGCTCAGGGCAAACGAGCATGCTTTTTCGAGATGTCAGTGGCGTTACTGTTACAATTACACAAAAATGGGAATTTAAAAAAGTGTACTCATTACTTTTTTTCAAATGAGGAAATTTTTGGGGTTTCTTACTCAGAATCTAGCACTATTGAATTTGTGATAAAAAAATGTCCCAATTTTTTATGTCAGTTTTCTGACGTTTTTTCATACAGTTTATATGGCTCTATGTAATATTCTTTTACAAAATGGTACACTTTTTTTTTAAATGCCCTAATAAGTCATGTCTGTTCCAGTGATGCAAAATGCGTAGGTACACGCAAATCAGCAGAGCCAAGACACCGGTGTAAAAATGAAATCGGATCCCCCCACTTGTCTTTACTTATTGTCATCTCTTTCTTGGCGTTATTTGCTCTAAAAAAATCGTGTCAATTCCAAATTCGAACAATCAGGGAAAATAACTATACCTACCTAGTTTTTTCTACAATTTCATTTAGTCCACCAAGTCGCGACGGACGGTTTCTAGGTAATTTACTATTCTGACATCTGAAACTAATCTAAACACTTAAAGGATCTGGAACTGTACAAAAGCAAATAATACGAGTAATATCAGTAAAATAACTAATGCGACGTAAACCTAAATTTCAGGCGCTACGATAACGCACACCCGCATGAACAAAGTTAGTCAAGCGAGTCGTGTCCCCTAAAAAAGGCGGCCTTTTCAAAAATCTTTAATATTTCAACACTAATAATACTGAAAACTACCTATGATTGATACTCGAATTTATGTAGTAGTAGTTAGTTAGTGCCCTGCTGTGGGACGTATACAAATAGGCTGGGTTGAAGTAGTTAAAATGCAGCTACATATAAATACATGTATAAATCATAGTTTTCAAAGTGTTATTAGTGTTGATATACATATAAAAGGTTTTTGAAAATGCCACCTTTTTCATGGGACACGACTCGCTTGACAAACTCTATCAACTCGTCAAAAAAGGTATCTAATAGGTACCTACACTTTTTTTATTCTATTTAGACCTTCCAGAAATTGGATGAAGTAAAACGGTACCTACCTACATTATTTTGAACTGATGCGCTGTTGATCCCGGAGTGCCTTGAAGCAACAAGATTCCTATACTAGAAGCAAATTTTGCCATTGTTTCTTTTTTAGTTAGGAGCGACCCCTTAAGTGTATGTAATTTTGGTAAAGTGTGAGATTTCGAACTAACATACGCTTAAGGCCTCATTTCACTGACGTACAACATTGTATACCAATTCAATTCGTCTTGCGAAGTATCAATTTTATGATTGAAGCTGACTTTTGGGTCAACTTATTGTACCTATTCAATCGCTTCAGCGTATTTAATCGTAATTTTTGAAAGTATTTTTGTAAGTATTAATCAATTTAAAAAGGCATTGACATCAATTTTAATCGAGAAGTGTTTTTATTCAATTAATGATTTCTTTAATGAATATGTTTAGTGTATCTAGGTGTTAAATATATTCTATTTTGACTTATTTTATCATCTTTATTATTGTTTTATTTTTAATGGACATTATTGTTTTAACTTTTTTTTATATTTATATGGACTGTATTACTTCTATTCTGTATGAATTATTTATGACAGAGTTATCTTAATTAATGTTGCATGATTATCATTTATTTTATTAAGTTATTAGAATATTAAATCTTTTACTGAAAATATTTGTACGCCTGAGGGCAAGACATAGTGTTCTATGGTATTATTTTAAGAGCTTTTGATGTACCTATGTTTTACAAATAAATTTATCATTATCATTATCATTATCATTATCATTAATAAAAAAGATAATGAAAGAAAGAAAGAAAGAAAGCTAGCTTTTGCCCGCGATTTCGTCCACGTACAAATTTGTAGTAAAGCTTCTTTATCTCTTTCATTTAATATATTTCATTTTTTTGTAGTGGTAGAGCCATGTTGTAGCTAGCCGCTGCATCACGAATGGGCCGGCTCGACCGGGGTAGTACCACCCTCACACAGAACACCAGCGTGAAGCAGCAGTACTGCTGCGTTTCGTATGGTCAGTGAGAGCGCCGGGGGCCCAATACCCCTCCCCCTCTATTCCCTTTCCTTTTTCCTCTCCCTTTTAGGGCCGACAACGCACTGGCATCGCGTAAAGTGCTGCGGGTGTCTATGGACAGTGGTGATCATTTAACATCAAGTGGCCCACTGCTTCGTTTGTTTGGCCTCTCAAAAAAAAAAAAAAAAACATAAAGCAGTCGGAATCCGAACAGCTGACGTGCGTAGTATGGAATCTTAAGTTGCATAATTATCAATTACCTACTAGGTAGCTTTTGCTCGCGACTTCGTACGCGTAGACAACATTTTTAGTTGTTTGAATGAAATTTGGCATACCTACAGGTAGTTTATCCGGGAAAATGCAAAGTGGGAACGGGATAGGAATTAGTGAATTCCATAGAAAGCTACAATGTCCCTGATTGAAACAGGCTAATTTAATCCAAAAAATGCAAAATTCAAAATTCCTGGGGATAGAAATAAGTACACCGAGTTCAGAACGATAAAATAAAAAACTTTCACTCATAAGACTTCACTTCTCTACTCTCTTCTCTCACTTTTACTATTTCTGATTGGAATACGCTACTATTATCCCGAGAAAGTGTAAAGTTCCCGCGGGATAAAATAACCTGTTTTGACCTAGGTATTTTAAAAATTCGTAAACGTCAATCAGAGACTGTGTAGCTTATTATTAGTGAAAGAATTTTTAAAATCAGCCTCGTAGTTGAATTCTCTTATTTCTATCCCGTGGGAATTTTCCCGGATAAAAGTAGCTTTTATTAATAATTATTCTTTATCTTTAGCTTTCTATTGGTGAAAGAATTTTTTAAAATCGGTTCAGTAGTTTTAGAGATTATACCTCCTAATAACAAAAAACAACAAATATTAAGTAGGTACAGTGGGCTGCAAAAGTGCATGGACAAAGCAAAACAAAAATCCTATGAAGGTAAAATGAGTGCCAGTAGCTACCATATAAGCCGTACTAGTTCAACCGGATCTTACTAGATGGCGTTGTAATTATCATTCAATGAAAAAAAAACGTTCGCTCGGAATCTTCTTTCTTCTTCACAATTAATATTAATTTATAAGTATTGTAATAATTCGTCATGTCAATGTTTAACAATTATTTTGCTTTTTGTAGTTTTTCGGAATCTGTAACATTGATACAGACACGCAGAACATTGCCAAGTATGAAATCTAACAAAAACATTTTTCTTAACCTCAAGCCGGGGGGGATCGAACCCTATTCACTCTGGCCAGCCAATGCATCCGATAGCATCTTCGCCCGCTCTCTTAGCCACTCGGCTATGGAGACATTATAATAACTGGTGAAACTAATAATCTTATATTTTACTTAATCTTTGCATCCTTGTCTAGTTAATGCGTATAGATTAGATACAGATAGATAGATTATGTTTGTTGCCGATTGTTGGACTACCGTAATTTAACTTCAGAGATTTATTGAAGACTGCTGTATTTATGCGCTACTTAAGGTTGAATGTTGAATAATATACTTGGATATGCTTACACGCCTCGTTTGCTAAACTGAGGGTAATTTTTATAATGACTTCACAAATCGTTAGATTTCTTGTCAATCACCTTGTGTGAGTATCCAAATTATCAGGTTCTCGAAAATATTTTACTATGATTCGATTAACAACGTTTTTGAAAGCAAAAATTATTGTTCTCTGGGAACAAGAAAACTTATAAAGAAAATAGCTCGAGATATGAGCATAACGGTAAGATTTTACATATATTAATATTTCTTAGTGCAATGTTGCTTACAAATTGCACTATTCATGATCTAATGTTAAGTATTTATTATTTTGTTTTTTTTTTACAGAGAAACACAGTCAACTTTGCCATTCGACATTTAAATTTCGATTGAGAAAACGAAATCGTTATATTTACCGACGGAAAGTGTCGGATAAGAATAGACGTAAAATTTTGTAAAGTCAAAAAATAATTTGGACACTGAGGTAAACAGAACATGGGAACTGATGCGAAATAGTGATATTATGTTTCAATATACAGGGTGTTACAAAATAACCCCTAAAGCCTGAAACCCCATGAACAGTAAATAAAACTGTAATTTTGCGCGCTGTTCTTTTTTTTCTAGCTATAATGGTTATGGAAAAAACCGATATCGAAACTTTTTGAAAATATCGACATGTTTTTTAGAAGATTCCCAACACTAGCGATCAGCTGTTCAGGTCATTGGCTTTTAAATCATAGACTAACTATTTTTCAGAATGTTAATTTGTCAGCAATTTTACCTAAGTGCGACGTTTCAGTTTTGTGACGTAATTAATAACTATTTTTCTTAAAATAACCCTTAGCGGTCACCCATAAATAGCCGCGTACTGACTGGCGAGGCAGCCTCGGGCGTTTGCCTCGAGCGAATGCTCGGGCAGTCAGGACGTGCCTCACCCGAGACTGAGCATGCGTTCGCCTCGGGCGAGCGTGCCTCGGCCCGAGCCGAGCGAGCCGCGTACTGACTGGCGAGGCAGCCTCGGTGAGGCAGCCTTGGGCGTTTGCTCGCCCTTTTGCCTCGGCGAGGCAGCCTCGGGCAGTCAGGACGTGCCTCACCGAGGCAAACGCATGCTCGGCCCGAGCCGACCGTGTCGCGTACTGACTGGCGAGCAGCCTCGGCGAGGCAGCATCGGGTACAGCGTTGCCAGATCTACGGAAAAGTCCGTAGATAAGGCTTGTACCCAGACCTACGGAAATGCTTGGCTAATCTACGGAATTTCAGACAGACTACACTGCTCGGATAGTAAAACACAAAAGGTCAAATATCTTGAAAACGGTGCATCCTACGGCAAAATCAATGAAATTTTCATCCCCCCATTAAACCTCCCCCCCCCCCCATTAAAAATTACCCAAGCGCTAGTTCTAAGATTGTACATCCTCACTGCTCTGTACGGGACATGTACTACGTTACTCGCCAGTCAGTACGCGGCTAATGACGTCACACCATTTTTGCACCCCCCCCCCCGCCCCCCACCCTTATCACACTTGAAAATTGGAATTATTTTGCTTCCGTGTCACAAATTGTCAGACCCCTCCCCCCACCTAGATGTGTTTCGTTCCTTATGGATGACCCCCATATTAATCTGACATTGGTGGCGGTTAGTTCGACATTTCCACCATGTACCTGGTTTGAAAATGTGTCGTGAAGGGTGTAGGATACTCTCTCTTATTTTTGATTTGACATAAACAGAGAGAGTAACTAAACTGAGCTGAAAAGTTATCAGTGCAAACATCAATTTAAACTAAGTACGTACCTGCCTGACCCTAAAATTTGAAAAGACTCGTCTGTCTTAGTTTAATCTTTGTAATTGAAGCTTTCCACTAACTCTTATGACGCCTGGTCAAAATCATTCATTATCACTACAAGCTCCGCCTTCTTTGATTTTATTGGCTAGCGTAAAATTTGCTCACGCGCAGGCAGTGCTGCGTTCACAACAACTGTCGGGTGCGCTTGCGCTACAGTAACTGAAATTATGATTATGTAGTCCTAGTAGCAAAATTATTTTAACATGTGTTTTTTTTAACCCCCGACGAAAAAAAGAGGGGTGTTATAAGTTTGACCGCAATGTGTGTCTGCCTGTCTGCGGAAACTTAGCTCCTAAACGGGTCGACTGATTTGAATGCGGTTTTTTTTTATTTGAAAGCAAGGTTTCTAGCGATAGTTCTTAGACATGTTTTATCAAAATCGGTTCAGCCGTTTTTGAGATATTGAACTTTTAAATGTCAATTTCGGGGGTTTCCAACTTTTTGTTGGTTAGGTTATTTATGTTGTAACAACTTGTGTAGGGTCCTACCGCATCCACTTTTTTAACTAATGCTGGTACTAAGCAACAGTGCTTGTGTTTCAAAGTGGATAGTGAGAGAGCCGAGTCCCAAGCAAGACTCAACGGTGCAAGCAAGTAGCTTAGTAGCATGATAGGCGAATAAGATGGACATCCGCTTTTTATCTAGTTAATCCAGTCGCTAAGCAACAGTAAGTACATGTTTAGTTGTGGTCCCACGTGAAGAGTAAGAGAGATTTAATTGCAAGCACTCCTTGCTACAGCCCAACGGCGCGTAAGTGTAGCGCTGACCGTTAATTTCTGCGCATGTGACAGTCGCGCCCGCCAATCAGCACTACGGCTATGAAGCAGCTCTCGATAAATCTCGCACATGATTACAAAATTAAATTTATTAAAATTTAGGATTGCTACACACCACGTAGCAATTGTTTAAAGCTAAAAAAATAGTACATTACTACAGAGGCCGTGAAGTAAGGGATTGATGGACGAGTTTGGGGTAGACGGCCGAGGTAATCAAGTAAATCTCAATGCTAAGTTTGCCTCCTTCCTCAAATGAAGCGGAGTACAGTCCACAACTTCCCCATCACTCTCGTCACTAGAAGTCATTTTTATTTTTGTTGAAATTACTTACAATCGAAACGAACGATTACAAAAAAAATGTTTAATTTGCCGCTTTTATTTTTTTTCCAAACATGCAATTGGAACAAGCTATTCGAGCACCATGTTTAACCGCACTTAATTTTTTTTTTAATGTCGCACGTTACAAGATTACAGGGGAGGCTACTACGAAACTCGAAATTCAAAGTTCGTATCGCGTGGTCCCTCTTACTCTCGTAATAAATACTATTAGCTTGAGCGGGACGGCACGAAACGAAGTTCGAATTTAGCACTATGTAGTAGCGAGCCAGAGCCTAGTGGTGGTTGGCAGAATGTAATTTTTCCTTCGTCGGTTTAATGTTATTAAGCAAATTTAAAAAGTTAGATCAGCGGACAATAATGGTTTTTCTTTGGATTAGGATTAGCCATAAACAAGAAACTTCATGTCTTCATTTCGTGACATTAACGCACACATTTCCGAGCATGTTTGAGAAAAAGAGTTTTCCCAGTTTTATTGGAACTTAAAACACTCTGAAATATCATAATCATTAAAAATGTGAACACAAATTAAAAACTGCAAATAATTCCGTTCCCGCTTCCATTGACTAAATACTTAACTAAACATTAAGTAAAAGAAACATAACTAATCACTTGACTATTTTCCTAGCTAAACGAAGCTTTACGCACCCTTACCCGGAGCGCAGTTTGTGTCATATTTTCTAGTGGTGTCTCTTTCTGACCTACCCAGTAGGAAAGAGACGAAGGAGAAGGCGGCATTTCTTTGAAAGAAAGCCGTCAAAAGCGGCAAGTTATGGTTTCGAGCATGAAAACTCGACTTCAAGAAGTGATAGATAGTGTAACGGCTATCCTCTCCGTTACTAAGAGACAAATTGACTTTGGAACTTAAATTGTTAATATTTCCCGATATCATTATTTTGTTATTAATCTGTTATGAACGAACCTTTATTATTTATTAATAATCCAGTTACCAATGTTTACTTATTGTTATTCTTATAGTGAATGATTCACCATCTGATCTCACATAGGTATTGTTTTTGAAGTTGTGTTAGAAGGGTTATTAGAAATTGAGATAAAAGAGAAAGATATAAATGGCTAAATATATGCATGTTGGTTATTTTTCAGTTAGAAGCACAATTAATAATGTTACAATTAATGTTAAGTAAACTGTTATTTGACATTTAGTGCAGACCGGGTTAATATCTAGCCATTATGTTAGTAGTTATAAGTGTATAAAATTGAATGAAATTTAGTTTTCAATTCTTTATGAGTACTTATTTGTTCCCTATTTTTTAAGTGTAAATTGTTTTTTTTTTGCTATTTTTGAAACACAACACACTATGTTTTGAAGTTACTCGAACATAAATTATCGCCAAGTAAGTGTTCAATACTTCATACTGAACGAACATAAATTACATAATTAATATTATGCATTCATTAATTATATGTTAACCCGGTCTCCAATTTAAAGATCTAGTTGCTAATAATATTATTTCTTTTTATTGTGGTGATGCTTCAATCTTCTTTCCAATAAATTTTGGAAACGAATACTTAAGCTAAGAATACCTCAATAATTTTTTAGATGGCTATAGGGAATGAGCACATAGACGGTGCTGCCAACTGGTGCCATAAATTTTGACTTGATAAGTTTCTTTTACTGTTCGCATAGTGTCTCTTCTGTCGCACAAGTGCTGCCGCCTATAGTTTCTGCACGTTCCCTTACATCGGTGAAAACGAAATAATATTAATGATTGAGAAATTGCTCTTTTATGTTTTAAATAAAATGTTTGATATCAAAAGGTTGTATTATTTTATTTTCTGATCAAAGATATTTTTTAATTAAACAGATAATTAAATACATATTTTAAAAAAAAACAATAAATAAAAAACAAAAATAACACTCTGATCTGGGATTCGAACCATAAACCAACTCCACATCCCAGTACTTGACTCATGCGTATAACCGTTAAGCCACAGCTGCTAATAGAAGATCATTCGAAATAGCAGTTTAGTTTGGTATATAAACTAGATGCAGAAAACGGCCACTACGCTGCATCAATTCACAACGCCATCTAGTTAATTCTCATCGAAACATGAACACAAACGATCAAACACTGCTCATGCGATTATCGCCCCGAGATGTCCATGCACTTTTGCAGCCCACTGTACATATTTCCCTATCCCATGGTAATTTCGAAAAATCCTTCCTTAATGCAGTGCACCTCTACGATAGTAGGTATAGCCGGGGTAAGAAAAGGTTCGTCACTTTTCGACTCTATGTCAACGAGTTAAGGTCGAAAAGTGACGAACCTTTTCTTACCCCGACTATACATGTATGCCAAATTTCATGTCAAAATATCGCCGTAAACAGCCGTAACTATGTATAATAAATAATCCAGTGTTAGCAGAGCCCGGCTTCTTCTTTGTGAGTAAAATAAAATGTACGTAAGTGTGGGATAATTTTATATTGGTACATCGGGACCGCCCTAATGTTTACTCTAACTATAAATTTAGAATTGTTATTATTTTATTTTGTAGCGGCTAGGTATCTAGTTAATGCCATTATAAAGATAGAGTTAAAAACGATGAAAAAAAAACACGTTTCTTGTATGACGGTCCCACTTTAATTTTTAACTTCATCTTATTTTTAGTATTTGTTGTTATAGCGGCCACAGTAACACAATCGGTGTATAGCAGCTAGCTATTACGGTGGGTATGTAGTTATTACAATACCGAAGTACGAAAGACCGAAAGTATTAAAACATCGAATGGGTCAAAAGACCGACACGATTTTTTTCTGAAACCGTAAACTTCTCAGAATTTATTAAAACGGCATCATACAGAACCCATTAGGTTAGGTTACGTTTGTTTTATAACAATCTTAAAAGTTAACGGTTTCAGAAAAAAATCGTGTCGGTCTTTTGACCCATTCGATGTTTTAATACATTCGGTCTTTCGTACTTCAGTATTGTTATACATACCATTACGGTTCATAATATAGAGCCCAGTGACAGACAGACGGACAAACAGACATACAGCGGCGTCTCAGTAATCTGCAACCTTTAGGTACGAAACCCTAAAGCTCCAAGCGCACAGACTGCGGAGGCGCGGCGTGCGGTGGCGGTGACGGTTGTAATATTCTAACTTGTATGAACGGTTGTGCGACCGTACCGCGAACTCGTTCCTACAAGTTAGTATATTACAACCGTTTCCGCCACTGCACAGCCACGCCTCCGCGTTTGGAGCTTAAATATGACGTTCGAAGGAAACAGCACACCAAAAACGCTTCTTGCGAAGACAGCCGAACGAAAGGACAATAGCAAGAGCAGCTAATGGAGGTCCATTCCCAGGGTGTCATTAAGCCGCACACACGCGCGAGTCGTGACCCGCTGATGGCACCGCGATTGCGATGCCCTTTTTAATTCGCACAATAACGCACCGCGCTTCGAACGATACACACGGGGTAGTTTTACCACAGTTATTTTTTTTATTGCTTAAATTATTCATCATCACAGCCTATGCAAAGTAAATGTAAATGGTGAATACTTCACTCACCTTCGGTTTGCCGACAACGTGGTGCTTATGACTGAGACCTTGGAGGACCTCAGTGCGATGCTCGCTGACCTCGGAAGAGTCTCCGAGAGAGTTGGTCTTAAATTGAACATGGACAAGACGAAGGTCATGTCGAACGCCCATGTTGTACCAACTCCCGTCGTAATCGGAGATACTTTGCTCGAAGTTGTTGACGACTATATCTATCTGGGACATACAATCCAATTGGGTAGGTGCAACTTCGAGAAAGAGGTCAATCGACTAATTAGACTCGGCTGGGCAGCGTTCGGGAAGCTCCGCAATATCTTGTCATCCGATATACCGCAGTGTCTCAAGTCAAAAGTCTTTGACCAGTGTGTGTTGCCAGTGATGACTTATGGCTCTGAGACGTGGCCGCTAACGATGGGTCTTATAAGGAAGCTCAAGGTCACTCAGAGGGCGATGGAGAGGGCTATGCTTGGAGTTTCTCTGCGGGATCGCATTAGAAATGATGAAATCCGCGCAAGAACTAAAGTCACGGACATAGCTCGAAGAATCGCTAGACTTAAGTGGCAGTGGGCAGGGCACATCGCCCGTAGAACTGACGGCCGATGGGGCCGAAAGGTTCTCGAGTGGCGTCCGCGGACCGGAAGACGCAGTGTAGGTAGGCCTCCAACAAGATGGAGCGACGACCTGGTGAGGGTAGCGGGAACGCATTGGATGCGGATGGCGCAGGGCCGATCTGTTTGGCGAGCCTTGGGGGAGGCCTATGTTCAGCAGTGGACGTCTTTCGGCTGAAATGATGATGATGATGATGACAGCCTATAGGTATACGTCCCAATGCAGGGCACAGGACTCCTCACGCATCATCGCGATGTATGTAACCGAATATTCGCGAATACTTCGGCACTTCGCCCGAAGCCGCAGACCCTTCGCCCCGCTGTCGGTAAATTTGCGCACATCAAAAGCTGCTTCTGCGGCATTGCTCTCTATAGCAGTGTGGCCATGCACATTCGCCGTAGGCCGAAGACGAAGTTGTATCGCGATGTGTGTAGCCGTAGTATCAGAATGAGAGGCCTTGTGCCGCAGTTCCTACCGGGCCCAGTGCGGATTGGGAACTTCACACACACCATTGAATTTCTTCGCAGGTGTACGCAGGTTTCCTCACGATGTTTTCCTTCACCGTAAAGCTCATGGTAAATTTCAAATGTAATTTCGGACAAATAATTTGTAATTTGTTTATTATTAAAAGAAATCCACTTTTACAATAAATTTCAGATTACCAAGCAGTCCCACACTAAACTCAACGCCGTATTTAGATTCCAAAAAAACTACTCATGTGTTGCCAGTAAAATTAAAAAGTTTTGCATCGGTAAGGTAAGTTTTAACTTTTCTAAATATAATACATAAATAATTTATTTATATATAATTGTACAGTTAAAATTAAATGCAACCGCATAAATAAATAATTTAATATCAATATTAATTTCACCTACAGATATTTGGTTGAAACTGTTTTGTAGAAGAAAAGTTCATATTACAGTGGTAATACTTCAGGTTTAAACAACATTTGGATACTATTAATGTATGTTACTAATAAATAGTTCGTAACTCCTTAGTCGCAGGGTAAAAAATTAGTTTGTATGTTTGTCAGTTAAACTCGTAAAAATGGCTCAATTGATTGTGATAAATTTTGGCACATGGATAGTTCGAAACCAAGGTATTCATGTGCAACACACATTGTATACAATACGGTATGCGTAGGTATATAGGAAACATCAAAAACTTGGGATAATCTTTACACTTAAATAACAACAAAATATTATTATGACTATTTTTTATTAGTGTGCATGGGTTGGTTACATCTGGAATGTCACAATGACAATGACACTTGTGACAGTGACGTTCGGCCATCTTTGGTAACTTTTTTGGAATCTAAATACGGCTTTTAGTTTAGGCAATGCCTGTCACGTGGTGACCGGATTCGGTTTACAATTTTAAATTATAGATTTAAAATACCATGATTATACAATGTACTCTTAACCAACTACGAGAGCAACAATAATCTAAATAAAGTATATACAGTCAAAACTGTTTATTATAACGACATTCAAGGGACAGCAATATTTGGTCGTTAAACACGGTTGGTCATTGTAACCAGTGTTACTTTGGTATATAAGATCGTGTTGGGTTTTTTCTTGGTCGTTACATCCAATATGTCGTTGTAATTGGTGTCGCTATAAACGGTTTTGACTGTATGTATAGTATCTATATATTTATAATTTTAGTGCTGTATGAAATTAGGACACCTAATGTTTATCTAATTGTAGGTACTTAATACGTATAGTTATGGAATGGAAACTAAAGAATTATCAAGAAATGCCTCCGTGTGTATCCCCAAGCGTCAGCAGTCGTGCGCCCCGCCCCCCGCCGTCGTTTCCTTAAGCGCTTCCCTTCACACAGGACCAAAACGGCCTATGTTTACTAAGCCCTCGAACGCACTTAGGCTTTTTTGTAGCCGTTGTACTGCGCCAGGGCGTTATGATGCTCGTTAATAATTAGAGATTTTATGCTTTTGGACGCCGTGGGACGAGTCTGGTTAGAGCTGTTGCCTTTTAAGGACAGGTTATAAGTACCCTAGACCAATTAAGTTGTAAGGAATGCCAGGCTCTAGATAGGTTTGGTCATAATTTAGTCAACAGAAGTGAAAAAGGGCATTCTATCACTCAGCGATTCCCAAACTTTGCGTCAGGCGTCGCTGCGCTCTCCTATACTTCGTTTTTGACGTGACAACGTCTAATAAATCGATGAACGCTGGCTGGGCTGCATACACGAAAAAGGATGACGCAATGTAACGTACATGTAACATGTAAGTAGTACATGTAAGCAGGTATTACTGTAATGTCATATAAACGTTTTTATCAATAAATAAATGCGTGTCGAGAGCTACACACAGTCGCATCAAGCCGCAGTAGTACCTACCTACCTACATCCGAGTGACCAATTATAGGATCACTTGTGTGTCTGTCCGTCTGTCACGGGAAATTTGCTTCGAATCTACTCGACCGATGAAGTTGAAATTGGGCATAGGTGCGCAAATATCTGTAAATAAAATAAAAAACTTTCGTAAACTGTACCGTGCGATACGTAAATATGTCAAACGAAAAAGAAGATAAGACTAAAGATCAAAACAAACTTGGAAGGAAACCCATAAAATGCCTAGTGCATTTTAAACGACAATTTTACAAGGTAAGTACCTAAGTGCTGCTAGAAGTTTTTTTTTTTTTTTTTTTTTTTTTTTTTTTTACAAAAAACTGACCCGTAATTGACCACTATCTCACCTGATGGAAAGTGTAGATGAAGCCAAAGGTGTACCTCACTGGTTCAGTAACAGCCTATTCACTCTAGCCTTGAAGAGACCCAGGTTGTATTTATCAGGAAATACAGACGACGGGAGCGAATTCCATTCTTTAGCAGTTCGCATTAGGAAGGAAGACGCGAACCGCTTCGTACGGGCTACTGGAATACTAACCACATAAGGATGAAGACGCTCCCCCCGCCTGGATGTCCGTTGGTGAAATGGAGATGGAGGAATTAAATCATGTAATTCCTGCGCACACTCTCCAAAATGTATCCGATAAAAAACAGAAAGACAAGCAACTCGACGTCGGTGCTCGAGGCTCTGTAGCCTACCACCGATTGTCGGACTATCACCAATGAGTCTTCGGGCTCGATGCTCCACCGAATCCAACGCCGCCAACTGATACTTGGCAGAACCGTCCCAAAGGTGGCAGCAGTATTCCATACATGATCTTATCTGTGCTTTGTATAAGGTAAAAAGTTGCTCCTGCGTGAAATACCGTCCCACCTTATATAAGATACCAAGTTTCTTAGCAGCAGTTTTCGCCCTGGACTCAATGGCCGCGCCGAAGTTGAGATTAGAAGGCACGCTCAGTCCAAGAAGCTCAAGGTGGTCTTTGGGTGGTAAGGATAAATTTTGGAAAGTAGGAGCCAAGGTGAATGGACTCCGCTTTGCGGTGAACAGACACGCCTGTGTCTTGGCAGCATTAAACTGGACCAAGTTGGCCGATCCCCATTTACATAGCCATATGGCATAGGCCATTTACATATTTTAGATTTACATAGGCTCCCAAATTTCTAAACAATATTCCTTTCCTATTCACCCTAATGAAACTGTAAAGGTGAAATTCTTAGATTTGTTTGTTTAAAAATCCAATAAAGATCGATGATATTTTTAATTTGCAAAGAAGTTAATAAGTAACAAAATAGACGAATTCTGCATTATACGAAGTAGGTATCGACTTAAAAACCCTGAAACAATTGGACAGGCACGTATGATAAACTTTAAGACCGGCGCACCATTTGCAATAAATGAAACTGTAAGAAAGATGGCGCCATGGCTGTGCCATCTTTCTTACCGTTGTATTCATTACAACTGGTGCGTGACACGCACACGCTTCTGGTCTGCACCGGCCTTTTTGTATAATGGGATTACCTACTAAATCGATAAAAAACATTTTTTTGTACAATTTATAATGTCCTTAAACAATGAAAGGAGACTGTAAAGGAGGAGATGGTTAAATTAACTCGAGGTTTCAGGCATTTTGCTGTACCCGTGCACATGAATAAATAAACGGAACAGAATAAAAAGTTGAAACAACGCCACGCACGCATTACACTACTACACGCACAACATTATGTGTGCGTGACCTGTCACAGACAGGACGGGGGGGCGTGCACCGGCGCCCGCTCGGGGACAAACCGGTTTGAACTAGCTCAGTGAGTAGACAAAGTTCAGGTGTGGTGTGCCGCCAGCGACGACTCGACCATTTAGCTTTTAGCTACATAGTTCGGATGTTCGGTTGTTTTTAAAGATGCCAATGAAGATGAAATTTGTAGATATACAGTAATTAGATACTTAAGTACTTGTTTGAATAAAATATTTTGATTTTTAATTAATTTTTTTACCGAGTGACAACCCTATGGTAATAGGTAAGAATTTGGAGCTCTGTTCGGAAGCTTTATCTTCTGTTCCGTTTATTTATTCATGTGACCCGTGATCACGAGTGACTTGAGTAGGTACTTAGTCTTATTCATTCTAAGTATACAGAGATCCTACCGGGCGAATACTCCCGACATCTCGATGCCTATCACCGGATTCCATGTCGACGAAAGCTTAAATCCTCACTCCGGTTAAAATTTCTCATCTTTCAGTCAATTGACACAAGGTCGTTATTAAGCTATTTGAAACCATTCATTAATAACACCAAGACAGCACAGCACCAATAAAACGTTTTCGCAAAAAAATAATTTTAATACAAGCTTTCTCACTGGTTGTATTTTGTTGACTGTACATACTTATATTTATTATCATCCAAACTATACAAATCCGTATCAAATTTCAACTCAACAAGAGCCCAATTGCAATAACAAAGTACAACTAATATTACAAGTGGAACTCTCGCTTCAGTAATATTAACTAGAAAGGGAGTTCCGCTTGTAATATAAGTTGTACTTTGTTATGCAATGGGGCCCAAACGGGCCCAGAGGCCGTATTGTCTAACGCTTTTGGCGCTTGCCTTCGCTTTCACTATCTCTTTCTGTCAACGTTTTATACCGTTTGACAGAAAGAGATAGCGATTGCGAAGGCAAGCGTCAAAAACGTTAGACAATAAGCCTACTGGTCGTTAGAAGTACTTAACTGAAATTAGACTTGAAAGATATGACCGAAGCAAACAAATGTCGTAGAACTAAAAATTTTAAATAAAAAATAAAACCGCCTTCAAAACACACCCAAAAAAAACTTGGAAATAAAAATTGAACCGACCACAATAAGCATGAAAATATTTTCCTACTAATCTGTTTGAAGTCGGTGCCTCAGCACGAGCCAGCAGGAGTGAACCTAATACTGAACTAAAATAATTACTTTGCTCACCCGCGACCTTACAATAGTTACGCTTATGCAAGAAATGTGTGTTCATGCAGTTCCTCCACCTCCACACTTTACGAACACACACAAATCACACAAACACAACCATCACCACCACCAAGCTACACTGACGCGTTTCGAACTCACGCGCGCGCCAGTGTAGCTTGGTGGTGGTGATGGTTGTGTTTGTGTGATTTGTGTGTGTTCGTACAGTGTGGAGGTGGAGGAACTGCATGAACACACATTTCTTGCATAAACGTAACTATTGTAAGGTCGCGGGTGAGCAAAGTAATTGTTTTAGTTCATTAATATGGACCTCCGCAAAGTAACGCCTGATTCAATAAATTACTTGAACCTAATACCTAATTTAACTTACATAGTAGGTACTATCTATAGGGCTTCTACCACTCCTTTTTTTTTACGTGGGGAAATCCTCATGGATACCCACCATCCTCGGGGGAGGACGATGCGATGGGTTATGTCAGACTCCTACTGACTAAAACCCCACGGTGTTCCCTCTCTCCGCTTAGGTAGGAGCTACGGGAACGGTTACGCCATCCGCGGCCCCCACCGGCGGTTGCCCTTGAGGGCCCACCTCTGTTTAAGGCGCTCCGGAAACACCTGGAGCGCCTCACAACCTCGGGACATCTTTGGCGGGTGACGGACCCCCCGATCCACCACCTGATGTCCATCTGATGGAAGCGGGGAAAGATCGCCTCACTGGGGCCAGGAAAAGACCCAAGGAATCCTTGGGCCACCCGGGGCACTCAGGCCCCGGGATACTTTTCCTCCAGGAGGCCCCCGGAGCTACCCCACACCACACCAGACCACACCTCGGCCGCATAGGATAGGGCAAGCGGCGCACCGCAATACCGACAAGCCTCTTCCTCTGCGGCCCCACCAGTGCCGTTTCGACGGAACGGCCCCGCCAGCTCGCAGGGGGTAGGGAGAGTGGCGCACCGTAATACCAACACGCCTCTCCCCCTGAGATCCCTCCACGGCCGCAGAAGATAAGGAGAACGGCGCACCGTAATACCGGCACTCCTTTTCTTCTGCGGTCCCACCTCCAGGCGCGTCCGCAGCGGACTTATTCAGCCCGCTGGGAGCGCCCTCCTCGGGCCAGCCGGCGACCCCAACAGGCTGGCCCTGGTTGCCTCTTAGCTTCACCGTGGATGACCAATCCACGGTTACTAAGCCCCCCCGCCACGACAAGGCGGGCAACCCTCGGGGGGGCTTCTACCACTCCTGCTGGCTCGTGCTGAGGCACCGACTTCAAACAGATTAGTAGAAATAGTAGATTGTTCAACAAGGGACTAAAACAAGCCATAATGACACGAGATATTTAGCCACCCGAGCGATAGCGAGGGAGGCTATAATTCGAGTTGTCATTATGGTAGTTTAGTCCCGCGTTAAACACTCTACTTTTCACTTTGAATGCGAGGAAAAAAACGACAAAATTACTTTTTTAGAACGTATGCTCAATACGAGCAATGGACATCTGTTCAAAATTCAAATAGCAAAAAAAATAACGCTGTCTTTTCTTTTCTTTTATATTTTTTTGTAAAGTGACGCTTTAAATGCTTGCATAATTAGCCAACAGATTCTAACTTAAAGACTATGTTAAAACTAATTGGACTATGCATGTAAGAATGATAATTGTTCATTCATTAGAATCGGCAAATAAATTAACCTAATTAATCTAAGTTCACACACAAAATATATTGTTAACTGAAACACTTACCCGTGAATAAAGAAACGACTTTTTAAGTTTATTTTCTATATGCCAATTCTTTGTTAAATTATATCTAATTATACTTTCTATTTACTATTAAATGCAACTGACATCGCATTATTTTGAAGTCACGCCATATTAACATTCAAACTTACATTCAAACGTAACTGCTCTATCTACCGTACACTCCAGCACTGCTTTGCCGACAGTGCGGATTGCTATTTTATCGACAGAGCAGGGAACTGCTTTGCCGACAGCGTTTTAAAAAAAAAAAAATTAAAAACACCTAAGCTAAAGGAAATCTTTCTTTACGTGCAAAATAAAATGAATTCAACTTTAATATTTTATAATTAAATAGATTAATATTCGTAATTATTCAATGTGTTTCACGAAATTATTATTTTTTAAATATGTTTTATACAGTTGTCATTTTGAGGTTATTTCCACGCCCTAAAGGCTTCCACAGACCGAAGCGCAGGGCGCTACAGTGCGTCCGCAGCGCGCTTCGGTCTGTGGAAAGCTTTAAAATTGTCTATACCCAGTTACTGAAAATGGCGATAATCCTCCATTCACAAACACCGTGATTGGCAGTTTAGGGGTTTCCATAGTCAAATAAAAAATTTTTACTTTAATCCCTTGAGATCAAAAAAGAGCTTTAGTCCCGATATGCAGAGACTAAAGTAACATTTTAAGAGCATGAGAAGTGAAAAATATTTTAATTCTTATTGTGGTCGGTTCAATTTTTATTTCAAAGTTTTTTTGGGTGTTTTGTGAAGGCGGTTTTATTTTTTATTTAAAAATTTTTATTTTGTTGCTTTTTAGTTGTTTCTAATGGCCTGGACTGGCACTCTTTACTGACTGTAAGTACTTTTTGGCTCTGGTTACCAAAGTAGGTACTCATCAAGATGAATCAAACGAGACCAAACTTGATGGGGTTATGTCGTTTCACTACGGAGTTCTTATGGTCACCATCCAACTTCATTGTCAGACTCTGGTTACTATCTAGGACCAAAGTACTCGTCGAATGTTTGTTCTCGGGTCTTGGGTGTTTAATATGTATTTAAGTATGTATCTATCTATATAGTATGTTTATCCGTTGCCTAGTACCCATAACACAAGCTTTCCTTAGCTTACTTTGGGACTAGGTCAATTGGTGTGAATTGTCCCGTGATATTTATTTATTTATTTATTTATTTATTTTAATGAGTCCGTACTCGATGGGGATAGTGCCGTTACATTATGGAGTACCTTTGGCCACCGTCCAGCTCCATCATCAGACCCTGTTTATCATCTGGAATCAAAGTACCTACTCGTCAAGACGATTCAAATGAGCCCAAACTCGACGGGGTTGTGTCGTTTTATTACAGAGTTCCTATGGCCACCTTCCAACTCCGTCATCAGATCAGCTCCATGTCACAATAATATTGCATTGTCACCTGATTTACACATGCATGTAAAATATGAACTCAACCAGAAACCGGGAAGTGAGTCAAATTCAACTTGCAAGATTTGACCCGTTGAGGAGTTCCGTTGGCCATCTGCCGTCTTCTTCATCAGATCTAGTTTACCAAATGACACTTTCTGAATGCAAATGCTCGATTTGTCACCGAAAATACTAAAATCGCTTTACATTTCCCTTGAACTTTTGAAGAGTTCCTTCAATTCTTCATGCATCCCATCATCAGAACTGGATTCTGGTAACAACGGGACCAGCCTTAAAGCATATGCTTTCAACAACGAAAGAATTTTCCAAATCCGTTGAATGAGGTAACACACGTTTAAAAAAAAATCATACAACCAAATTGAAATGAGAACCTCCTCCTTTTTTTGAAGTCGGTTAAAAAAAAGAAGCACGTAATAGCCATTTAATTTTATTCAATTAACTGTAAACTCTGACCACGTCATCGAATAATTTAAAACATAGCTTATTAAGCGTAATGAAACTAATGAAGTATTATAAAACGGAATCAGTTTAATACTTTTACTGTAATCGGACAATTCATTCACTATTAGAAATTATTAAAATTGATTGTAGTCGTAATAACGTAGATACAGTCACCGGCAATAATGTTGGATAGGACAGTTCGCGATATGCGACACGCTTGAACGACTATAGGTATTATAGCTAAACCGTTTAAATGAGTCCTCTCCCGTGGGGTATAGGGGCTGGGAGGTATGACGACAAAGAGGCCGAGAGACCTCTCACGGCCCCTTATGTCGTACCTACCCCGCGGGCGAGGAATCGTTTAAACGGTCTAGCTATAATAGAGTTGGGTTGGATATTTTTAAGTGCATTGCTTGGTCAAATTATTCCAGAATATGTCTGCAGATTGGGTTAGATTGGCTAAACATCCCTGAAAAGATTTTTCATCGAAAGTTTTGATTCAAAGAGTAGTCACGGCTTTAACGCGTTAAAAGTCAATCAATGTATGGAAATATTTTGTCAACGACCAATCTTTAATGCATTTCCAGGGGTGTTCAGTCGAACTGACCTACTGGGTTACCTATTTATTTAGCTAACCTAACTAATACAAAACCTGAAGAGTAGTTGTATTCTACAGTGAGAACACGTCTTTAGCTAGGTATAATGTTCTATTTGGATACCGTTTAGGAAACAGGATTCCCCAGTTCTTTATTAGCACTTTTTAGGAAAAAATAAGAAACTATTTGAACATACTATTTACTAAACTAACTAAACATTTTGAATTATTTACGGAGAGCGGTGAGTGGATATTCCATTTTCGACCAACGCCTTTTATTGATTGTAAGTAGGTAGACAAAGTTGACCCGTCATTTTGAAAGCAGTGAATACTTACTTCACTGGTCTTGGTAAGAGCGCTCTATTCTTGTTTTAAGTTAAAATATCACCCATCCCATGGGAACACATTTTACTATACGGGATATTAAGTATCATACCAGTCTCAATCCAGATCTTTGTCGATGTGTACGCCAAATTTCATTTAAATCCGGTCAGTCGTTATTGCGTGATCGAGGTAACAAACATCCAAACATCACCACAAATTTTCTCATTTCTGATATTATAAGCACAATAAGCAGGATATTATTTTTTCCATTAAGTTTACCCTATCTGAGAGTACTTACTGTAAATGCTCAATCAAATGCTATTATAGTAAGTTGTATTAATCGCAGTGAGCATCTAAGCATTTCTCATAATTATTACAAGTCGCTAGCGGTACGTACCTACACCTCACACGATTGTGGCTGATCGCTCGGTGGTTTGAAGGGCAGCAGCTTCTTTCAGCAATAAAAATGGATACTACGTTATTATTTGAAGAAGTCTATAAGACTAGCATGATTTGCCTTCGACTTATTGGAGCACATCCCTCCGTGGCAAAGGATCGTAAATGGGCGATACAGCTTTTCTTAATGTATGGATTATTTTTCACCATTGGCATGAACTGTATCTATAACATGATATTTATCAATATAAAAGAAAATGACTTCCCCGGTGCATGCAGCAACGGCGTTTTTATGGTCGTTTTAACAGTAGTATCATTTAAATATGGCGTGTTGCTGTGGTATCAGAAGGAAATACAGGCTGCCATACAGTTTCAGCAGGAATACTTTGACTTGAGCCGTGAATTTACCGAGGAAGAGCAAGCGACAGTGCGAAATTATGTCAAAAAAGGCCAGTGGATATTGAATTTATGGTTTAAATCCTGTATTATTACTGCAGGGATGTTTCCCCTTAAGAGTTTCATTGATTCTGCTTATTCAGCCTATGTAGGAGAGTTCAAGCTCTACAGCTTCAACGAAAACAGTTATCCACTAGGCATTGACAATATCAAGAGCAGAATAGACATTTACCTTTTGTTATACAGCACGTTTATGTATTATGCTTTCTTCTCTGGCTGTATGTACGCGGGCTTTGCACCTCTTGGACCAATTTTTATAATGAACGCATGTGGTCAAATGGACATAGTTACAATGAGAGTCAATCGACTCTTCGACGGCAAAGGATTCAACAAGGAAAAATCGCTTAAGGAGTTAAAAGACATTGTACAATTTTTACAAAAGATATACAGGTAATTTTATTTAATCAATGACTAGCATTTAACTGATCACCGGATATAACAAAATACCAGGAAAATTAGAAATAGGAAATTCATTATCATCATCATTTCAGCCGTAGGACGTCCACTGCTGGACATAGGCCTCCCTCATTGATACCCAATCATTACGATTGGAAGCGACTTCCATCCACCTTGATCATGAGGCCTTTACCAAACCATCCGTCCAACTCGTTGGTCGACGAGTGTTGGTTGATTATCGAAATAATAACTAAAATTTTCGCATTTTGCTCCAATTTTACAGAAATAACACAAAATAAATTATTCTTAACCCAAAAATATTAAACCACGTATTGTTTAAAGATCACCAAATAATTATTTTTAACCAAAACAGTAAAATGTATAAGTAGACTGAGACGAAGGAACTGTTCGAAGTACAGTCGCGGAATAAAAAGGTTCGTCACTTTTCGATTCTATGTCAACGAGTTAAGGTCGAGAAGTGACCAACCTTTTCATCCCGCAACTACCTACACAGCTCCTTTTCTACATAGCTTAGGGGCTTCTCACATCGACACCGTTAATGCAGGCTCTGCTCGACGTAAGTAACTTTACCCTAACTTGACCCACCAAAATGGATCCCAACGCAACAACGAATTTTTATTTTCATCATCATCATCATCATTTCAGCCAAAAGACGTCCACTGCTGAACATACGCCTCCCCCAAGGCTCACCAAACAGATCGGTCATGTGCTATCCGCATCCAAAGCGTTCCAGCAATCTCTATCGTCGCTCTATCTTGTTGGAGGCCTACCCACACTGCGTCTTCCGGTTCGTGGACATAGCCCCATCGGAAAATGTAAACAAAATGTATTTGAAAATTTATTAATTTGATTGTTATTATTTCTATTCTCATTTAATTTGGACTTTTTATTTCGTGTTTATTTAATTCAGCATTTTAGATTTTGACATATTGTATTTTTAATGTACTGCATGCGAATGATATTTCTTAGGTTAAGTAATTTTTAATGCCTACTACTACTATCCTGCTGGACGTCTTGGCCTGTGCTGTAAGTCCACAGGATCAATATTGCATAAATTAATAAATAAATAATAAATCGGCCGTCAGTTCTACGAGCGATGTGCCCTGCCCACTGCCACTTGAGTCTGGCGACTCTACGAGCTATGTCGGGTGTATTTGTATTTGTGTTTTTGATCGTTTAACCATTAATAAAGCCCCATTTACTGGAGCATAGTACCACATAATCAAAAGCAGCTATCGAATGCATCCTGACAAAGGATATTTTTAAGGATAGTAGTATTTTCAATAATTACAATGGATACTGTAACTTATTACTAAAACAATAAGGTTAAATTTCCAAGTCAATGCATGTGGTCGCTAAAGCGCCTCTACCTTATTTAACCTCCTGAGGCCCAAACTATTTTAGGACGTTTGTAATAACGACCCAGTGTCCTATTTATAGGCACTTGTACTGGTAGCCCAGGACTTCAATTATTACAAAATCATTATAATCAATATAAGTATTTTAGACAATATTGTAATTGCAAATTAGTGCGTGTCCTTATTTTGGGACATTGGGATGCTATTTGATAAATTTTAACATGTCTTGGGCTGAAAGAATTACATTTTACAGTTCTAAAAATAGGACGTTGGGCCTCAGGAGGTTAAGGGTTAAGAAATTTAGTAATCCTATAAATTAATTTGATCTTTGAATACTTGAATAGCTGGTTGTGTAAACGCTATTTTTAGTATTCTTCTTGTTTGAGTGAATATTTTTTTTCTTCTAGGAAACATTCGAAAACTTTTTTGGTCTATATGTTCCCTTAATAAATTAACATTACTTTCAGTTTTGTCGATAAAATCAATGACATATTTCAAGTTTTGTACGAGTTATGTTTAAAAGCGTCTGCGATAATGATACCCATATCACTGTTTCTGCTGATCGAGGTAAGAACTGGTAATTTAAACATCCCTGTGCTCAACACTGACCCAATACATAGCATCTTCAAACTTATGTCATAGTAAGGGAGGTGACCGATGGGTGTCATGTCATCTACTGGGCGTTCAGGTGTCGAGCAAAAAAGTTCTTTTGAAAATCGGTCCACAATTGGGGATGTCTATTTTTTTGCAATGTAGGTATAGTAGGTAAATCGAAAACCATTTCGAGATCAACGCTTTTTAACTCGTTTTCTGTAGTTATTTAATTTTAATATTATGTAATGAATTTATTACATTACAAATAAGCAATGACATTGCCATTGGTGTAAATTGCGTAACCGGTCCAAGTCGTACTTTATTCTGTGTGGTTAGAATTACTCACAATTTACGCGTGGATTATACTACGGAGTTTGATACTTTGACAGCGCCAGTAAAGTGAACACTAGTTACAGTTGTACCACTACGCAAAAAATAATTAAAGGGGTATAATAAATTTGACAGTGTGGGAGCCCTCAATTATAATCTGACGTCATCAACCAAAATAATTTCAATAAATAATTTTGAAAAAAGTAGTGAACTAAATGACAAAATATTGAAATTAGTTTCTTATATTTGACTTTTCTATACAAAAAAAATATAAACACCAATGGTAATTTTTTTTAGACATTCCCAATTGGGCCAATTGGCCGAGATATCGATAAACATACATAGAAAAAAAAAGATACATACAGTCGAACATATAACCTCCCCCTTTTTTTTGTAGTCGGTTAAAAATAAAATGTCATCACAATCGCACACACACCAAATTTAAATAACGGTGTAATAAAATCATTATCATCTCAACCTACATATAAGTATAGAATATATGAGAGAGTAAAATGTCAAGTATAAAATGGAAAATGAAATTCCATCATAAAATGAAAATTGCCAAATTTTGTTCCGACAGTGTTAATTGCTACAGTCGACATGCCAAATATAAATAACAGTGTAATAAAATGTCAAATGTAAAAAGAAGTATCATAAGAGATGAAGAGGGTCCATTGGAAGTTGGATAAAAATGTAATTGCAAGATTTATTTGATTTATTAGAGGTATAAGGGTATTGAAAAGGCTAGTGAACTCCAAACAATAAAGTCGGTCCTATTTAAATAAGTTTAAGTTCTTTTTATCTTTTCTACAGAGTGCTCGTGAAAAAAAGCTGAGTCTGGACTATATGATGTTTTCTTACATGGCGTCTCTGCTCTGCTTTATACCCTGTGCTTACAGCGATAAGCTCAAAGATAAGGTGAGTTTTTAACTGGTAATTTGAGATTAATTCATATCTAAGGTCTGCTCCCGTGACATATTACCGTATTATGCCTACTAGGACTATCACTGTACAGTAAGATTATTTCCACTTTGACACTCGGGACATCTCAGTTTTAAACGTAAAGGTTCGTATTTTCTCATAGAGTAGGTACCTACTTATATAAAATCAAAGAATTTAATCACATAAAATATCTAAATCTATTTAATGTGATTAATAAAAAAACCTCAGCCTAAGTATTGCTTCTCTCGATGTATGACGAGAATTGTCGAGTGTCAAAGTGGAAATAATGTTACTGTAACGGCACACGCAAAGATAAACTTAGTAGGTATGAACTACTCATTTATTTATTCATATATCTGTTTATCTTGTTGTCTGTTAATTTATGGTATTTTTATTTTCTTTGTACAATAAAGAGTTATACATACTTATCTCATACTCATACTCATACTCGTTTATTCATTGCAACCATGGTATTTACAAGATGTTCTTAATTCTAGCCAGTACAAACATGGGCCCTACTAGGGCGTAGCAACATTCATATAATTTTAAGTATCTACTTATTGTTAATAAACGCATTTATATTTTAATATTACATTGTTAGTTATATGTCATTCAATAAGTGTGAATTCCAAAGAATTCACTATTCCATGAACTCCTGTAGAGAATATGGTGATTTTTCTAAGAGATAGGCTTTAAGTTTACTTACAAAAGTTGTATAGTTTTCTTCTTGCGATATACACTTAGGAATCTTATTAAAAATTCTTATAGCCATAGCATGTGGGCCTTTGTTAGTTATGTTTAATTTAGCAGGAACGGCCATAACTAATTTATGCCTATGGCGTAAGTTATGCTCTTCTTTGTAAAGGTTTTGAGGTCTATTGTTTAAGTTTTTATGCTTCCGAACAAATTTACAGGTTTCTAGGATGTATAATGAAGTTAGTGTTAATATTCTTAATTTCGAGAAATATGGTCTACAGCTTTCATAATTTTTTATATTAGTAAGTACCCATATACACCTCTTCTGTATATAATCTTATTACTTACTGTATATTACTTATTAGACGACCAAATGGCCTAGTGGTTAGAGAGCCTGACTATGAAGCTTGAGGCCCCGGGTTCGATTTCCGCATTGGGACAGATATTTGTATGAATAAGTTTTTGTTCAAAATTTCATTTTCATTGCAAAGCTTTTTCGCTGACTGTACTTTTTGTTGACTGTACTTGCATTTTCATCCAACCTACATGGGTAAGTATACCAAATTTCATGTGAATCCGACTACTGGAAGTGGGTCAAAGTCAACTGCCAAGATTTGACCCGTACAATGCCGTACATAACATACTTACATACATTGTAAGTTAATAAAAAGCTTTTAAAAATACGAATGTTTGTTCTCGAGCCTTGGGTGTTTGATATATATTTATTTAAGTATGTATCTATCTATATGTATAAGTATTTTTATCCTTTTTTTTGCCTAGTACCCATAACACAAGCTTTGCTTACTTTGGGATTGGGACTGTGAATTTGTGAATTGTCCTGTGATATTTATACTTATTTATTTATTTACTAGTGCTGTAGTCACCCACAAGTTCGTATCGTGCTGTCCCTTTCACACTTCTGTTTAAGACTACAATACATACGTATCTAATTTCTTAGTATAAGGCCAGGACACGCTATTTATTTACTATGTAATCGGTGCTTAATGGCGGTGGCACGCGTTTGTACATAATCACCACAATTTTTTTTTAATTATTTCTGATTATCTGTGACGTAGCTACCATGTGCCATGTACCATGGGTGGCACCCGGGGCGGATATTTTAGGTGTAACCCCAAAACTCAATCAAAAATGTTAACATAAATAATACCATATTTTTCCAAAATTTAAAAAAAACGAAAGGGTACTTACACCTTTTTGAAAACGCCCAGACGAGCCTTGCAGTGACGATTGACTAAAACAAGAAAATGAGGCCGGACCATAACAAGATGGCAGCGCTCTGTTGAAAGAGAAATACCTGGGAATGCGCTGGCAAATGCTGGGGGTCTCAGCACTGCGTCGAACCAAATAGGAAAACATACTGAGATAGCTTGAATCAGGGTCCCTGATTAGGGATAACCGGATGCAATGATGATGAATGAAAGGCAATATTTGATCCAATAGGGTGACGAGCTGCATTTCGCGATATACGCATGCGGCTGGGAGAAGTTCTACGATAAGAATACGAGAGCGACTCTCTACATAATGTTAATGCGGGCTTCGAGACCCCTTTCCATAACGACGGTGTTTCGCGCTGTCTGCTTGGAGACTTTCGCAGAGGTAAGATTATATCAATCAAATTTTTAAAATCCGATTGCTTACATAAATCTTCCTTAGCTTCCAAAGTCCGGGCATACTTTAGCATGGTAAGAAATAGTTCACCTTGGTGAGAGGTTCCTCTGGCAACTCAGCTAGCCCTCTCCGGCAAGCTGTAAAAGCCATTTGAGGCTAACAGCAACAGTCACCCGAAAAAAAAATGAAATTTGTAGCGGCTCTTTAAAGAATGGAAAATTTTGTATTATTGTGAGGGTAGCACGGTTGGTATATTTTTCTTACTTCAATAGCATTATTTCAAACGCCCTTATTTTATAAGGATCCGCTGCAGACATGGAATCAATCTTTATTTTGCAAAAGAGGGCTATCAGAGCGATTTATAAGGGATACGCGAATCATTAAGATCTTTTTTTGATGAAGTAGGTATCTTAACCCTGTCGTCGTTTTATATATTTGAAATAATTAATTATGCGTTCCTTCCCAAAAGATTGCCGACCGCACTAGGACACAGTTAACGGCGCCACCAGTAGCCGGCACCAACAAAATGTATACAGTTCTAGGAGTGTCTCACTAGAGGCCCAATTGACAAACGTGCGGGCGCTGGCAATCGCACTCACTATCTCTTTCTACATATATAAAGCAAACTTTTGTGATAGATAATTTATTAATACGATTTATATTTTTTTGTTTCAGTTATGTAAACAAGCCTACGTTATTTTTAATATGATCTATGCTGTTATGGAATAAGACAGCGGTTTTAAATATAATCGCACAACTAAATAAAATTTTGTCATTTTGAAAGCTTTTGGCTTCAAACTTTATGTACAGTCAAGTGCAAATATATATATATACGTTAACAACTTAACAAGGTGTCAAAAATATCTATAGAACTCTATGACATTAACCATAAGGTTGATATTTACATATTTTCACGCGATTACTGTATAAATATTTCTGCTTTCGACTGTACTTGCTTGATAATAGTGCCCACACATTGTAATTTTTCAATGACCAATTCGTTCACGCTACACGAGACTAGCTACATATATAAATTAAAGCCTAAGGATTATTTTCTTCTTTTTAAAGCATTAAAATAAAAGCTTGCTTTCAAAAATGTTATTTTACTCTTATTTAAATTATTTCAAGTCGGTTCATTAGCTCCAGAAATTACTCCCTAGATACAAACAATCTAACAAATCAGGCAAACAAAGTTTACCTATTTAGTCATTCATTAAATTATTATTATTAAAAGTACATGGATAGATTAGATTATTATACACTGTCTTCTAGAAAAGTGATGAAATTCAGTACAATGACAGAGCGTGATCTAGATTAGGAAATACGACAATTGTTATCTTAAGAAAATTCAAAGTGTAGGTACGCGAAATAGCGAGGCGAATTCTACACAAACGAAGTCGTACGCAAACTCTTGTTACATAACTAATTTTTTTTTATGGTATAGGGGGCAAACGAGCAAACGGATCGCCTGATGGTAAACGATTACCGTCGCCCATGGACACCTGCGACACCAGAAGAAACTCTTTTTTTGAAAGCTTGAAGGTCATATCGGTCCGGGAAAACCGCAGCAAATCATCCGCAATTAATCATAAGTTCCATTTCCCACACATAAATGAGCCTCATTTTTATATAATTGGGAAATTACGCAATGAGACAGTGGTTTTTATTGAGTTGTCATTATGTAATTTTCTAATAAGCTTTATGATTACACGAGCATGAACAGTGAACACACACAGACACTGACAGCTTTCGGTTGGGCTTCAGGCGAGAATGCTTCGATGTTGTGTAGCCTCTCGTTTTATACGGGTGTCAAGCATAGACCCTCAAAGACCTCCGTAAGAAGCTGAGGGATTTTGAGATGTGAACGTAACGAAGAATGTTAGGGATGCGGTGGATGGAAAAAAACAATTTGTTCGTACAGTAAAGCAAAGGAAACTCGAGTATTTCAGCCATATTCTCCGACATCAACAATATCGCCCTCTGCAAACGGAGAAGATATTCGAGCACGTCCGCGAGGCGGCTCGGGGTCGGTTACGGGGATCCCAGCTGTTCATCAGCCCACTCGAGTCTCAAAGGGCTAATAACTTCAGCTCCTTTAGATTCCAAGTGCCTGCCAAGCACCAGCAAATAATCCTGCGCTCCGACTTCTGGCCGGAGGGTGTGGTGTTCCGTCGTTTTAGGGAAGCGACGAAGACTACTTTCAAAAATCCCTAAATAGAAAAGTTTTCTTGTCTTTTTATTTGTATTTTTGAATTTTACAGCGCATTGGTGTTATACTGTAATGATTGTTGATATTTTTTATAGACGAATAAACAAAAAAATCATGATGGGCAAAATAACCGAAAAACGAAAGGTCGGGAAACGCAAAATGTCATAGCTCTGTAGCATAAGAGAGTGGATCGGCATCAACGACAAGGAGAAGAAGATTCAATAAGAGAGAGAAAGAGAGAAAAGTATACTATATATAGTATAATTAAGTGTCTTACTTTTTTTTTGATAATTGCTACATCAGAAAAACAATAAGGCTGGTTGTCACATTGGCATTGATAGTTTTAAGGCACCGAGCCAGTATCAGGTAACGAGACAGCACGTATGCAGAACCCCTAGGACCTAGGGGCTTATATGCAAACTATTCATAATATACTTACTAGCTTTTGTTTGAGACTTTGTCCGCACGCATATAAAATTTTTACTCAACTCCCGTTTTCTTCTTTGCAAAGCTTGGGTCACAGTAATAAATTGGTGTGACTCATGCACTCGAGTTGCTTCCAATTGCTCATAGGGTTGCGTTTTCGTATTCATGAGGTACGAACTACCCAATGCAGCCAGGCAGGAATGAAACAACCATATCTCATCCAACCCTTTTATTTCTTCTTACAACTCTTTTTGTGCTTCAAAATCTCAACAGACGTCATGTACAAAGTCTCTTCGCAGTTTTCACACTTATACTCTCTAGCATTAGGTTTCATTTCCCTCGTGACTGTAGGCGTTTCCTTTTTCACCTCGATTTTGGCAGAGCAAGTGAACTGTGTATGCTGTAGCTTCTCTAAGGGAGACAGACAGACAGATATTTCACAGTTTGGGCAGGTCCATGGGACGTTGTAGGATTCTTGATAACTGTTGTAGCTCCATTCTGTGTCAACGACGCTGAAACACGGTTAAAGTGATAATGTTTGCGTTTATGGAAAGAAAAAGACTAACTTATTCAAAAACGCTTGATATTGTTACGGAGATGGGTCAACGAGAAACACGCAAAAACATTTTTATGAAATTAGTAGCACTTGCAGTCGTTTTCAGGCCGTTCTGGAAGAAGTCCTAACACATAACGGTAAATCAGAAATTACCCAAAGTTAGCATTATTTTCAGCAGGCTGAAACATGTTTTCAGGCCGTTTCAGGACACTAACTGTCACATGACACCATTTCCTGAAAACCCGTTTTCAGGCCGTTTCAGGCCAAGTTACAGTCCACCTGTCTCTGGAACATTCTAGAAGGTGTGTGACAAGGATAGCCTATATGTGTGAAAGAGACAGACGATCTTGTTTCCGGAACATTCTAGAAGGTGTGTGACAAGGATAGCCTATATGTGTGAAAGAGACAGACGATCTTGTTCCGGAACATTCTAGAAAAGTGTGCGAGCGAGATAATATAGCGTACTCGTGAAAGAGACAGACAGATGATCCTGTTTCCGGAATATTCCAGACTGTGCCAGAGAGTTCTAGCTGGAAAGTTCTCGAACTTTGTGGACCGATTCACTGGACCTATATAAAGGCAGACAAGGTTCCGACAGAGTTGAGTTTTGGAAGAGATACCGAGAGATAAACATCGAAGAGAGATCAAAGTGATTACTAAGTGATTTAAGTGAATAAGTTTAGTGTTGAAAGAGATTCCTTTTTGTTCAATTAAATTAGTTTTACGTTAAAGGCGTATTATCTATCTAACGAACCCTACGGCTCGTAACATTTGGTTCTTCTGCTATTTTAATAGTTATTTATGTGACTGGTGCATGAGAGCCATTAATACACGAGTGTGGTTTTATGAAACGAGCCGAAGGTAACGTGTCATCATCATCTTGGCTTTCCCGCTGCACTGCACAGGGGCTCAATTCAGGAACGGCCCAACACGGTTTGCGAGCGGTAATTCAATCGTTTGGGAGAGGATAGGAATGGGCTGAGCTTGGGATGAGCCTTATTTTCCTGTTAATTTGCTTTGTAAATAAATAAATAAAAATAAACAAATAAATAAGGCTCATCCCAAACTCAGCCCAAACCTCTCGCAAACCAGTGATTTTTGGCGTTCCTGAATAGTAGTTGAAACCAAACCCAACCCAAACGATTGAATTACCCCTACCAAACCCCTGAAGGCCTTCTCTTAAAGTGAGAGATTCGCACATTAATTAGGAAAAAATCACAAGTGCGAGCACGGGCTCGTACCCACGACCACTGAGCTCAGAAATCAGGAGTTCTTGCATACGTTTAAGTAGTAGAACGATTGCTTAAAGAAAATTACAACTAAGCAAATTACACCATGCATACACAACTGTATTTAATAAGACACGGTCGACATGGTGAACCTTCATGCGGTTGAAATCCTGGAAATCAGACCAAAACATCTCTTCCGCTTTTAACCTTTTACCTACTGGTATGATCTGAATACATATGAATTCTCTACTAAACAGCGGTGCCAGAAAGTCTATTTTATACTAAACTACCAAAGATGGAGCGACGACCTGGTTAAGGTTGCGGGATCGCGTCAGATGCGGATGGCACGAGACTGATCTGTTTGGCGAGCCTTGGGGGAGGCCTATGTTCAGCAGTGGACGTCTTTCGGCTGAAATGATGATGATGATGATGTTGATACTAAACATACTGTCAACTATAGTTGACACCCGTAGGTAAAGGGTTAAAAATCTTTTTCTCAAACATGCTTTGAAATGTATGCGTTAATGTCACGAAATGAAGCCATGAAGTTTGTTGTTTATGGCTCCCTACATTACTTCTTGGCCTAGGCCATAAAAGTAAGTATGAAAAATCATTATTGTCCGTTGCTGTAACTTTTTAAATTTGCTTACTAACACATACAGCCAAATTAAGACATTAAAAAAAATCTATCTTCTTTTATTTCTATAAAACCGCCTAAACTACTGGTGATGGATGGATGGATGTATGGATGTATGGATGTATGGATGGATGTATGGATATATGGATGTATGGATGGATGTATGGATGTATGGATGGATGTATGGATATATGGATGTATGGATGGATGTATG